>OZ038327.1:4549987-4651865 GCA_964035795.1 Pterobdella sp. o SKG-2022
ATATGTCCAAAGACATAATCACAGTTTATAATAAATACGTAACGGCTTTTATTTTCTTTGTGTATTCGATTTTTTCAATAGTTTCGATTTCCTCAACTTTCAAGTTCAGAAGGCGCAGATCATTTAGTAGAGTATTAAGGAGGGATGGTGGTGGTCTTTTAATGTTAGAGGATTATCAAATAAATTCAAACATAATAATAAAAATAATGATAATCTTATTATTAAAATACATATTAATTTTAATAATAATAGAACAATAATAACCATTGAAAACAAACTAGAAAATAATTAAATATTAAATTTCTGATGCCTGAATCTGTACTTTTCAATAATCCGCACTAAGTTTCAATATCAAACTAACTTAATGCTTAAACACCACATTTGCTTGTATTTACTGATCTTAACAATATACAAATATAACAATATAATTTAGAAAATTTTGAATTTCCATGTACCAATGTTTCTGGCTTTTAAAGGCCTGCCCATTGAAATGAAATTGATGTGTTTTTAAATTATTATTGAAATCTTTATAATATGTTAATAATTTTTTTATGGTAATGAGTCAAATTATTTTTTCATCAACATAGACATGCCCAGGTCTGGTGAGAGATGGCTTGACATTGAAGTCTACTTTTGTTTCCGTCTGCACTTGTTTTTCTTCTTCTTGTATACTGACCAATGACAATAGACCTGTCAGGTTACGTCACGATTTATTTAGTTTTTTAGTTTCTCATAGGCAATGTTTTCGGGTTTTTTAATCTACTCTGACAGCAGTCGTTAATTGAGAGTCGTAACAACGTCATAAAAAAAACAAAAATTAAAATAAATTATTGTGAATAATGCTTAAATATAATTTGTAAAAAATAAAATTTTGAACCACTAATCTATTTACACATTGAATAAATTAATAGATAACAATAGTACCATGAATTTTTTAAAACCAAACTAAAATAAAAATATCGTTGAAAATCTGGGTGAAAACGTACGGAACTTTGTGATAACAAAAACTTCAGTACTTCTCGATGAGAAAACCCTTATATTTGCTAATATGAACAATAAAATTTTAGACTCTTCCCACAGACTCTGCATGGAATGCCATTTGAGGAGGCATAAGAAGAAGGAAACAACAAATAACAACCCGAAATTAAGCAGAAAGTTCATGAAGAACCGCAAAAAATACCCACAAAACAGATTCACAGACGTCACCAAAGAAGATAAAAAACAGGAAGAGGAAAAGGATAAAATTAGCGTTGTGGATGACAACAATGGAGTAAATAATAGAAATATAAAACTTAAGTTTTTTGGCGAACAAAATAATTTTGAAGCGATTAAAAAATCAGTTGAAAATTGTGAAGATGATATTAAAAGTAGTAGTAACTACGTTGGTAATGATAATGATGCTTACGATGATAATCTCAACATAAATATTAATCATAAAAACAATAATGATAATAAAAACAATAATGATAATAAAAAAAATAATAAAACAAATAATAAAAAAACTAATAGCAATAAAGATAATAACAATAATAATGACGAGGATGGCTCTACACACATATACCAACTATCGCCTCCAACCCTCACTGAGGCCAGTGAAGACGTCAAGGTCATTATAGTCGACGCCATTGTTAGGTATATCTAATAAACGCGCTTCTATATAATTTTTTATTAAAAAAATTGTTTTCACTTTTTTACAATTGATTTTCTTTGTCATCTCCACCCCTCCACCACACACAGTCTCTTGAAAGAAGTGGATGGACTGAAGGAAAAAAGGATGGTGGAAATGGGTGATGTGATAACGAAAGGCTTTGTGGGGGGAGGTACAACTAAAAAACATGACGTCATCAGTCGATACGGGTTGTGGCTTCTGGTGCAGTTGGTAACGCCTAGTCAGAATGACCTGCCATTCGTGCGTTTGTTTTTGTCGTTTTGTTCTTGTTTATGTCATTGTACGTTCAAATGTGTGGTTGTTTTCCATGATTTGTTTTTCTATGTTTATTGTCAATTAAATTTTTGTTAAGGAAATGATCGGCAAACTCCTTACTGCCCTTTTCCACTGGTATGACATGACCACCTATCTCAAAGACGGTTATTACTATTATTAGTTCATTATTTTTCATTATTATCATTATTTAATTTTTTTATTCTGTTTTTTCCTTCATTTTCAATAATAAAAGTTAAAAAATTGTTTTTATTATTATTATTATCACTCGATAATGGAATTCCAACTCAAGACATGTCAAAGCAGTATACTGTATTCACTTTTGAATCAGATCTTTATAGGTTTTTCGCTGTTATTTCATCATTAATCAAGAACTTATCCTTAACAACACGTCAGACATAGTTGGGGATGCATTGAACAGATTAAAGCCAAAAGTAAACCATTAATGACTTGTATGAAGGAAAAAAGCACAAACTCTTTATTAATCTCAATCACGAAGCTTCTGGTAAGTCTAGCTTACATTATCAAGTGATGAACTTGATAATGTGAGCTAGACTTACCAGAAGCTTCGTGTTTTTTTTGATTCACGTTTTGGAGGTTAATTCCTCACAAATCAATGACGTAATCTTAAAAAGCAAAAATATAAGGCCTTAAAATGTATACTTTTATTCTATTTTTTTTGTTTATTTTTTTTAAAAATTAGGATTTTTAGATACAAATTTATTTGAAAACTATAATTTTCGAGAGTTCAAACCTCATCTATCAGATTCTAATGTTTTATGATGAAGTTTCACTTATCGAAAATTATAGTTTTTTGAATAAATTGTTATCCAAAAATCTTCATTTTGGAAGAATTAAAAGAAAAACTATTGAAAAATAAAAAAATAAATACGATTTTTCTAAAAGCTTTTATCCAATATACTCCATTCGAAATAAATTTTTCCTTCTGCCACCCTCATCTCTACCACCACCATTAACTTTGTTATTACCAGTGGTCTAGAAACTACTGAAGTTAATGCCACTATAATCATACTCGTAATTGATTTGATATGATCATCATCGCCATCACCAGTATTTAAAAGAATGGGTGTTAGAAATTTCTCGAAATTATGGTGATATTATGACGTCATGCCTTCTTCCGTTTCCGCCCGACATTTTCCAAGTGTCAATGTTAGTAATTAAATGTTTTTGTGGTAAATTATAATAATTAATTGGAAATGAATTTTTAATTTTGAATTACTTCCAAGAACTACATGTTCATCTATTAGAAGTAACACCAAATCATTTCATGTAATTGGTGATGCCAGTTAATCATCCAAAAGGATTCGTGAAGTTTTGATTAATATTTAATATTTTTTACGTAGTTATACTAATAATAATGAAGTGAGGAATATTCGAATGAGAAGTCAAAACTGAAAGACAGTCTTAACACCTTCCTTTGCCTTCTGCCCTATAACCTTGTCTCTGCGCCTGTATGTACCTGTGTTTCTGTAATTGTGTGTGTTTGTGTCTGTTTTTATATGTTTTTTTTTTGGTTTATATCTATTTTTTTGTTTTTTTGTTTATGTGTAGGTTTGTGTTTTTTTGTTCATGTTAGTACTTTTTTTTTATATTTTTATCTGCCTTTTTACGTTTCTGTATGTTTATCTAATTATTTTTGCTGAATTTTTGCATCTGCTTTATATAAATAACTTTTATAATTACACATCACAAAGCTCTATTAAAAAAATCATAGTTTCATTTCGAAACAAATAATCAATATTAAAAATGGAAATTATTGAAAAATAAATGAAGTATAAACCGCCCAAGATGTGGAACTACTTGTTATGTTACTGGTTGGAAGCGATAAGAAGTATGGTGGAGTGGGAGAAGATTGGAGAGTTCAAGATTCTGCTGAGGTATGGGTGGATTGAAGGATGGTGGGTTGGCTGATGGGTGGATGGATGGTGGATAGATGAATGGATGGTTGATTGATGAATGGATGGGTTTACAGTGTGAATCAATTTAAATTAACATATATGTTCAATAGAGGGTTAATAATTAAAATGAATCTTTAAAACAACAAAATGACTCGGTTAATATTTTTCTCAAAACAAACAGGAAACTGTTTGACAATAGTTTGGGTGTTTCCGGTTTGAGTGACGTAGAAAAGTGGCAATTTGTTTATGTAAGAATGTCATCTTCTTCCTGTCACGTGCAAAAACAAACTCTTCTCTGGTTGCAGGTGATTCCTATTGTCTTTGGAATAGCATGATTTGTCTTGAAGTTCATTATTGTTTTTATTTGGCAACCGCCTAACAACAACGCTTTTTGTGATTTTTTTGGAACTTTTTTTCCATTCTATTAATATCTTTTCAGTTATTTTTACTATTTTTTTTCTCATTCTCCTAATTCTTCCACAGACTTTGACCTCAACAGTCATTGACTTAATTAAATATTTTTTTAACAGTTTTGTTTCCATTTTTATATAACTTTATTTTCGATTGATAGCTATTCTATTTTTTTTATTTCTCTCATTATCTTCTATTCTACCTACCTTCCTCACAGACATTGATCTTTTTTTTCCCATTTGTCTCTTTTTTCGCTTGTCTCTTTTACCCTCCACCCATCTTACTTTTTAAATCTTTTATCCTTTTTTCATCTTCTATTTCACTCATCTCCTTTTTTTATATCTATTTCACACACCTTCCTTTACCCTCCACAATCTTCTCCATCCTCTTCCATCCATCTTTATCTCAACAGATCCTGACTTCTGCAGGAGTAGACATAGATGTTGATGTACTCGTGGAAAGTTTTATTTCATCTGTTGATGCCCTCACCTTTCATTATAATGATAATGATAATAATAACAATAATAACCAAGATAATAGCAATAATAATCAAAATAACAATAAAATTAACGCTGAAACTCTCAACAATAGAAAAAACAAAGAAGATAAAAAATTTAAAATTGGTGAAAAAGATAAGAGTAGAAGTGAAGATGATGATAACGTTGATGAAGAAAAAAATGATCTAAGAGGTGAAGATAAAAATGAAAAAGAATGTTAGTTTTATTTTTTTTCAATCGATATGGAGTTTTCAACTATCATCTATATATTATGTATTTTCTATGCCAGCTTTCGGTTTGTTTGGTTGTTTTTAGAATTCGGGTTTTAACAGGCTATTTTTGTTGCTCAAGAAGCAGCCAATTTTATCAAATTTTAATTAACTGATGTTTAGTGATAAAATTTTACTCAAGAATTAATCAGAAATTATAATTTCTTTATTAGAACTTAAGTTAAAATATATTTCTGTCAACACGTGTAGATTTTAGTTATTTCCCACAAAATTTATAATAACCAGTTTTAAAATAAGCTCAAATATAGATAATTACAGATACTAAACTAATTTCTTTTGTTAAATTTTAGAAAAATTAGTTACTCGAAAAAACTTTTACTAAGTTTGCAAAACAACCACGACGTTTCTTCTCGTTTAGTGAGTCTTTCATTTTGAAATGAAGGAAACCTCTTCAAAAAAGATTTTCAGGCTTTACAAAAATGCATTGAAAATTTCTCACCAACTCATTAAAGCCAAACGTGGTGAGAACTGGCAAACACCTCAAAACCCTACCAGATCAACAAACCATCAGTCCCCAGTCTTGAAAATGTTTGATATTGGAACCTACAATCGTAGGTCATTACAAACGGATATCAAGAAAAGAAAAGAAATTCGACCAAAAACAAGATGAATTGATCCACTGAAAAAATACTATGAAGTTAAATGGATGGCTGTGGCCAATGATAGAAAGATGTGGAAAATGTTGAGAGAGGGGTTCTTCCAACAAGAGAGAGGAGACATCAGTCACCAACCATAATAATAATGATGAAACTTTAATTGAATATAATGGTTGAATCCTAATCTTAGTTAATAAAACCTTTCAATTAATACAATAGTCTTCATATTCTTTTATTATAAAAATAAATTGGAAACTACTAATAAATAATTTCAAAATAACGAAATTATTTATAACTATAAATATTTTGAAAAATTAATAAAAATGATAATAAACTTGGAAAAACCATCGAGCTAGCAAAATTGTTTGAAAAACTAAGAATAATAATTTTTATCATTATAGAAGTCGTAAGAAATCATAAATTTGAAAAAAATCATAAAAATAATAATAAATAATACAAATAATAATAAATAATACAAATAATAATAAATCATAAAAATAATAATAAATCATAAAAATTACAATAAACCGACAGCGGACGCTTGCATTCAATGCTTCATTTTGATGTTCGATGTTCTCATCAAACAGGTTATTATCACTTTTGTTCATTTATTATTTTTATTATTTAGTTATTATTGTTTTTTTTATTCATATTATTTTTTCATTCAGTTTCTTATTGATGATTAATAATTCTTGAAAAGTTTTATAAATAATCTAATTATGACTTCAATTATCATCACTTATTCATAAAATTTTGAACATTTAACAAAATTGGTTCGAAAGATTAATAAAAATTTTTAGTTAGAACTACAAGAAGTCTCTCGGAACAAGGGTTTATTTGCACCAACCAATCAGAAAATACTTAGTCTTCTCTCAAAAACCAATCAATTCATTCTATTGGCTCATTATTGTACAAATCAGCCGATTGCAGAAAGAAGTCATTCTAATCAGTTCAATACCAACCAATCAAATGTGTTCTTCATGAATACCCTTGATGACTCAGACTGCAGATATTTCAAACTTGTTTTGCAATTGGTTGAATTTATTGTTCCTTCAATTAAACCGGAATTCCCTGTTTTTGAATTCAACAGTTCCAGATCTGTAGTGCCGACTTTTGAAGGTTTGAACTGAAAATATGTTAAACTCCACATTTTTAGAAAATGCTTGAAGACCATATTTTAAAATTCACATAACATCAAATAACCTAAAGATGAAAAAGTACTCGTAATTGCTAAATCTACAATGTTCCATCTTCTAAACTCTTTATAACGCATCCCACCAACCACAGATGTGGATTTGGATGGCCTTGTCTCTCAATTACCTCGCCATTTCCATTTCTGTTACTCCTTAGTACAGGTTTTGTTTTTGTTCTCTTTATAATGAATCGACCCTTAGTGTGACTTTGTGAATTTAGAAAAAAAATTGAAATCTGCAAATCTTAGATATAGATTACTCATAACTTATGTTTTAACAAAAACACAAAGGTTTATTGAAAAAATTTGAGATTTTTTGTAACAGAGAATCCCATCAAATATTCATTTCAATAATGTGGTATAGCTTTATGAAAAGCTCGGAACTATTTTCCCAATAAATCTTTAGTTTTGCTGTTAATATAAACAGCAAACCATATTTTTGTTCACGCTATGTCCAATCAATCAAAAAATCCAATTTTCTTCAAAAATCATTTCATCTCACATCAATTTTTCGTTCATTAACCTAAAAATTTCGAACCCTCACCCATCTTCTCATCAACCCCACAGTTCCTAGTCAAATCTTCTGATCCATCCATCCACCTGCCCCTCCTCACCTCATTATCCTTGCTGATCCAACACACCAACCTTCTATACCATCTCACTCATCCCCATGAAAAGATGTTTTTATGTCAAATCCTCAAAGAGTTACTCATTCCATGGTTAGCGGTAGAGTTGATGTTGGTTTTAACTGTTTCAAGGCCTAACCTTATGCTGTGGGACAAAAGACGTTGATCGATTAATAGTGATAATAATAATACTATTAATTAACAAGAATTTTTCCAATAATCTACCTAGATTATACTGTTATACATGTTCCCATACCACTACCATCCACCCACTTATCCCCCCACCATCCACCCACTCATCCTCTCACCACTACCACCAATCATCAGTCTATGGGAATTGCTACCGACGAAACACAACCAATTGAATAGTGAGACAGTAAGCTTACTCTTATATTCTCTCACCCTGCCACCAGGCGACAAAATCTTCGACCAGATTGTAGAGAGGGACTTCACTAGTAGAAACGTGCCAGTGAGGTTTTTGGCTGGTTAGTTTTTTTTTATTCGCTGAGCTCTGCATTCCATAAAATCTACTCATAGTGGTGTCGTAGTTTTAAAATAAAGAAATCATTTCAAGTTTCAATGTTAAAAAAAGATTTTTCTACATTATGTATTATTTTTAATTTTTTTTGACTGCTTTTGATCAAAAAAGTATTCCTAAAATTATTGAAAAGCAGATAATATTTATTGATTAGAAACATTTCATTGTATCTATCTATCTATCTATCTATCTATCTATCTATCTATCTATCTATCTATCTATCTATCTATCTATCTATCTATCTATCTATCTATCTATCTATCTATCTATCTATCTATCTTTTATCTATCTATCTATTTATTTATCTATCTATCTATCTATCTATCTATCTATCTATCTATCTATCTATCTTTCTATCTATATTCATCTATCTATATATTTCATTGCAGTTGAGAAGATCTGTATATTAACTTGCTGGCTGGATTTCAACAAAATCTCTTGCAACCACCTTGTCCAGGTACTACCTAGGTCAATTGATTAATTCATTATTAGGTTATCAGTTTTATTTATTAATGCATTTTTCATGTTTTTGAGGTATTTAAATTTTTGTCTACAAAATTTTTTCTTTTTTGTTGTGATAAGTGTAAGTTTTTCCAATAATTTTTCAATCTTTATCTTTTTTACTATTGCAATTAAGTAATTATATTTTAAATTGTATTTATTTTTTTTAATGTTTATCTAATCATTTTAAGTTTTTAACTTCTTTTTTTATCTAACCATATATAGTTTTCTTAATTCATATTCTTTTTATCAACTTATTCTTCTTCATCTTTTTTTTTTCTCACTATACTCTTCTGAATTTTTTTTACTTTTTTTTTCATCATCCTCGTTTTCATCTTTTTTCTCTTTTTTTTCATTTTTTTTCCTTTCTTTTTTCCTTTTTTTCCTCTTCCTCCTTTTCCTCTTTACAGAGCAGCTTAGCGCACAGCTTTATCCACTTGACTAGCACCCTGCACGACACTTCATCTTCAGTTGTCATACAGACATCACTACTACTAAAATCCCTCTCTTTCAACGCTCTTAAGGTTTGTGGGAGGGGTGGAGAGATTAAGTTTTGGTTTTGAGATTCTAGTAGAAAAGGGAAGGAATTTGAAGTTTTGTCTGAAAGTTTAGTAAAAAGAGATAAAAACTCAAGTATTGGAAAAATTTCAAAAGTTCATTTTCGAATATGGAAATTGGAGACTTTGTTAAGGGTTTCGATGTTTTATTTTGTGGAGAGTCGTTTTTATCTACCTTGCCTAGTTGACAGTAAATAAAAATTATATCGAAGATATTCTAAAAAATCGATATTTATGATGATTTTTCATGTTTTGAAGGTGAGTATGAATTCCTATAGCATTTTATCGTTTCTGAAAGCATTCTTTATAATTGAAATGTTTAACACTGAAGGTTGAAATTCTAGATATTAATCAGATCAGTATACAAAAAAAAACTTTTTGTTTTGACTGGTGTTTCATGCACAGAAAATTTAATAATTCTCAACGTTTTTCTCAACTTTTAAAACTCAATTACTTTCATCTAAACAAGGCAATCCCCACCCAATCAAAGAATCACCCACCCAAACAGTGCATCCGGTTCACCCTAGAACGTCATTTTGACCTTGTTTCACGCGATCGTAATTTAGTAATCGATAATTTGACCCAGCTTTCTGACCTACTAACAACATCCGCCATTCGGCCAGATTTCCTCACTTGGTCTTTCTTCTTTGACCGTCTAGACTTTCTTTGTCTCGAAGGACAGATATTGTTGCAAGCTTCTGGGGAAATTAGTCATCTGCAAGGTTTTGATTGTTAGATAGATATCAATTGTTGTTATTATGATTAAAATTTGTATAGCGCACAATTTAAAAACAAATTTTTTTCAGAGGCGTTTAGTTATCTATTTATTCATTGGATAGATACTCCTTTGGTACAATCACAAAGGTTTAATGAACAACGAAGCTTTTTGTATGCAGGCTTTAGAGTACTTGATAATTTTTATTCTGCATACGAAAAGCCTAAAAATTATATAAACCTTTTTTAACGCATTTTTTCATTTATTTATTTTGAATTTTTTTCAATTTTTGCTTTTATCATTTTTAATATCATTTCTATGTTTTTTTTTTAGATTTTGTTACTTTTACTATCTTTGATTTTTTCAGATCTACATCACAGTGACCTACTTAGCAAGTATTTCTTGCAAAAAGTTTCTAGAGCAAGATTGGCACTCAAACTCAATGAAACCAACCGGAAAGGCTTGAAGAAAATTAAGACCAACCAGAAAGAGGACGATGGATATAACATAGAAAATATAGGTCAGTTAGTAAGTAAATAATTAATTTGTATAGCGCTTCTTACGCATCGTTCAGAAGCGCTCTGCTATGAACTGCTTGGTTTTGAGGTTTTAACAAAAATAGAATAAAAAGGATAAGATTAAGTTAGTGATATATTCATTATGTTGGTTGCTAATTTCATTTTTTATATTCTAAATTTCATATAGTTCTTCAATTTAAGGGTAAATTTTTTTAAAAAACGCGTTTATTAAAAAAATTTACCTTTAAATTGAAGAAATTGTATGAAATTTATCTTTTTTGATGAATATATGCTGTTTCTAAAAAAACTTTTTCTATGCTATCATTCGTTTTTTGCTCAAGAATTATATGGTCCAAGAACTCTTGAAGTAAATTCCATTACGATCACATTAATAATACTGCTGTCTCATACTCATCAAGTTTTAAAAATATATTTGTGTCAACCAGATGGCTACTCTACTAAGTGCTCATCTTTGAACTATGTGAATCTTTAGTTAATAGTTTTTTTTTGCGTCAAACCCATGGGAACGTACAACTATGAAGTTGAGAGAGGGCAGTATAATAACTATCAGAAAATTAATAATTAATTTACTTAATTAATTCATTCATAATTAATGTAAATTCATGTGTATTTAATCCTATATAATTTTTTTAGTTTTCCAAAATTTTGAATAAATAATAGTAATAATGAACTACCTCGCTGATGATACAGAAAGTATATCGAAAAGCTTAGTGTCGGTAAAAATTCAAATTTCC
Source organism: Pterobdella sp. o SKG-2022 (assembly GCA_964035795.1). NCBI lineage: Eukaryota > Metazoa > Annelida > Clitellata > Hirudinida > Piscicolidae > Pterobdella > Pterobdella occidentalis. Next base: position 4,561,045 of record OZ038327.1, read on the forward strand.
ATCAGGCTTCTCTGATCCACATTTTAGAAGCTAACCATCAACAATAACTAAATAAAATCCACTCACAAGTCTACAAAGAGTTCGGGTCTTGTGCGTTTGTGCGTTTCGAGAACACCACCCAATCCCACAAGTTCTCCAAAGAGCTATTCGACCATCTGTACAGCAATAAAGGTGCTGATGATGCTATTAATATTGCGCTCATATTTCATCATTATACGTAACATTCATATTGATGGGATCGTATTCAAAATTTTATTTTATGAAAAATTAGTTTAATTTCATATTTATAAATATACAAGACCATCATCATCATCATTACCAACATCATTATTATCACCAACATCATTATCATCACCAACATCGTTATCATCACCAACATTATCATCATCGTTGAATAACAATTGAAAATAATGAAACTTTGAAACAGTTGCGAAACACAGAAGTGAGAATTTTGTAGAATTTTTAGTTTTCTAGAATTTTCTTAATCTTGGATTAGAATTTTATCTATTTTTAGAGAATGATTTTAATTCATATCTAATGTTAAATACATAGCTTTTTTGATCTTTATTCTATTTTTAGAAACATCTAGAAAAAAATCTTTTTTTAAGAACTGTCTATATTTAGCATTCATTTGCATGCCCAGTCGCTTGAAAATCTATTTAGTTTTTTTTGATATTTTACTCTATAGATTATGTAGAAGCTACCAGGGTAAACGCCACTATACTCATATTACAGTTCTAAAGTTTATTCCAAATGAACTAAAATCATAATTTGATCAAAAGTAAAAATGAAAATCTGGAAGTTTCAGAATAGAATTTTTTCTTGGAAAATTCAAATATCATATAGAAAATAATTAGCTTATAGTGCTGTGCATGTTCTAGTAACTGGAGTTGACAGCAGTCGACCTAGATTAGTGATTCTCTAATAAAGCAATTTCTAAAGTCGACCATTTATTTGAACATAGGTATTGAATAAAATTAAGATAAAAAACTTGGGAAACCTTTTGTTATGCGTGTATTAATATTATTATTATCAAAATTTTTATAGCACACAATTTACGAAAAAATTTGCTTCAGAGGTGCTCAATAAAGAATGGAGGATCGTTGTATGGTATGATAGAAATACAACAATGAAAATGCAAATAGCAATATTAAAAAAAATTAAATTAGCATAATAAACGACTACTTCAAATTATTTCAAAAAAAAAGTAGAACTATCAAAAAAAATTAATTCAACTTTATAAAAGTATATTTCTGTACATGTCCCAGTAACTGGGGTTGACAGCAGTTGGCCTAGGTTATTGATATTATAATAGAGTATTCTATAAAAAAGCCTCTTTATTTGAGACAAATTTTTATAGACTGCCGGTGTGAGCTAACTTCCAACTTCAAGTATCGATTTCAAGATCCGCCGTTTCCACACTTGGGCAGTTTGCCTTGCCGTTTTCAACTTAAAAAAAGATCATCCACCAAGCAAAATGACAACGATACCAGAATATCAGTTTGTCGATACCTGCTATCGGAGTCTACTGTTATCCGGCTTATAACAGAAAAGCAGTTTCAAATTGAAGACGCTGCTTTCGGTGCAGTTTAACGTTTTGTCCAAAACCAACACTGATAAAAAATGCACTATATTATTAATGACAATATTAAAAAGATAAAGAAAAATTCCAATCTTTATTTCATGTATTCCATTCTTATTAGTATCATCATTATTATTTATTAACACTTAATTTCATATTTTTTCCATTGTTACCCTTTTCTTGTTAATGCTCCCATTATTAATATTCATCAACACATCTTTCCATTATCTTTCCTATAGAAAGCAAGCCCACTCAACAACCCCAACTCCAGTTCAGACCTTCAAGATTTGGGGCTTCTCTCTTCGCTAACTTCCCAGGTGCTATCATTATTTGTATTTTCAGTTGATATTTTTTTTCATTTTATTCATTATTATTTCCATCATTTTTTACAGCTACACTAACCACCACACTCCTCAAACACTCATGACTTTTCTATTCATTACACCATGCTTACCTCCAGCCATCTTCCATACAAACCACCACACAATCCCTCCACACTACACCAACCACTATTTTACCCATTAAGCACTACATCATCAGCTCGATAATCACCAACTCCTAGACCACACAAATCACACCACATCACACTAGCCTCCAAGCACATCCATTAACCTCTACACCACACTAACCACTATTTAGCTACCAACTACCACATAAACCACTAAACAACTTTTCATATTAAACCAACCACCCACCACCTCACTAGCTTCTCTCCACATCGACCACTACCTATCGACCACTATACCATCCACTAACCTTAAAACACTACATGCTACCCACCTTCAAACACTATCCTGGACCTACCCTTTACAAAGTCAACCCCAATACAGCATGTGGCAACGTGAGGGAGTTTACAGACCACGAGAACAGTCACCACACAATGGTGATGAAGACTGCCAACATAGGTGGCACACATCAAATGGCCGTCCTACATCGGGTCATTACGGCTCTCATGAAGGTTAGAGCTGAGGGGGGAAGGAGGTTGAAGGTTGTTGGAGGGGTGTCTAACCCGTGAAAATTATGAGTTGTGAAGATGACGATGATGATGATGATGATGTTGGTAGTCATTATGATGATGGTGGTGGTGGGGATGGTGATGATGATGATGGTCTGTACTCACCATGAAGATAAATTAACAATTAAAATTAGATGATTTTTGTATTTACCCTTTGCTGCCGAATCGTAATGTGTTGAATATAATGGATTTCACCCATTAATTAATTTTTCAAATTCTTTGCAGTTTATGGTAGATGTTGAAGCACAGAAAGAAGAATGTAAAAAAGTCCAGGTTTGTGTTATGTAGTTTCTTCTTTTTGATCTCATTTTCAATAACATAATGACACGTTCAAATAGTTATCAAAACAAGTAACTTTGAACGGTGTTTCAAAATCATCATAGTTTTTCTCATTTATGGTTTCATTTCCTTTGCAATACAATACATTTGAGATCATAGTGGCATTGACTTCAGAAAATTCTAGGCCACATCTGCTAATATTTAATGAATAATTGATGTACAGATATTCATTACGAAGTTTTTTTGGTTTATGATGAAATCATCGTTAGTTATCGGAGTTTTTGAATGTTTTATATTCGAGCTTCCATAATGTTTTGAACCCGCATTTAATGTAATCTGGTGGGTGTTTCCTTATAGATCAAAGCGTTTGCTACAACTTAAATGTAGCAAAAACACATTGTGGAACAGGTGCTAATTGTTGGCCCAGCACGGGATTGAACCCGGTAACTTTAAATAATTAGTTTAATGTTCTACCAGCTGAGCCATATGGGCCGACATTATAAAATGTTATTATATGAATTACAATATAACATTTTTTATGATTCGAGCCCTACTACTAACCCCCACTAGGACGATGTGATAAACCACGTCTCAACTCTCATTGGCTACAACTGCAATGATAAAAGCTTCATGGTTCCTCCGTACAAAATGAGGCAGGAGATATTGTTGTGTGTGCAATATGATATCAAAATTATTTTGTATTTTCACTTATTGATACTTTTGGATTTTTTTTAATAAACGCGCTTTTTGGAAAAAGTTTGTCATAATTTGAAGAAAATGGACTTCGGCTTTTGAAAGCATGCTATATCTCTATTAAACTTTATGGTGTAAGAGTGTGCTTCAAGGGGTTGAAGTGTGTTTTTTGTTTTTGGATGATATATGGGGTTTTAAAGCTATAGTTTTATTATATTAAAGATTTGTTGTACATTAATATGCTGATGATTGTTGTTGTTGTTAAGCGCCAACTTTCAAAGTCTCTTCCAACACTCCTTGGAGCGAGTACCAAATGAAACTTGTATCTTCGAGTTGTTTGGGACTTTTGGTGAGCATTGAAAAAGATGATAGATGGATTATCGGAATGCTCTGTGGTCGGAAACTGACTGGTGAAGATGGTTGATGGTTGTTTTAAGTTTAGTATATTATTAGTTGGAATGATACGGGTGTTCTAGTTTTTATTTTCTTGTAACGATAATATTTCAATTACCATTGATTTAATGTCTAAGTAATAATCTAATTAGTATATACTGTTATACATTTTTGAGCAACTAGGGTTAAAACAGTCGACCTAGATTATTTGTACTACTATAGCTTAATTTATATAATTATAAATTCAATTCGAATATTTTCTTTCAGATGCTCTGTTGTGTTCAACGCTTTTATTTCTGGTCTACCAAAAGTGAGTTTAAACTTTGAGGTTCACATTCATCATCATCATCAGCTTATCATCATCAACATCGTCTGTCGTTTTTACAACACCCTTTGTGCGTAGTTAGACGTTATAATCTATAAACTATTAAACTAGTTAGGAACACAAATAATTTGAATAAAACACGAAGCTTTAAGTACTTTATAGTTATACTTGAAAATTTTACTTAGTTAACGAAAAGCTTTGTATTTTATTAAAATTTATTTGTGTTCCTAAACATACTCGATTTATTGTGGCTAGTTGAATATTACCATAAACTGATTGTATTATTCACTTGATACGATAGTCTGAAAAAAAAAACTCAGTAGAGGAATGAAAAAATAAAGAAACTTGTGAAAACAATATTTTTCTCGAGCCAAAGTAAAATGAAAAAATTTTTGAACACTAATAATTTTCATTATAAGTAGAAAGCTTTTCGTTAACAGTGAAAGCTATTGTGTGCATACCGTATCTTTTCAAAACTATTAAAATAATCGTTTGAGGTCTTGGACATGAACTTTGCTCTTGGCAATGAGATGCTGCATTTCTGTGTTGATCTTTTACAATATGTACCATCTCCCCAGAGGTATCTATCTATCTATCTATCTATCTATCTATTTATCTGTCTATCTATTTATCTATCTATCTATCTATCTATCTATCTATCTATCTATCTATCTATCTATCTATCTATCTATCTATCTATCTATCTATCTATCTATCTATCTATCTATCTATCTATCTATCTATCTGCTTAATTCGCATCTTACTCATTTAGATATGCCAGTGATTTCCAACCTCCTAACTACTCTTTATGGTATTTGGAACCTCACATCAGAGTCTTTTGGCTCCAATCGCTCCTTGTAATCCTGTATAAGGTTCTTTGTGTGTTTTCTTTCTTCACTTCTTCATCATCATCATCACCATCATCATCATCACCATCATCATCATCATAACTACCCTCATCATCATTTTCATTATTATATTCTTCTAGCTGTATATTTTTCTCTATTCATTTCTTCTTCATCAACATTCCTATTATCATCATCACCACTACCACCACCATCACCTAACTCACAAGCATCATCATCATCACCATCATTATCATCACCACTAAAACCCTCCTCATCGTCATCATCATCACTTCCACCATCATCATCACTATCACCATCATCATCCCCATCATCATCATCATCATCATCATCACTTCAGTACTCTTATTCGAAGATCGATTCAATAATAAGATTGATTAAAATCATTATCAACACCATCGCTTCAAGGTATATTCATCATTATATGAATTGTGATGATATAAATAATCATTTTAATGAAATTATAAACCATAAAATCAAAAATAATAAAAAAATTGATATCAAAAAGTAGATAAAAGTAAATAAATACTAATAATAAACTAAAATTTAAACTATTGTTTTTATTTTTATTTTTTTTATGCTCTTATTGTTTTTGATATTACCCACATCAAGGTCCCACCAATGTCGTGCTAAAGAAACCACCCATCCTCCATCAAGTCCCTTCATTCAAAGGAATCGAGGTTTATTATTTCTATTATTGATTTCATTATTATTTTTCTTGTTCATTCTGGTGCCAATAAATTATACTAATAGTGTAATCTTACTTGTAATAATACTACTAGTATAATTTTAGTAATTGAAGAAGCTAGCATTTGGGTAATATTTTTTAATAGACTTGATTTTGTGGTTGAAATAAAAAATTGACTTTGGCATGACGTTAAACTGTGCCAAAATTAGCGCCTGCAACTCAGACTGCTTTTTGTTATAATGTAATAAGGCATTTGAAAAACGCATTTCTTTGTAGGTCAAAGAACTTGCTAAAAATTGAATAAGACAAAAACACAATGCGGAACAGGTGCTAGTTGCCGTCTTAAATGAGGTCGAAACGGTAACTTTAGTTAGTCTAATGCTCTACCAGCTGAGCTAAAAGGGCCGACAGACACTGGGACATGCACAGCAATATAATTTTAAATAGTTTCTCAATATAGTTTTTATTCTTTTTAATCAGCATCATCTTCCTACAGACACAAGCAGAGTTTCAGTGCATGATCTGGCTGATATTCTCGAGGCCGATGAAGAATCAAGCACCTCTAGTGAAGAAGATGAAAAAGAGGAGGATGACGATGAGGATGGTGATTATGATGAAAAAGAAAAAGAGGAAAGAGAAATTTCCAAAAACTCTAAATTATCTAATTCGAGAAGTTTTGAGTTCAGTAATTTTTCTGTCAAGTTCACTCAACCAATAAAAAGAAGAGGTGTTGTTTTAGACAACCATTCATCCTCGAGAATGAATCAAAATGTACCCTGCCTCCAAAAACTGTCAGACACTTCCGGTTTGAAATTTCTCAAGTTGGTGTATTTTCATAATTTTTTCAGCATGGTTTCCAGGGCGTCAAATATTTATGTTGAATTTTTAAACTATCTTGAAAACTCAATAAAAAATTTTTTTGTATGGATTAACCCCACCCTCCATCAATAAACCACACCCATCAAAAATTAACTACACCCACCCACAGAAAAAATACGCTCGAAGAAGACCAGGCCAGAAGAATCGCAGAATATAAAAAATGGTACCCGTCTGCTGACACGTTCTCCAGTCTGTCAAAGGTGTTTGAGTGAATGTGTGGTATGAACGGATAGATATTAGAGGATGAATAGAAGACTGGTGGGGGAGGAATGGAAGACTGGGGATGGATGAATGGAGGAATACAACGAGGGATGAATGAATGAACACAGAGAAAAAATGAATTAATGGATGAATGAGTGAATGCAAGAATGTATAGATAAATGGGTGAGAGGAAGGATGGGTAGATGGGTGGATGAATGCATAGATAAAGAAGTTTGTTTTTTGGATCGGTTTTATAAGTTTTACCTGATTTTTTTAATGTTAAAGAAATATGCCTCACTAGTTTTAATAAATAATTCAAATATTTATATATTGATTATAAGTTCATTTCAGTTAGATTAAATCACTTCAGAATGGAAGTTTTTTTTGAGGAAACGTGTGTTTTGTTGAAAAAAACTGTGTGCTTGTTTTTTATGAAATTCTATCAAGCTGTTCTGTTTCATCGGATTACATAAACTAATTTTTTTTTTCAGAAAAATTTCATTTCTAAAGGAAAGTCTTTTGAAGAAAAATACAACATTCACGATGTTTTGATCGAGGAGGAAGAAGATGAGGAGGATGATAGTAATGCTGCCCTGATTGATAAGAAAGATAACAACGAACAGAATAAAAATAAAGAAAATAAAAAAACAAGGAAGTCTGGCCTTACTCTGATCCAAATGGTTGATGAACTAGATGCCAAGAAAAATGATGATGATGATGATGATGAAGAGAAGGAGGAGGAGGAGGAGGAGATTTTTAGGTAATTTTTATTTTATTTTTTTATAATCTTTTTTTTCATTAACCTTGTTTATTATCATTATTATAATTAATAATAATAATAATAATAATAATATCATTATTATTATTAAAATTATCATTCATTCATGGTGATGTTTTCTCATGTCATTTGGTATGTACCAGTAACATACTCAACATTTTCAAATCTTCGAAATTTCTTCGTGTAATTAAGAAAAAATCGAATTGCAGACAAAAAGAAACAAAAAATCATAAAAACAAAATCAAAAATAGCAAAAACGGAAACGGCAAGAGCGGAAAAGGTAACACAGGTGAGAAGCAAGCCAATCACGTGATTTCAGATACGTGTCTCAAATGTGGAGCTGTCTTGGAGAACTTCGATGAAGAAGTTGTTATCGTTTGCATGATGTTATTTTTATTATTATTAATATTATTATTATTATCATTAAGTTGAATTATTAATATTATTATTTTTATTATCATATATATTATGCCTACAGCAGTATATTCTAATATGGATATTATTATTATTTTTCAGTTGAATTATTAATATTAATATTATTATTATCATTTTGTTTTTAATAAAAATTAATTTATTTTTATTTAAAAAAAACGATAATTTTTATAATAATTCTAAAATATTTTACCTTTTATTTTTTTTTTCAAAATTGAATGTTTCAAATCCCAAAGAGGAGCTAACTTTCCATCGCCACGTTTTCAAAATTATCTCCACTAATATTTACCCATTATTATCATCGATCTTTGATATTGACCCAGGATAACTATCGATCACTAACGTTCAATTAATATCACCATTTTCACCACTTCACTTCCACCACTACCATCTTCTTTGCCATTTTTCTAAGTTATCCTAATTTTTACCCACTATTATACCCTTCCACCATACCCTCTACTCTACCACCATACCCTTAACCTAACTCATCAGATAATCAACATAGCGATAGTATGCTTGGCCACATTTGTTCATCGAGAACCAGTGATGGCGTCACCACTATTACCTTCCATGCTTCTTTGTGTTGTGAGGTGAGTTGAGAGGGAGATGTTGTGGTGCTTGAAAGAAGTGGTGTGGCTTAGAAGGATGGGGCGGGGGTTGGAGGAGAAAAGATGGTGTAGTTGAAATTGGTAGAGTGGATGGTTGATGAGGGAGTGGTGGTTGGAAAAGGTGGGTGTGATGGTTGAGAGAGTGAAGTTGTGGGGTTTAAAAGGATAGTGTAGACTGTTGAAATTGGTGGTGTGGGGGGGTTGTGAGGGGTGGTGTGGTAGTTGAAAATGATGATATGAGGGGTTGTGAGGGGTGGTGTTTCATGGTAGTTGAAGGTTCTCAGTATTGTGTTAATGAGAGTTGTGGCTCAAGGATTTAAATTATTAGAATGATTTAATTAAAAATGTCGTTAAAAGGTGGTTATTTGGTTAAAAGTGAAATGGTATCATTTGAAAACATTTTTTTTTCAAAAATTATGATAAAATTGTAAATACTATGACAAATATATTATAGTAATGCTTAACCAAATGAGCTTTAGGATGAACGCAATGAAAACTGAAACAATGTTCATATTATTTCAATTATATTTCAGAGTGGCCAGCTCTAGTCCATTTCTTTGGAAAAGTGAACAGTATGTAGTTGAGAGGATATTAGTGAAAATGAAAATAATTATCTACGTTGAAGTAACAACATTATAAAAAAACTGCAAATTATTTGAACACTAAAAGTAATTTTATTAAGTACAAAGCTTTTCGTTAACAAAGTAACATTATCAAGTACGTTAAAATCACCTTTAGTGCTCAAATAATTTGCAGTATTTACTTTGGCTAAAGAAGATTATTATAACATTACAAAAATAAAATAGAAAAAATTTTAATAGCAAGCGTCATTTGATAATTTACGATATAATAACTTAAAAAATATAAATAGAAATAATAAATATAGCAGAACTATTTTTAACTTTGTGAACTATGTTTAATTTCATAAACTATTTTTAACTCCATTCAACAGAAGCAGCACTAAGCTAGTGACGTCAGGGGAGTCTGGGTCTACCGCCCGGCAATTCATCAGGTTGTGTTCATGTATTAGGGGTCTGTTTTTATTTGTGTAGTTCATTAGTTCCTTGGTATGTGTTTCAGTTCTGTGTTGACTGTTATTTGTGTGTTCACTTTTTGATTTTATTTCTTTATTTGTGTTCACTTTTTGTGTGGTATCTCAGGTTATCTGTTTTTGATTCACATTCACGTTTTGTATTTAATACTCCTAGTATCCTTCTATTTTCTTTTCAATGAAAATATCATACTTGTAAGCTATTTTATGTTAACATTTTTTTTTCTATTCATACAATCCCTTTCTATACTCTCATCTATGCTTTTTTATCTATCCATCTTTTTCACATCCATCCATCCATACATTACACATCCATCCATTCATTCATCCATTCATCTTTCAAATCTATCCATTCATTCATCTTCCTTCACTCTTCGTCATTTTATTTCTCAGGTGCGTCCTACACCAACTCGCCCCTAATAATATTTTTCCGCAACTTTTCATCACAACCGCTTGGGGTAAGGTTAACTTTTAATCATTAATATTAAACTCCAAAAAACCTGATATAAGTTTACTTTAAATCATTAATTTTAAACTCTCAAATACGTATTATTGCTCCGCTATATAGATATAATGTGTTTAATGGGTTTGATATAAGCTCAAAGACGTGTGTATGCTCAAAATAGAACTATAATGTATTAAGTTCTTGTTGGAACTTTTTAAAGTGAATCAAACGCTTTGATAAGCAACTAGGATGCTATAGATTAATATCTAGCCTTTTATTATTATTATTATTATAGTTATTATTAATGTCATTGTTATTATTATTGTTTTTATTAATATTGTTATTATTTACGTTTTTTTGTTATTATTATTTTATTCTTTTTTTTTATTAGTATTATTATTTTAAAAAAATTTTATTATAAGAATTATTATTATTATATTTATTCTTTATTTTATCATTTTTTCAAAATTATTATTATTATTATTGTTGTTATAAGGCGATTCCTTCATGGAGGTGATAGTGTCCACCTTGATGGACTTCCCCGAGCTCAATTGTGTCAAGGCTCTGCAGATCACCCTAGAGGTTGCCATTATATGCAATTCTGAGTTTATTGTTATGTTTAATATAGATCTACATAATATATATTCTGTTTTTTTCATATAATTTATATTTTATGCAATATATCTTCTATTATTACCTTCGATGTTGCTATTGTATGTATATAAATTCGAGTTTTTTTTAGTTTTCAGTATTAGAAACCATGATTGCTTTTTTTCAACGATAAATTGTGTTCACTCAACAGAAAACTTTCAAATGTATCTATTATTTTTATCTAGATCACATTCATTTGCATAAACATCTGTTTTATTATCCATTCATCCATCTAATTATCCATCCTTCCATCCACAGGGAATAAACAATATTTACAGCATCACCAGCAACCAATTAGACAACACCATTTGCAACTTGGCCTCATTTCTCAGCTTCATGCCAATAGAAACTCCCCAATGGACCGCCATTTTGACCCATTTTGACATTTTCTTTCGGAAAGTTTCACTCATTCTCACCCCGTCCTATTCGCTCATCAACCCACTTTTCAGGATCATAATTTCTCTTCTGAAACTTCCGAATTTCTCTAACAGGGTGAGTTCTTTTTTTTTGAAAGAAAATAAACACTTGCTTCGAGACTAGAAAATATAGCTATATATTCACGTTTTATATTTTTACACACTTATTTATCTATCATCAATCAATCTTCATCCAACCATCATCCAACGTTTATATCTTTATCACCTACTCTCCATCTTTAATTCATCACCTATCTTCACCTTTCTCTATCATCAAAAATGTATAAATAAATAGCCACCACCATCACCATTGTTTATCGTATGCGAACATATCGTTTTGACAACTAATGTTAAGATTGCTTTACATTTCACAGTTTTTTTACTCATAATATGGTGTGGATAACCAGTGTTAAATTGCTCTTTATTCCAGTGCTTTCATTTACAATCTCATCATTCATCAGACGATCCTGGAGCCTTTTTCAAAGATTATAAGCCTGGGGATACAATCCTGCTCCTTTGACCTCCAGCTCCTTATTGATATCTGCTCTCTATGTGGTAGAACCTTCACTAAGGTTGTGTGTTATTTCGATTGGTTTCATATTATTTTTTTTAATGTTTATTTCTAATCTTTTGAATGTGTTCATGCAAAGGTATTCGTTCTATCAATTCTATTATATACCTTTTCACCGATCTATTTATTCCATTCATTCTTTCATTTATTATTATATTCACTTCTCACTCAACTTTACCAAGCACCTTCCACTAATAAACCACTAACCAACAGGAAAGAGACAAATTCTGCTTGGCAAGGTGCGTGGAGTTGGAGCTAGTGCAAGCCTTGAGGTTCAAACAGTCACTTCCTGACGAGAACTTCATTTTACTTGTGCAGGTTTGTGTCGTTTTTTAATGGTTTGTGTCGTTCTCAAACTGTTCCAATATATTACTCATCGCCCACCATTCTCCCGCAGATGGTGTGTTTAGATGCAGGAGGTACGTTAGGAACAGTATCAATAGCGAGAGAATTGGCTTCCTACTCTTTCAACCCACATAACCAGTCTCTCGTCTCGAGCAACATCGCTGACCTCTTCAGACACCACTTACCAGAGTGTATCGAGTTTGTGGCTGATATTCATACTTCTAACAAGCTTAAGGTATGCGGTTATTTTTTAATATTTAAGTAATCTGATGAGACTTGATTTGATGAACTGATTATTTTACTATGTTTGCAGTTTTATACTTTAGCCAGTTACTTCAATAATGTTATCTATAACTTAGTAATTTCTTAGATTTTAATTCATCTCTCATTTTTTTCGGCCCGTATAGCTCAGCTGTTTGAGCATTAGATTGATTAGCTAAAGTTAACAGGTTCAATCCCGTGGCTGCCGACAATTAGCACCTATTCGTAGCTAGTGTTTTGATTTATAAATACCATATTACATTGATCATTCCAGACGAGCATCAGAGGAGTCAATCAAAACTTGAATGAAGATACCTTGGGAAGCCATCTTAAAGTAACAATATAAATAATAGCTTTATTGTTTTTATTATTCTATTTTTATTTTTTATATGGTTTTGAGGTAAGTAAAAACAGTATTTATTAATCTAAATCGCCAAGCTTTTCGTAGGTTTAACTTACATTACCAAGTGATCATTTGATTAGGTGAGTTAGACTTATGAAAGGCTTCGTGATTTAAATTAACAACTACTTATTGTTTTTTGCTTCATTGTTGGATTCAGGCTATTCTACGTCATCAAGATGTTATGGTTTTATTTTGAAGTTCCATTCATTGAACAGGAAAAGGCAATGATTCAAATTATGGTTCTAGTTTCAACGGTGTTGATTTCATGATTGTTCAAACTTCATTTGCTATGTTCCTTGTTGTTTCTAATACAGTTTTTTTCAATTATAGTTTTTTTCATGTTTTATTATTATTTCTATTATGATTATTTTAAGTTTCATTTATGTTCTTGTTATGATTTTTTCACCATGCCATTCCAGGTGGCCTTCTCCCAATACATAGCATTAGAGTTGACTCATTCTAACACCAAAGACACTAAACTCTTGGCCCGCCATTTTCCATGGCTTCTACATCCACCTTCTTCTATCGAACAAGGGTTTTCAATTTGTTTTTTTCATCCACTTCATAATAATAGTCCATCTATTAATCTTTTAGCCGACTGCTGTTTGCAACAACTTAGACTCATACAAGAGAATAATTCATTTAGATTTTCAAATATATTTAACCACCAGCCTTATTACACAGTTAACTAACTCTTCACTCACTTGTTACTAACGCAAACATTATTTACTCGTTCAATCTTTCAACACACTTATCTATCCAATATTTTTCTTATGCATCCATCTACCTGTCCATCCATCCATCTATCTATTCCCTCACCCACCTTCCATGAAAACCCATACACCAATCAATCCACCACTATATCCAGCCATCACTCACCCACCAATCCAGCCATACAACCACCAATCCATCCACCCGCCCATCTACCCACTCATTCATCCACCAACCCACTTACTCACCCACCCACCAATACACCTACTTACCCACTCATCTACCTACTTACCCACCCATTCACCTAGTTGCTCACCCAACCACCCACTCACCCATCCAACCACCCACTCACCCATCCACTCACTCACTCACTCATCGACTTACTCACTCACTCACCCATCCACCCCCTCTCTTATAGCAACCCACGAGAGTTTATAGACTGCATATGTCACATGAGGGTAATGTGTTGGCTGTTGCTAGGGTCTCTAGTCCATACATCCGTTACTAAGGTTTTGCTTTCATTATTTTTCCTATTTTTTGTTTATTGTTATTATTGTTTTTTTATTGATATTATTTTTTTTAATGTTATTTTTTTGATTATTAATATTGATTTTTTCAAAAGAAATAATTGATAGTTGAATATTATTATAAAATTTCTCAAACACAGGCGGCAGGTTCAGTGGTATGCAGACCCCTGCCTTTAAGCTGTAGTGCATGCGTGTCCGACCAGGTTATGGTCATCCTCACCGGCTTCTCAGTGCAGGATAAGGTGGGCAATGTGTAGGGTGGGGTTTAGGGTTGGTGGGGCCTAAAGTGGTGTTTAGGTATGTGGTGTGTAAAGTGGGGTTTAGGTTTAGGGTTGCGTAGAGTGATGTTTAGGGTTGGTGGTGCGTGAAGTGGTGTTTGTATTATTGTTTTTATCATCATTACCTTTGTTATTATATTCACAGAACTCAGTCCTTCTCATGTCTTCTCTCTACTATGCCTTCATTCTGTGCCAGGTTGTTTTTGTATAATATTATTTTTTTTTATTTCTGTTATTTTATAATCATTATTGAGAATTTTCATTAATATGAGCTTTGGATTTCACGAAATAGGAAATAAGATTATCTTAAAAGACGTTTATATTAATTCTAAAATTATTTTGCTTCATAAGTTTATTTTCCAAATTCAAGTATGTAAACAATCAAAAATTGTTAAACAAAAAAGAATTATGCTAAACTCTTTTGCTTCATAATTATTTTGTTTTCGTCTCATTTCCATTTATTTATAAATTAATACTATCAAACTGTTTTTTTCATCTATTATTATTATTATTATTGTATTTATTGGTTTTATTATTATTACTCATTGTTATTATTTACACCAAACCTATTCTTCTACCACCTCATCCCTCTCAGCTATGGACAGTGTATTGTGAGCTGCAGGAAACTTTGGAACTGCATGACGTCACTGAAGATGAAAACTGCCACCACACCATCCTCCTTTTCTGGAACAAGGTTATTCATGTTGTTTTCGTAGTGATTATCGTTTTTTTATTATTACTATTATTATTAGTAGAAATGGTAGTGGTAGTGGTAGGGTTAGTAGTAGTAGTAGTAGTAGTAGTAGTAGTAGTAGTAGTAGTAGTAGTAGTAGTAGTAGTAGTAGTAGTAGTAGTAGTAGTAGTAGTAGTAGTAGTAGTAGTAGTAGTAGTAGTAGTAGTAGTAGTAGTAGTAGTAGTAGTAGTAGTAGTAGTAGTAGTAGTAGTAGTAGTAGTAGTAGTAGTAGTAGTAGTAGTAGTAGTAGTAGTAGTAGTAGTAGTAGTAGTAGTAGTAGTAGTAGTAGTAGTAGTAGTAGTAGTAGTAGTAGTAGTAGTAGTAGTAGTAGTAGTAGTAGTAGTAGTAGTAGTAGTAGTAGTAGTAGTAGTAGTAGTAGTAGTAGTAGTAGTAGTAGTAGTAGTAGTAGTAGTAGTAGTAGTAGTAGTAGTAGTAGTAGTAGTAGTAGTAGTAGTAGTAGTAGTAGTAGTAGTAGTAGTAGTAGTAGTAGTAGTAGTAGTAGTAGTAGTAGTAGTAGTAGTAGTAGTAGTAGTAGTAGTAGTAGTAGTAGTAGTAGTAGTAGTAGTAGTAGTAGTAGTAGTAGTAGTAGTAGTAGTAGTAGTAGTAGTAGTAGTAGTAGTAGTTTTTGTTAATGTTACCATCATTTTTACTGTTCTTTCTTTTTTAAGGTCACTCCCGGAATCTTACACCTCCTGTCTCACTCTAAAGCGGTGTGTGTTGACTGAATGAAATAATAAATTTTATTTGTTTTTTATGAAAAAAAAATTTTTTTGTTTATTTTTTTTTCCATTTTTCAATCTCCTTCATATTTTTTACAATTTTTTTGTTAATTTTGTTTCTTATTCATGTGATTCAAATTTATTTTCTTAGTATCACTACTTTCAATAATTTTCCGTTTTTTATAAGTTTTTTCTCTAATATTTTCACCATTACAACTTCTTTTTTCTAGTAGTAGTAGTAGTGGTAGTGGTAGTGGTAGTGGTAGTGGTAGTGGTAGTGGTAGTGGTAGTGGTAGTGGTAGTGGTAGTGGTAGTGGTAGTGGTAGTGGTAGTGGTAGTGGTAGTGGTAGTGGTAGTGGTAGTGGTAGTGGTAGTGGTAGTGGTAGTGGTAGTGGTAGTGGTAGTGGTAGTGGTAGTGGTAGTGGTAGTGGTAGTGGTAGTGGTAGTGGTAGTGGTAGTGGTAGTAGTAGTAGTAGTAGTAGTAGTAAAATTTTTATCATTATTATTCTTATTATTATCATCATCATTATCATGATTATTATTATCGTTATTCTTATTATTTGTATTTTTATAAATATTACTTTTCCCAATTTTTAGTTTTTATTATTATTTTTTTTTATTTGTATTATTATTATTATTGTTTTTATCAGGTGTCTGAAAAGGTGATCGTGCACTTGTTGAGTCTGATAGAAGCTCTGCAAGAGTGCCATTCCACTGTCCTCGTCAAGGTTGGGCAATAATAATAATAATAAAAATAATAATACTAATGTAATTAACAACAAAAACAATAATTATGATTTTTTCAACATCATTCTCATTTTCAAAATTAATCATAACTTTTTATCATTTTAAATTCTTTCATTTTTTTAAATTTTATTATTACTCCTATTCCAATATTATTTCGGAGATTATTATTTTTTCAATATTTTATCCATTTTTTCATTTTCCGCTTTTAATTTCAAATTGTATCAAACCTTTTCCTTATCCTCTTAATACTTTCCAGCTGTTCTCCTTATGGAGTCCAATACTGCGTTCTTGCCACAGCCAGGTAATAATATGCCTCCATCATTAGTTATTTTTCATCTATTAGTCTTTTTTTCATTATTATTATTATTATTATCGTTATTACTCTTATTCTTTTTATTATTTTTGTTCTGTTATCCATTATAAACACATACATCCATCCATCCATGTATCTATTCAACTTGTTAACTTTATTTTATTAATTCGTTCATCCATTCATCCATCTAACTCTTTTCCCAGTTATCCATTCATCCATCTAACTCTTTTCCCAGTTATCCATTCATCCATCTAACTCTTTTCCCAGTTATCCATTCATCCATCTAACTCTTTTCCCAGTTATCCATTCATCCATCTAACTCTTTTCCCAGTTATCCATTCATCCATCTAACTCTTTTCCCAGTTATCCATTCATCCATCTAACTCTTTCCAGTTATCCATTCATCCATCTATCCACTCATTCATCCATTCATCTTTCTATCCTCCATCATAGCTGTCAGGAAATACAAGAGTAAGACTGCAGAAATGTGAAAATTGGAAACCATCCGCTTCCGGTTCTCAATTTTCATTTGACCTACTTTTTAAGTGGGTCAGGAGAACCCAGTTCAAGCTGGCTCAAAATGAAGTCCAGTCATCCAATGCTTCCCAGTTTTACACTGTCTGAGATGTCGGCTTTTTCCAATATTATGAGCCGTTGTTTCAATATTATGAGCCGTTGTTTCAATATTATCA
The DNA here is from genome assembly GCA_964035795.1 of Pterobdella sp. o SKG-2022. Taxonomy (NCBI): domain Eukaryota; kingdom Metazoa; phylum Annelida; class Clitellata; order Hirudinida; family Piscicolidae; genus Pterobdella; species Pterobdella occidentalis. The sequence goes on from OZ038327.1 coordinate 4,578,647, forward strand.
GCCGTTGTTTCAATATTATCAGCCGTTGTTTCAATATTATCAGCCGTTGTTTCAATATTATCAGCCGTTGTTTCAATATTATGGACTGTTATCTCAACATTATGGGCTTTTGTGTCAATGTTATTGGTTGTTGTTCATTTCAATTTACTAAGCTCAAAAGTTATCGATTTTCTTCAATATTATAAGAAAAACAGTTGGTAGACATTCAATGTAATTTTGTTTCAATTTTATGAACTTTTAAAACTGTTTTACTATCCCGAAAATGAAATGTTCACAATTGAAAACGCAACGAATGTAAGCTTCAAGCATTGAAAATTCTTTTGATATCACCGAGGCGTCATTCTCAGGATTCCAAACAAGACTTCGTCATAGCTTAACACAAAAAAAGCTGCATTGTTTGAAAATTTAAATACATATAATATTAATGTACACAAAATGTATTCACTACTGAATATTCATGATTTAAAAATATATTAGAAATAACAATTATTCAAATATACATTGATTATATTATAATACGTGCTTCTGAAGGAAATGTTTTTGTAAGTTATGCGCTATAAAAATCTTTAGATAACAATTATCAAGTATTTATTTCGGTTCGTTGTTAAAGTTGATAATTGATCCCAATTTTTTCGTTGTTTAAAGGTTGTTTTAAAACTTGCATCAAAGCTTATAATTCTCGTTTCTTTTGCATGAATAATTCATTTAGCTTTCAGAGACGTTGTATGTATTTGTATGATATTTTTCAACAAAAACCATTGAAAGTGAGGAATTTATACTCGGACGAATAATGTTGAACCGTACAAAGTGTGTTTCGTTTGACCTAGATGAATCTATCTTCATGTTTCAAAATTTACTTAAGATATTTATAGAGTTTTTGTTTTTATTTTCATATATTATTATTGTTATTGCTATTTTTGTTATTATTATTATATACAGTAAAATTCGTTTAGTTCTGAAACCCATGTTAGCAAGATCCTTATGTAAAGGTTGTCTCTGGTGAGGTTTGTATCTACGAGTATTCAACTATTTTTAAATATTTCTCTGTATCTTTCCATGTATTTTAATTGTTTGTTTTAAAATATTTTTAGTTTGTTTTTAAATTTTTTTTGACATTTTTTTAAATTTATAATGAAGTTTGAGACGTTTTTCTCGAATTATTTTTCTCCTAACATTTTTACACACAATCTCGTTCCAACTGTTGTTAGAGTATAAAATTCTATTCATTCAAAAGTATTATAAACTTAGACTTATATTCAACTTTTTTCATAAATGTGGTCTAGAAACCTTTGAACTTCGTGCCACTATAATCGCATTTTTATTGTTTCACCGTTATAAAACCCAGTTGTCATATTCAAACGGGGTCTAGAGAGATAATTGTTTTGTCATACCCATTACCATAAAACAGCATCTATGCATATACAATTTTTCAAAATTGAGCTCAGTCAATTTTCAGCATTTTAAATTTATAAAAAATAATTATTTATTAATTTTTGTTATATGTTGCAGAATAAAGAAACAAGTTAATTGAGAATTTCTTAGTCAGTAACCCACAGTTTGTATTGCTTTTCAGGTCACCAAAAAAGGTGTTCAATGTTGAAAATTTTAATTTATTTTGTTTGGAAATAAAATTTGAAATCAATGTATTTTGACTTTGATAGAGTATCCAATTTTTTCGAAAATAAATTTGAAAACGTTGTTTTTAATGACCACTTAGCGTTATTTTTTAATTATTGCAAAATTTCAAAGACAGGTCGTTAGGCTAATGTTGAAAAAGACTCCCATCAGAAGATAGAAGATTCTTTTATTACAGCTACTAGTTTTTTGAAGAAAGTTAAGAACATTAGCTTTTGGACTAGATCTCTCAAAAACTCTACCAACTTAGCCTTAGAAAAAACATAAAAATAGAAATAAGAATTTTATAAGAAACAAAAACGAATACAAAAAGATTTACTTGATCAAGTGTTAATCTCTTGAAATCTGTTAAGTTTGAAGCTATTAATAAGGTTAATAACAATTATTCTTGTAATAAAGGGGATTATAAAACTTCCAATGGCACAAAATTAATGAAAATCAAAAAGTATATATTTTCACCACTACGTCACACACGGTCATCGTCCAGCTAGAAAGAAAATACCTTGCCAATTCTTTTTTATCTTTTCTTTGATGTGCCACTTTTTACTGTGATATTTTTCTGAGGTCTTTTGATGCCTCTTCATTCATCGTTTCATAGTCTGTTCTCTTTTTCATATAACTAATTTAATCTAAATACTCGTAATTTGTTGTTGAATTTGAATATAATCAGTTGAAAGTATAAAATGGATGACAAAAAAGTTTCTTGATGTAAAACTCCAAAATTTTCATTATATAATCACAAGAAGCTTGAAATGCTTAAACTCAATTATCGATATAACAAAGTTGCAATAAATGTTCATGATTGCCAAGATAAATATGCCATTGACTGTTCTTCCGTCATGATCGTCATATGTTTTTAAACTTGTGTTTTTCTCCATCACCATTTCAGTTTAAGACTCATTCTAGAACTGAAAATCCTGAAAAGTTTGTAAAACAGAGCAATTGCTACATAAGTAATAATAAAGATGGCGATTTGTCGTGAAGTTAGTAATTGATGATATCACTCTTTACCGGTGCCTCACATCTTGATTTTCAACCCAGCTTCATCAAGGTTTCCGAATGCATTACTGACCTCAATTCCTGATTTTCCAACAATCACCTCATGCCGAATGCCACCAAGAGCGAGGTAATGTTCGTTAGTACTCCTTTTCTCTTTGCCAAAGGCAATCTTCCTACATAAGTCCCTCTATACGGCACTAATTTTTCAGTATTGTCCAAATTGAAGATACTAGGTGAAATTTTTGATCTTAGTCTTAACTTCACACACTTTCCTTCTGAGGTTATAAAAGCATCCAACTTTCATCTCCATGCGATCAAACACGTACGCAAATTCCTACATTTTAACACTGCCATTGCCTTGACTATATCTTTAGTTCTTTCCAGGCTTGACTATTGTAACTCTCTTTTTTGTGGACTAACAAACTGTCTCATCTCCAAGTTGCAATCTCTCAAAAATCGTGCTGCCAAAACTGTTCTTCAAGCCGATTACTATTCTTCATCTCGTGCTTGCCTCAATCGCCTTCATTGGCTGCTGGTCGCACAAAAAGCCCAGCTCAAGTTACTGTGGCTTACCGTTAATATGCTATATTTTAATCAGCCGATTATATGAGCTTTTTTCTAGCAGACAGACTCATGAGTTTCTCAAGTCTTCGAACTCTGTCTTATGGCTGCATTAACCTGTCTTTCTGAACTCTTTTCACAACGCTCTTTTTCGCATATCGCCCTTCATTTATAGAATTCTCTTCCACTTAATCTGCGTCTTTCAACTTTTTTTAAACAGTTCCGCAAGCGCTTAAAAACGCATCTTTATAGCCACATTTCCTCATTTTTTTTCAAGCGCTTCTGCAAACTGCGAGCTCTACAAAAAATAATAATATATCTTCTTCTTTTTCTTCTTCTACTGCGTTTGTCCACCGTCAGGCAGGTGCAGATAATAATGTATAATAATATATAAACTAACAACATCTTCATTTTAATTTTTAATTTTTTTTTATAAAATTCTATTTCAAGTTGAAATTCTAATTTACTAATTTTATTTCAATTCAAAAGTTTTTAAATTTCAAGGATAATCAAACATCTGAAATTAATTTTTTTGCTAAACATAGTTTCAAACATTAATTTTAATTCATACCGCATGCTTGACATTCGGTAAGAACGCATGTTTTTTTATTCTCTATCCGTTTGAACAACTAACACAAAACTGTTCATAAACTCAAATCTAACCTTTAACCAAACATTTTTCTACAAGTAATCCCAACTCAAACTTAATTCTTTTACTTTATCAACCTCAAACCTTTCAACCACCCAATCCCAATAGTTACCCAACCCTAACTCAACCCAGCTTGCTGAAATCCATATTGGAAAAATAAGTTTTTTTGTTCTATTGGAAATATTACAGTTTTATTTGTTCTTTCTAATAAAGCAATTGCAGTTTTGATTATTACACCTCAAAATCAAAAATAACTTGAAAAAATAAAACGTAATAAAAGTATAATACTACAAACACTTTTCAAGAATTCCGACAATTCAAAAATCTCACGCAATAACCAACAATTTTACATGCTTCCAACAAAATTTCATGTTTTTATTGAAGGTGCTCCGGCAAAGTTTCTGTTCGATGAAGTTTCGCACTCAGAGAGTTTTTGTCGTCCTCTCTGCTAACTTTTTTGTCTGAAAATGACTTTTTCGCTGTTAACCTACTTGCGAATGACATCCGCTTTCTATTTTTTGCGGCGTTCTTCTTATCAACATTTGATTTAGCTTCTTTTTTATCATCTTCTGACTTAGCTTCTTTCATACCATCTTCTGATTTAACTTTTGGTTCCACTTCTTCCTGTTTTTCACTTTGTTTTTTGTATTTGGATCTTTTTTCTTTTTGTTCTTTTTCTTTTTGTTCTTTTTCATTAATTTTTGCTTGGTCTTTCTCATTTTTATCATTGTTTTTTTCATTTTTTTTGACTTCACTTTTTCTTCCTTGTTTCTCTTCTACATTTCCAACATTACTTTTTTTGCTTATTTTTCTCTTTCTTTTTTTTTTTTTCGAGCAATACATCCACAGACACCTGAAACAAATTTTCAACAAAGATTTAAAACTAACACAACACTATAAGCCTCAACATAAGCTAAAACAAATTAACAAAAGACGCGCTTCAACGCTATATAACAAAATATTTATTAATCCAAAACTTAAAAAACTTTATAAATTAAAAAAATAAACACAAAAATCAAAAACGCCTTGGTTTTAAAGAAATTTAACGAAACTAACATGGAAATACCATTCTTTAAACACTGAAAGAAGTCTAAAAAGAAAGCGATACATGATTATCTAAAAATAAAGATAGATCCCATTCGAGAACGATCAGAAAAAACCAACTAGGTATGCCATTAGCTAAATTAAAAATGTTTGGTAATGTAATGGGGTAGTCAAAAGAGCTTTTCCTTCAAGATCAAGGCGCTCACTGTGAATTTAATGCAGCGAAAACACATTGTGGAACAAGTGCTAATTGCCGACCCAACACGGGATCAAACCCAGTGCTAGCAAGAGGTGAAAAAATTGTGAATAAGACGCCAATGAAGAGAATAAAAACTTTATATATAAAAGATAGTCATTTATTTAACAGAAGAATTATTTATAAAATTGAATCTCACCACAAAAGGATTAGTAGAATTAATAGCAGCAACAGTGGGTAAAGCAGCACTAAATTTTTGAAAAATATATTATTCAAACAATCTAACTATATGAATATTTTTGAAGATAAAATTAGATATTGTAATTTTACAGAGGCATCTTTTGTTTTTTTTATATAGTACTTATCTATAAAACATCAATTTGAGGAATTCATCCATTAATTAAAAATAAAGCTATAATTTTCGGTAAGTATGGCCTTATCATAAAACATTAATGCCATACTTACCGAAAATTATAGCTTCATTTCCAATTATTGTATGAATTTCCCAATTTGATATTGTAGTTATTAAGTATTTTTGTTATAATAAAATTGGTTATTGACCAAGAATAAAGAATTCTATATCCTTCTCTGGCAGCTCTGCCACAAAGTTGCATACTGACTCTACATAACCTTCAGGGTGCCAATCAAGGATAATATATTGTACCTTGGTTCCCATCATGTTTCCTCTCAGATTGTAATATCTTGATTCATTTATAGTTAAAGACGCATAAACCTTCCACTGGTGAAAATTGGCGTATTTAGCACCAGCTCGTAGAAAGACCTTGCTTAACTTAGCTATGAAATTAGATATAGATTATTATTAATAAGTTCCCAACTGAGTATTAGTTTTTTTAGATTCTAAATCATTTTATATTTTGATCATAATACCTGAAGGAATATTGTAGAAGAAATAGACATAGAAGTCTTCTACCCTGTAAAGCTTTTTCAGATATATTTCATAGGTGGTTAGGTTTTCACTTGGTTCAGGATTCGTGTCACATATGTGTTCTTTGGGGCTGAAGCCTTTTGTTCGTCTTGTTCCGTAAAATGTTCTCAAAATAGTTGCAAGAGTTTTTTCGCCTATGAAATTTCAAGTTTATTTCTATACAAAAAATTCAACTTCACCTAGTTTATTAAAAATTCAAAATTAATTGAGTGTTGGTACTATGCGAAAAAACACAATCACCGTAAACAAAATGGAAGAACGAAACTAGACTTAGCAGAAAAACACACGATACATATGGGTTCATTATTGAAAGTTAAAATGTTATTGCAAAAAATTGTTTGGTTCTGACGTAAAAAAGTAGGTGAATTGAGGTAATAACCATTTGATAACTAGATGCCCGAAATTTATTTATTTTGAATTTTTATTAAAAAGCTTTTAGATCTTAGAAATTATTTAAATTTAAAAGTAAAAACTATTAAATGTATTATTATTTTGAATTCAGAGTTTATTTAAAATTTAAAATTCCACATTAATTTTGGACTTATTGAAATGAAAAACATGAGTTGCATATTGACAACTTGAATGTTAAAATTATATTTTTGAAGATTTTATTTATTTTTATTCTTTCCTGTTCTTTTAAGTTGCTACAACTTTTCATTTAAGAATGAATTTCCATTATTAAATAATTATATCAATAGAAGAAGCAATCGAACATACCAAAGACAGGGAAACGAGGGAGTTGGAGAAAAGCCGGGCTTCGGTGAACGAAAAACTCTAACTATTGAATCAAGAGCCATTTTTTAATGTTTTTTTGTGAATAAATAAAATAAACATATTCTATTGGAATTTTTAAATTTTTTTTTAATCATTAAAACATACTTAAACCCAATTTTATTTGCTGGTCATATAGCTCAGTTATTAGAGCATTAGACTAATTGATAAAAGTAACTGAGTTCGTACCCGTTTTGAACCAACGAGTAGAACCTGTTCATAGTGTCTTTTGACGTTTGATCCCAAGAAATGTCAATATAAATAAACAACAAGAAAAAAAATTACTTTTCAACCACATAGAGAAAACAACGAGAACTCTTTTTATTGGTTATTTAAAGTCGAAATTTTCAAAATGATGGATGAGGGAAATCATTTAATTAATGAAACAACAATGAGGAAATACTACAGTTGTTATGCCGAACAAAAAAACCATGATTATAGCAAAAATAATAAGAAAAAAGTATTTTTTAATGTGAAACTCTTTGGAAGAAAAAAAATCGAAATTCTTCAATCATCACTGCCTAATGTCTCAACATTAAAAATATGGGCTTTTTATCTAATAATGAGTGTTTTCATCTAAATAAAGGTATTTTTTCTGAATGTAATTATTCCTATGTAAGTATAAAAATTTCTATATAATAATGAATATATATATATAATATATTATAAATATATATATAAAATTTTTAATAGTCCACTTATTCTATTATATGTGATTCAGGTGGGGGAGTATTTGATGTCTGAAGTCTGTTTTCCAATTCATCTTTTGGCTGGCTTTCTCTATTTTCTTGTGCTTTATTTTCTTTTCTTTTTTTATTTTTTCCTCTGTTTCCGCCACCTCTTGAAGTTCTTGCGCGCATATTTTTGCAAAAACTTGAAAATTATTATAAAAATGTGAAGATTTCATGGATTCTATTTGAAAATTATCAGTCGAAATAATTTCAAATGATTGTTAACGAATGGAAAAAACTGAGTTTTATGAAACAGAAATAAAAGTACTCACAAGAAGAGGAGTATGAGCAGAAGAATAGCCAAAAAAAGGTTGATCAACACTGAATTTTTATCAACATTATGACCTTTTAAAAAATCTTTGCATGAAAATCACTGAAACTAACCTAATAGTCTTATAATGGCGTTTGAAGAAGACACTTTTGCTGAGAAAATGCACATCTGGTCCAAAACTCCATGATTCTCCCACTCAATGACAACATACTGTATCTCGGCATTTTTAGCATCCCCTTGAAGATTGTAATACCCCGTTGAGCGCACGACAACGGTTGTGTAAGTTGGCCAATTGTCTTTATTCTCGAGCAATGCACCAGCGCGAAGTTTCACGAGGCTGCTTGAAGCTTTGAATTTTCAGAAGTTATTAACTAATACATATAAGCATTTGCTAAATGCTTATATGTATTAGATATAGAAATATATACATAGGTATGTTTCCGCTTTATTAAATTTATAGCTTTGAGCTACAAGAAAAAGCACTTTGTAAATACCACATTACATTACTTGAATTCTATGAAAAAGTGCTGTAAAAATAACAATTATAATTCTTAATATATTCAATATTACTACCATTTTTAAGTGTGCAGTATATAAGATATTTCGAATAAAAACAACAATAGATATTACATAGATGGTTAAGTTTGTAGTGGATACTGGCATAAAACTCTTTGATTTCATACAACTCTTTGAGATGAATCTCATAAGATAATATACTGATGTCCTGATTCACGTCACATTCCTGCATTTTGACTTTAAAACCTTCAGTTTCATGCTGCCCAAAGAAGGTTCTCTCCACTTCAGCGAGTCTCACCCCTGGCGTGATAATGAATATTTGTTTGTTGAGAGTAGGCCAGTGGAGGGGTGTGTGAGGCTTGACTTAGAATGAGGATCTACTTGCTGATGTAAAAACTTATATGAAGAGAAAATTCATGAAAATGAAAAATAATGAAGATTATGCCATGTGTCATGTTTGATATTTGAACGTATTTTGAAAAAATTTTTAGGAACAAAGTAACAAAAAAAGACAGAATAAAAATTTGAAAAAGTATAAATGAATTTTTTTTAAAGATCATTGTTTCAAACTTCAATAATGTATGTTGTTTTTTATAAAACTTCTATAAGTTTTTTTACTATGCTCAAATTGAAACTTTTAATATCCAATTCATATGTAAATCTAATTTACCATGCACTAAGAGATGTGTTGGAATGAAACTTATTAGAAAAAATAAAAGAAAAAGTTTATTCATTTTTCAAAAAAATATCTTTTATCATTGTTATTTGTTTTTATTATGATGTAATCGAAAAATTGAACTTCTGTTTGAGCCCAGAGTCAAATTTTAATTGCGAAAAATCATCCAAATTTTTTTCAACCAAGACCAACAGAAATTTTTTTTAACATCGCTCAGTTATATTTAGATTTCTTTATGAATGAATTTTTTATTTATACCCAAGAAATAGTGACTAGAAAAGCTAAAATTTTCCAAATGCGTTACTTAAAATAAAAAAACAGCTGAATTTAATATTTTATAAACTTTGCATTTAAAATATGCAGTTCCAGACCTGACCAAACCCCTAAATATTATCTGACGTTTCGCTTTTATCTTTCCAACTAAAAATGAACCAACGATAAAATACATACGTCAAAACAAAACAACCCCAAAATAACCCCAGTTTTTCATATTATTCTGCGGTTTGAACCCAATGGGCAGCAATATTTGTTTCGCTTTTCTAGCAACCTTTCTGGTATCAATTCATATAGCCAGCTCCGAAGATGGTTATAATTCTTTTTAATGAATGTTGATAATATATATAATAATTATATTCAATAACAGTCAATTTAATAAACTATATGAACAAAAAAACCCTACTTGAGCTGAAATAGATCTAACTGTCCATATAAACTCAAATTCATCTAACTGTTTATTTAAACTCAAATATTTCTAACTGTTCACTTAACCAATCAAAACAGTCTACGGTTATGCCATAATCTCGACATCTTACTTCGGCAACAGAGAGACTGACGGCTTTGAAACAGCCACACTCACCTGCGACAAGAATTCTGATACCAGTGTTACCTTTTATGAAATCCATCTCCAGGGGGTTTACAGGGCTCATGAGTTTTTCGTCAACTTTCACTTCAATGTTACTAAAGGTTATGACTTTGTGCAGTTTTTACTCGAATAGTTTTTTTTTGTTTTAGAAGGTTTTTTATCTATTTAGAAAAAGATTCAGAAATGAAATTATGTAAAAATCATCCAATTGACATAAAAATTAGAGATTATCAATATCAGGGAAATTTTTTTGAGGAAAAAAGAAAATATGAAATAAGAAAAAATTTTGTGAAACATAAAAGTATTATTATTGAAAAGATTTTTTTTTCAGTGTATTTCAGTCTTGCAAAAGGTTTTGTGTTTTTAATGGTGAAAAAATTGTTTTCTTAATGAATTAGTGATAAGAAACAATACTGAAGAAAATTTTAAATGAGGATTTGCTTATAAGAATAAAATGAAATACTGCAAATTATTTCAACACTAAAGGTAATTTTATTGAGTACAAAGAATTTCGTTAATAAAGTAACATTATTAAGTACGTTAAAATTTGAAGACCGAATTTTAGCGTACTCGATAATGTTACTTTGTTAACGAGAAGCTTTGTACTTAAAAAATTACTTTTAGTGTTTAAATAATTTGCAGTATTTACTTGGGCTAAAGAAGATTATCATACTGCAATGAAACTTTGAAAAAGATTATCAAAAGATTCTTAAAAACCAAATTTGTTTACCCAAGTAGGCTATTCAATGTTAAATTACCGATTTACATCGTTTAAAAATCAAAATTTCCATCCAAAATCCCTCCGTGCAGTGGTCAAAAGCAGTGCAGACCAAAAAGGCCTCATAAGGGTTAAAGCAGGTAGAAACTATAAGCGAAAGGAAGAATGGGTAACGTATGGCGAAACGCTTGCTACAGAAACAAGGTCGTACAACTTGCAAGGGTCTTTTAATGGCACCAAAATACAATTCGCTATACTCGAGTGGGACAGAGCAGGAGTTGTGAGTGAAGTGTGCCTTTTTGGAATCAAATACCTTAAACGCAATCCTCTTGTTGTCATCAGTGGTATGTTTTGTTAATTAATCGTGCAATTAATAATCGCTTGATCGTAATATTTCTAACGTTAAATCTAAAAGCTTAGTATTAAATATTTGTTTATGACTCCATATGTGTTGTTGAAATATGAAATCGATTCAAATTTAAATGCTCGTTTAGAACTGTTTCAGAGTACAAGTTTAGGGAACATTCCGCACATACGATATTTTAAAATATTACGATCTCTTTTGACCTTATTATTCCTCTCTACTCCACAAGTTGCCGTCTAGGTTTTCTTCTTGATTATTCTTCTTTTAAACCTCAAATGCTTTTTGTAGCTTTTTTTTGTTCATACCACCTTTGTTAAATCAGACAGATTTGCTTACTTCGACGATGCCTCTCTTAAGATTCTTGTCAGCTCTCTTGTTCTCTCCCGTTTTGGCTACTGCAATTCTTTATACTATAATTTTCTTAAACCTCCTTTTTATCTTTTTACTAAAGCTTTCAACTCTGCTTCACGTCTGGTCTCTCATATCTCTTCATCTCTTATTGACCTCCATTAGCTACCTCTTCACTTTGGCTTTTTCAAAAGCTGTTCTCTTATGTATAGAATCTCCACTCACCTTCCTTTTTTCCTAACCTCATACTACCTCGTAAACGTCATGGCCTACGATCCGCTATCCACTCTCAGTTCTTCAAAATCTTTCTTTTTCCATAATTGGTCAAAATGTAGCTTTACAGAGACATCTTAATTTGCTTCTAAATAATATTTAGCAATTTTTTTCACATCGATTTATGGAAGAGCATGAGTAAACTCATAGAGCAAAAAAACAGCTATAGTTTTCGGTAAGTTAAGCCTTATCCTAAAACATAAGCGAAAAAAGTTATTTATTAACTATGGTTATGGAGAAGTTTAAACTAAGACTGTAGTATTAAAATTTTTTTTGCCTATTATGTTTACTAAAGTTCTTCCTTAAATAGACGTAAAAAAATTGTTAAACACCTTTTCTTCTAATTCCTATGCTGAGTGCTTTTTCTTCTTCTGGTTCATTTCTCTAGAACTCTCTTCTTCATAATCTCAAATCTTTTTATTCTATTTTTCTCAAAAACCTCAAAACTCTTCTTTTTAAGCTGCTCATAGCAAAGCGCCTCTATACCATGCCAAAGAGGCGTTGTCTAAGTTATTTACATTATTATTATTATTTTATTAAAAAAAACTCATTCCTAAAAGATTATGAAATTAGATTGCTTACTTATTTCATTCTTCGTCATTTAATTCTTTTATTTCATATTTTGTTTCAATGTTGTACCAAGTGTTTCATCTAACTGATTGCCACAATAACAATTTCATTTATTGCTAAAAACGTCAATTAAAGCTCTCTTCATCCTCGCCGTCTTCCTCTTCACCCTTCTGATGGCGGGCATATTGTAAGTTAATAATGCATTTTTTCATAATTTTAAGTATATGAACCTTTCCGTTTATTTGAAGCTTTTTGTATTCTTTTTCATTATTTCTGAATTGAAAGATTTAGTGTCAAAAAGTTTTGAATTTTGTTTATTTCAAGTCTTCGTTTTTATTTTATTCAAAAATTTTTTTATTCTGTCATTAAAAAATTCATATTTTTGTTTTGTTAAAAAATATTTTTATTTTATTAATAATTTTGTAGATTTTTTTGCGTTTAAACTTTAATTTGTTCATAAACATCACGAGAGCTCTATATGAATTCTACCACCCCTAACAGTACCTACTGGTGGATGTTTTGGAGGCTGTAAACAACAGCCATTTAACACGCATGATAGCTATCAAACAAATTTTACCATTGACCTATAGTTTTTGTCAAATTTTCTAATAAAAACATTGAAAAAATTGATTTGAAAATATTCGCATAATCAGTTTGAAAATTTTCCACTTAGTTTTTTTTATACTGAAGGAAAAAGATAAATTATTATTATTTTTATTCCATCATTAATATTTATTAAATTTACGAATGAGTTTATAGTGACATTAACTTAGAGTTTCTAGGCCAAACTCTATAAAAAGTTCTCTATTCTCATTTTGCACTCCGATGCCGCGTCTGCTCATAATGTATTCGTTGTTTGTGTTATCAGCATCAACCTTGGCATTCGTCTCTCCCATGAAGGATTTCATGTTTCTTTTGAGTTTCTTGGATATAACTATTTAAATTTTTCGGTGAAACTCGTTTTTCTATTTTATAGCTGCCACTTTGGTAAAGGCGTAGCACTGAATGATGGTAACTTTTCTGCCCTTTGAATTGAAGCGTGCTGTGAGGATCCTTGGTGACACAGGCCCCCATAACAGCAGTGTTCGTGTTGCTTCGGGTGTCATCAGCAATGTCACTCTGTTAGTGTGTGATCGGCCTTCATTCTGTCCAGAGTGGATGGTGGTGTCTCTGCTCAGTAGTTGCGTTCTTCCTGATCTTGTCCATCTTGTCTCAATTAGGCCTAGAATCTTCAAGTTGTATTTTCGCATCTCTCGACAAACTTGAGCTGTCTTGCCTGTTTTGTGTAATGTTCTGGTGTTCCAGGTCTCTTTCCTGGTTTTGGCTTTGGTCGTCAAAAGAGTTGTCAGTGCACTGGCTCTCCGAAGGCTTTCACCAGCTCGCGTCATAGGCTATGCTAGAAAGCATCTTTTCTAAATTGAGTAGTTTTTAGAGTTTGTTGATATAGTTTTTGTAAGAAATTTTCTTTCACAGAACTGGGTTGTTAGCCTAGTTTAAGCCTCCAACCTGAAGGGCCAGTAGACGTCACTTAGTCAGACCTTTATCTCTTGACCTGTCCGACTTGGGTGGCCCTGAAAAGAGTCTACGCTTCCGTTGTCATGGCTCTCAGGGTTACTGAGATACGCAAGCTTCTCAACTACGACAAGGTGGCAGTCCATCGGCAAGTCTTTATTCTTATTTGTTTAATAATATTAAAAACAGTAAATAGTATTTTAAAAAATAACACTGGAAACAATAATAGTTATAAAAATGTAGAAAACATAAATTAATAATAAAAATAAAAAATAATAATTATTATTTTTATTATTATAATGTAAGTTAATTACCTATATGGTTAAAACTCATCTTTTCGCCATATACTCAGATCTGCATGTAATCTTAAGAAATCTGAATGAGTTATGATAACCAATGAATGTAATGATCATATTCTCAAATGGGTCGCTTATCTGCATCAAAGTATTAGTATGCAAAACATAATAAGGATAAAAAATAAAAACAATAAAAATAATAATAATTTATATTAATAAGAGTATAATAAACAAATTAATAAGAACAGTAACAATACAAATAATACAACTATAAATTAATAATAATAATAATAAACATAATAATAATATCATAATAATGATAATATAACTATAGAAAACAGTTATTGGAATATGAATGAGAGTATATAGGAAATACCGTTAATTATAATACTCGGATAAAAACGTTAGGAGATGGAAACAAAAGAACCAGGTTCGATTCTCGATGGAATCTCGTTTAATTGCTCTCAACTTCATTATCTCTCCCTCTCACTCTCATACTAAGTCTATTTTTTCTTTCTATAGAAACACATCTCTTTAATTTAAGTTTTGTACCTCATTTCTAAATATCTCAAGACTTTGTTTAATAATCAGCTTATAGCAAAAGGCCTCTAAAAGATGCTGAAGGAATTCATATAAATTTCTTGTTTGATAATATAAATTAATTTAACGCTTCAAATATGAGCAAGTTGAATATTGGTAATAGACTATAAAGCTTTCTTTATCAGTTTGTTTAAGACATTACTTCAATAAGAGCACCAATAGTTTAAGTAGGTTATTAATCAAAGAAACCATCCTAAACAGTTATCAGACATGAAACTGACCTGGAACGGATCCAAAGTGAGACTACCTTGAAATTACCTCAAAAAAAATTTATATGATTCACTCCAAGACCAATAAAAATTCTATAAGTAAAATACTTTGGCTTTTGTTGGAACTTCAAAGAAAACTTCAAACTCTGGTTGGCTTATCAAAAATATGGTAAGTTTAAAAATTTTTACACTGAAAGTGATTTTTGGCTCTCTCTTTTCTTGATGACGTTACATTGTCCAACAACGTCTATGTGAATCTTCTATGCATCATATGCATGCAAATGATTGCACATCTGCTTCAAAAATAATAAAATTAACAACAATAATAATGGCGATGCGTTTGGAACGCAAAACATTGTGAATAATTAATCTCAAAATTGAGAATCATAAAAACACGACAATATTCGAATTTTCGTTTTGACGGAACTTTTCGATATATTATATATCATCATCAGGTAACTAATTATATAGAATATATAGAAAAACTTTGTAAAAATAAAATTCAGATATTTTAGTTTTTTAGTTTCAAGAAGAATGCCATATGCTTTTAGTATGTCCATTAATTTTCCTCTATGAATTGAATCAAAAGCTTCATGGAAATCCACAAAAATCATAACTGCCGGTAGTGTTTTTGACTTGACTCCTTCGATTATTCTTCTCAGCGTGAGGATTTGAGTAAAAGTGGATCGACCAGGTCTGAAGCCATTTTGGTTTGTTCTCAACTTTTCGTCTAAAATTGGACGTATTCTATTGAGAAACATTTTATTGTACATTTTGTGTACTGACGAAAATAGAGTTATTTCTCGATAATTACTGGCTATACTCAAGTCTTTCTTTTTTGGAACAGGTAAGATTGCACCTTGAAGCCAGCAGTTTGGGGCGTCACCAAAATATGTTTTGTTGCATACATTCAATAATTCTTTGTTCATACAGCCTGTTTTCCCATGTTTCAATTAGTATATTAGCTAGGTCTGTAGCTTTGTTATTTTGAAAAGATTTTATGGAAGCTTGAAGCTTGATTGCAGTAAATTCACCAGTTTTAATTGGGAGAGTATCGAATACTTTTAATACGGGTTGATCATCTATCTCCGGTGATTGTCCGAGAAGATTTTTAAAGTGATCTTTCCAAATAGCAAGACGGTCTTCTCTGTTGCTTGTTTTGATTCGACCAAGTTTTGGGCCTTTTCTTCTCGTCACTTCATTCACAGTGTCTCATACTAGTCTAGATGGTGATTTATTTGTGCATCTTGGATTTCCTTTATTTTGTTTTCCACGTAATTTTTTTGTTTTTCATCATAAGCATGGTCTAGATCTTTTTTTGCTTTTTCCACAAGTAGGGTGTTTGTAAGATCGTTTTTTTCTTTCTTGCGTTTGAAAGCTTCGTTCAACTCATTGCACTTTTTGCAAGCCACATCGTTTTCCCATGATAAATCCCTTTTTGCTTTGATTTTTTGGGACATATTTTTCAGCAGTTTCAGCGTGAGCTTTTATTATATTTCATAAATATCATTTGTTGAAAAGTTATCAGAATTGAGGTTTTGTAGTTGTTCAAATAGGTTTCTGATTTGTACAGCATATCTATTTTTTATATTTTCATCATTTAATAATTTTGACCAATCATCACTCATTGTTTTTTTGATTTTTGAGATATTTGATCTTAAAAACACTTTGATCTTCGCTGTACATATTCTGTGATATGATTCAAGTGGTGAGTATGTGTTGAACGATAGACAGACAATAGCACTATTTTTCCATTTTCTGTTAATAAGGATATAGTCAAGTTGACTCCTGGTTCCGTTTGGATAGATGAAAGTCTATAATTTTTCTTTATTTTTTTAAAACTTTGTGGAAATATTGACTAGACCACAGTCAATTGATAGATCTAACAAATACTCACCATTTCTGTTTGTATAATTTTGGTAGTCGTTGCCTACCCATTTATTATTGTCAATTTTAGCTTTTTCGAGAGTAAAGCCACAGCCAGTTGAATTACATATTGCTGTTCTCATTGCATAATCTACTGCTATTATGAACAGATAGGGTGCTAGTGTATCTTCTGCAAAACTCCTCCATGAATTGGAAAAAAACTTGTATTACCATCTGGGGAGATAACTTTAGCAGTATTGTTTTTATATAGAAGACGAAAACTAACTGATGATACTAATCTTGATACAGAAGATTTAAAAACAGCTATGAACGATGGGGAGTTTTGGAAGAACAAAGTCATAGAAGTTTGACTGCGGTCAACATGATGATGGTGATGATTATTTTCGTGTTTTTATATTCACGATAATATTGAAAGGCTTAAAATAGTTGTAATTTCATAAGTTTGTAAGCTTTCAAGGCCTGTTCCTCTTCCTTTCTCTTCCGGGCTTGGAGCCGGCAATGGCGGAGTTAACAGGCCCCACTGTCTGTGTTCAACTCGCTTTCTAGCTGGAACTCTGTCACTGGTGGAATGTAATGCGGTATTTATAAAGCACTTTTTCTTATAGATCAAAGCGCTTGCTACAAATTAAATGTAGCGAAAACAAACCGTAGTACAGGTGCTAATTTTCGGCCCACGTGGGATCGAACCCGGTAACTTTAGCTAGTCTAATACTCAACTATTGAGTTATAGGGGCCGACAATTCATGTTTATTTTATTTTAATGTATTGAGAATAAAATTGAATTTAAAATATTGGTATTTAATTATTTATTGAAAGAATTTTGCTGTATCCTTTAAGGATGTATGTAGATTAAACATAACAACATTCTTATATATCTAGCTGAATTTTTAGATAGTTAACCGAAAAGACGAAATTATTAACATTAATGTTTTTAGATACAAGAGTTATATTAAAAAGTATAATACAATTATTATATTAGAACCACAACAAAACTACCTCAAATGTGAAGGAGCATGTGTGTGAAAACAGACAGTTTGCAGACCGGGAGCTGATTGTGCCTTTATATTATTGTAAGAGTTACTTGAAGGTGGTTTCAAAAATCTTAGTTTTAAATGCTGTTGTTTTGCTTTGTTATGTATATATAATAATTAGTAAAAAATGCTACTGGTTTTTTTTAATAAATCAAAAAATTCTGTTATTTTTTTTTGTTAGCATTATGTTTCTCAAACATTTATTCAAAGACGTTCTGGAATATACCGATGAAGGATAAAATTATACACAAAATAGCTATTTTATTTTATTTTTTCAAGAACTTTTCAAGCCATATTACAAATTTAAAAAATTTATACAAGAGAAACAATATAAAAAACGTAATAGTTGTTTTGTGTATAATTTTATTTTTCATCAATATATTCCAGCCCTGTTGTTTATGAAATAGACGATTTTTGAGCTTGTTAGAAGCCATCCAAAGGAGACCTTTGAGCAACTATATCGTATAAGTAAAAAAAATAAATTATTATCACAGATAAAGGACGGAGGCAGTGAGGGACTTGAGAATTATTTAACAATTTAATAATGGGTCATAGTAGAAAAAGCACCTAAAAACTGGAAAAAAAGATAACTCCTAGAAGCATACCATATCATGTTAGAACAACCCAAACTAAAGAATCAAATAGATATAAGAACGCTAATATTATTAAAGAAGGCTATAACTTAAGCAATTCATTTGAATTTTTTTAAAATTATTTTTATTTTAAATTTTATTATATATATTTTATCCATTTTGCCATATAGTGCTATTCCCGGTTTAACAATGTTAAACACCTTGTCTACAATAGATATTTATTAGTTACCTGAGGATGATATAGAATATATGGAAAAGCTTCGTCAAAATAAAAATTCAAATTTTTTCGTGTTTTTATGATTCTTTTTTTTGAGGCTAACTGTTCACAATGAAAAAAAAAAATAAATACTAGTACCAAAACTACTACTAATAATAATATTGTTATTTTTTAAATAATAATAATAAAGAATATTATATAAATAATAATAAATAAAATGAGCTTAAATTGTAATAATAAAAATATCATTATTATGAATAGAAGAAATAATTTTAACGTTTTATTTGAAGCTAAATATTCACAGTTAAAAAACAATTATAAATACTACTACAAAAACTACTACTACTATTATAATTATTTTTATAAAAAATACAATAATAACAAATAAAATAGGCTTAAACTGGAATAATAAAAATATTATTATTATGAATAGAGAAAAAGATTTAAACAGTAATGAGAAAGAAGGAAGAAGCATTAGAAAACATTTGATAATATAATTATAATAATGATAATAATAGTATTAATAATTAAAATAATAACATCAATAATAATAATAATAATAACATCAAATAAAATAATTCTTTTGGTATATTTTTTGTGCTTTGCAAAAACTATTTTGTTTCCAGAAATGCTGAGAAAAACTCGTTTCAATAAGAAAAAAAGGTTCCGCGCTCTTCGCATTTTAACGTACCCGTCAGAATGCTTCATTGACAAAAAGAAGCCCTTGCTCTGTGTAACGAAGAATGATATGAGTTTTAACCGTAGAGCGGTGTATTGGATGCTTTACCAGGGTAAATTGCTGACGACTTCTGTTCCAGTTGTAGACTTTATGTACACATACATGAGGGACAGTTTTGCAGGAGAGACTTTTACACAAGACTGGGTCGCATTCAGAATCAACCTTGCAAAAGCTGGAGAGGAAGTCAAAGTGACAAGTTTGATGGAAGTGAAAGAGTTGGAGGTAGACGTTTCGTACAAATACGATATGGCTTCTGAAGAGGACATAGAGGGGACAGAAGACTCCGAAATGTTCTTTCATCTAGTGAGTTTTTTGAGGCTAACGGAAGCAATTGACGAAAAAATTTCATTACTCGGATCGGATGGAAGAGAAAATCGCTGATATAGGGTCTGCTCTTCCGTTTGATGTTATGAAAAGTGCCATTGTGCCAAACTATGTAATGAACCTTATTGTTACTGATAGGGACTATTTATTATTGATCTGCATGCTTGACATGTTCCTCAATAAAGCCAAATCACACCCTATGGCTAAACTAAAGGTCATCACAATTGTGTGCAGGTATTATGGATTTGCTAGCTACATGGATCTCGCGTACCTCGGATAGATCCTCTCTGTTACCCAGGAAAAACTATTATCTTACGTTTTCAGTAAGGAAGTGGAAAGGGAAATCAGACAGATGCTCAAACCCGGCCAGGAGATAGAGAAGGAAGATTCTTATTGTCCGTACTTCGTAAAGTCCGGGCTAATATCGACTAAACCTCC
Organism: Pterobdella sp. o SKG-2022; assembly: GCA_964035795.1. NCBI lineage: Eukaryota > Metazoa > Annelida > Clitellata > Hirudinida > Piscicolidae > Pterobdella > Pterobdella occidentalis. Next base: position 4,598,623 of record OZ038327.1, read on the forward strand.
TTACTCGAGAGGATCGACTCCACATTTCAGTTGCTGGGTTCATGCGATTGGAATCCTCCTTGGGAATTACAAGTCTCGAAATACTGTTATTAACTGGTGTTATATTGAAACTATCCCGATCTTCTATGAGGCAGCCATGGTTGCTTATTACTGCCGTTCGAGTTCTGACTCTGCAGTTGGAGTTCAAGCAGAAGAGTCGAAGAACTTTACAACAGTGCTTTGGAAGAAGAGCAACTGATACCAGCTCAACGAGATGAGAACACCTGGTCAAAAAATCACGATATGAAGGAGGCTGAAAATATGATTGGCTTGTGCAATCTTCTTAAACGGTACTCGATCAGACCCTTAGCCTGGGCAAGAAGCGTCTGCATGAAATTGCCAAGAGGTAGACGGAACTCGTGGGGGAAGGACTGGTCAGATAATCAACACAGGCTCAAAGAACAGTGGGGCTGGTGTGAATCCATGTCAACGAGTATCCTAGAAAAAAGAAAAAAAAGACTCCTAATGAATATTTAAAAATAATTTCAGAAAAGTTGAAATATTACTAGAAGAAAAAACAAAATAAAAGTTATAAAGATATATATAAAAATAATAAAAATAAAAATAACGTTGAACAACAATAATAATAATAATAATAATAGAATTAATAAAAAAAAGAATAAGATAATAATAAGTGTTTTAAAAAATGTGAACAACAAATTGAACTTCGTTTTCAGCTACATTTACTTTTAGCAAAAGCATTATTAGTTTTCAAATCATTGTTTTTATTAAAAACGCTATTCGTACAAATTATGGCTATTATTTTATTTATTAGTATTTTAATCGTCTATTTAACCATTCTCATTAATTTAATTATGAAATTTAAAAAATTTTTTTTGTATTGCAAATTATTTGGAAACAAAAAATGATATTAAGTACAAAGTCTTTCGGTAACAAAATAACATTATCAAGCACGTTAAAAACTCGGACACCGGTGTTTTTATACTTTGTTAACGAAAAGCTTTGTAATCAATAAGTTCATTTTTTGTGTTCAAATAATTTGCAGTAATTTGGCTAATAAAGTTTATTTTTTTTGTATATCCTTTTATAAAACCTTGGAAAACATCTAACCCATTAACGCCCATGTTCTTGCTTATGCTTCATTTATTTTCTAACTTCAAGACTTTTATTGGCAAAAATTATCTAAAAATGTGTCATTTTCAAAAAATTTTTCCCAAAGTTGAAAGGGTGTTGCTTCTAGAAAACACCAAGCAATAGTTAGTTTTCTTCAAAATAAATGTATTTTAAAATTAATTAAAAAATAGAAATAATATAAAAAACAAAACTTTTTGCAACCTTTATACGGGTTTTGAAAATTTTTTTAACTTATAAACTGATTTTATGAAGTACTTGTGTTTCTTGTAAAGAAAATAAAATGGATTCATAAACATTTATTAATGTAATAACCAAGTAGGGGAGACAGAAGACACAAGTATAAAATCTTTAACTGTTTATATACTATAATGAAAATATTCTATAACAATATAGAAATAGAACAAAATAAAAAATGGAACAGTATAGAACATTCTAATAATAAGTTAGTATTTGTGCAAATGTAACAATGTTGTGCATAGTGATTCATTTAGGATGGAACTCTTACCAAAAGCTTATTTACAATTAGCACATCTGATTCTCGTGAAAATCTCATTTGACTGCAAGATTTTTTTTCATAGTTTAGTTATTTTTTTTTTATGAAAGGCGACACACGTGTGTTTGCCTTCGATCCTCGTTTTTGGCTTGTTTTGTACTTTCAAAAAATGGACCGCACAATATTTTTTTGAATTATTTTTAAAACTAACGAAACTCCCAAGTCAAAAGTCTTCTGTCAAGTAGTGAAAGTGGGTTTGCTCTTTAATAACAAATAAAATGCACCAAATATACGGTAGATGTGCATTGAGGACCATACTTTGTACCTAAAATCAATTGGCTTTCCATGTATATGTTGTTTTCCCGCATTTTTGCCATTATATGGAATCATTGTTTGATCTACGGAGTATTTGGATCTATTTTCTTTATTCAATTAGTGTGAAATAGAAAGAGTTTGGCATTTTTGTCTTCTAAAGGAAGTTGAAAATTACTCCGTTTGTGATAATTTTCCTAAAAAGTAGTTTTTGTTATTTATAAATGAGTTTTAGCGTAAATACATCCTAATTTTATAACTATCAAAATGCCATAAATGAGAACAAGTATCGGTGCCAGTGTAACCTACAGATGACACCTGCTTTTAAATTTTATTTAACTAGTTTATTTTTAATTTAATTCATATTCCAAAATGAAATGAATAAAATTTTTCTTTGTAAAATAAAAACGAGAGTTCATTTTATTTGAAGTGAATTCTTAAAGGGTGTGCACGCTTTTGAGATTTGATTCAGAGTTGCTTTTTTCAAATTGGAATCTTTATATACAAAATTAAAGTTTGTAAAAAAAATTATTTTAGCTGAAATATGATAAAATAACTAAAAAAACAATTTTTTCTTGATTTTATATAAAATTTTAAACACCGTGTCACCTAGAGGTTAAACTGGGCGTTAATGGGTTAAATTGAACGTCTGGTGAGTATAATCGGAACTTAGACTGGTGTTATTTTGTTGTTCTGAATTATTATTGTCATAACTATTATTATCATTAAATTTCACTATTATTATTCTATTATCATTATATAAAGGATAGGAAGGGATAAAGCAAAATTGAGATCACTTCACTTCAGACCTATTTTCTGTGGGTTAATAAAATATTAGTTTCATTATTATTGTTGAAAATTCATAAACATGCAATTTTTTTTCATATTGTTTTATTATTATTGTTATTATTATTATTTTTATCATTATTTTGATGTTGTTGTTCACATAGCCAATTACATCTTCAAGTTTGTAGACTTGATAATGTAAGTTCAGCTTACGAAAAGCTTAGTGTTATTATTCAGTTAATAAGTGTTTTATTCAATTTATTGTTGTTATTATTTTGATATTATTGTTATCATTATTTTAATCAAGATTGTTATTACTAATTTGATTATAATTGTTCTTATTTTGATTATTTTTTTTATGAGAATCACATTATTTTCCTTATTATTATTTTGAACATTATTACTATACTTATTATTGTTCTCCTTCTTAGTACAACCTTAAATTATTGATATTAGTTTTTTCATTATCATCATGCTTATTATTGTTATTACTATCCTTTTTATTGCTACCTTAGATGAGACAGCAGAATCATCAGAAGCCACAAAATGCAGGATGTCCGACAAGGATATCACCCCCACTACCTGTATTATTAATTTATTCTTATTAATACTGGTTTCATTATTTTATTATATTTATTGACTTATTATTATAACTATTAGTAATACTATTATTAATATTAGTATTATTATTTTATTATTGTAGTGAGTTAGGATTTCATTGATTTTAAATTTCTATTGATACCACTCCATATTAACATGCCATTTTGATATTCATTTAGTGTTTCCATCTAGCCTCTTTTTAACCTAATAACACTATTTCGAGAACTTGCAAAATTTTTTTATTCAAGTCAAACTCCTAGCACCATCAAGTCATTAGCACAAACAAACATACGAGATTGACTCACAAAGTCAGTGAAATTTTTATGAAACTCAGAAGTACTGCTAACTTTCCCAAATACTGGGATTCCTACAGCAGTATAATAACAATCTACGAAGTCTATTATAATGATATCTAACTCAGAGAAGCTCAAGATTAATATGTATAATCTAATATTGATTTATTTTCGAAAATTGTCTTTTTATGTTGATTGTGTTGAGAATTGTGCTGATATTTTAATATTTTCACCTTTTTGTGTTTGTCCACAATCACTAATCTGTGCACCTGATGATAGTGAAGAAGGTAAAAAATATGAATTATTTATTATAATTATTTTTGTTTTTAATTAATTATATCATATTATACTGCTTTACATGTCCCAGTAACTGGGGTTGACAGCAGTCAGCCTAGCTTAGTGATACTATAACAGAGTAATTTTTAGAAAAGGCCCTTTATTTGAGACAAATTTTTATAGACTGCCGGTGCGAGCTAACGTTCAATTTGAAAGTATCGAATTCAAGATCCGTTGTTTCCACACTTGGAGAGTTTTCCTTGCCGTTGTCAACGAAAAGAAAGATCATCCATCAAGCCAAATGACAATGATACCAGAATATCAGTTTGTTGATACCTGCTATCGGAGTCTACTGTTATCCAGGTTACAACATATAAAATAAAAAAATTTGTGAAATTACTTGTTGAAACAATAATAAAAAAATAATTTTGACGTAAAACAGCCGGATATCAATATAATAGAAACAAACACTAAGGTTTATTGAGAAACTTAATACACGAAGCCTTTCGTAAGAGTATCTTACATTATCTAGTGTGAAAAAAAAAAATAAAGATAATAATAAAAATAACTATTAATAATTATAATGATGATACTAACTTCAGCTTTGACTATCTTCTCCATGACGCTACCAAGGTCGTCCGTAGGTAGGCAGGTCACCACGTCCTCTAGTTTCTAATAATAACAATAATAATAGAAAAAATATGAAAAATAATAACGATAATAATGATAACAATACTTATAACAACATTAGCATAAGAATACCAAAAAAAACTAATAAATATATCCAATCCCTAATTTCATTAGTATTTCCGTGTATTTTTTATGATATTTATTGCCATTATTATTATTATTATTTGTTTTTAATATTATTGTGCACCTCTCTCTTAACAGTGAAGGAATCTGCGATGGTTCTGTTCAGGTCTGTGTAAGACTTGTCCACTGCCAAGTTCTTTCATAAAAGAAATAATAATAACAAAAACAATCGTAAGAACAAAATTAATAATAATCTTGACAAAAATAATGTGAAAACAAATGGATAATAATCTTGGAAATTAAAAACAATAAAGGGAAAAATGAAGTTATATCATCAAAAAATTTGAAACATGTATAATAATTGAAATAAAATAATTAAAAAAAAACAAAAAAATAAAATACCAACGAAGACATCAAACTTGGCATAGACATCGATAACGACACCCTTATTATCGACCACTGGAAGTGCGGACACTCTATTGTTTATAAAGAGACCAATGGCAGTAGTCAATTTAGTCTCTTTTGTTATCTGTGGTCAGTGAGAAAGAGGTGGGTGGGTGGAGAAGCGAGTAAGAAGGTAAGTGGATGAATGGGTGGAAAGATGAGATTAGGAAAAGGTGGGTGAAAGGGTTGAGTAGATAGAAAGATCAATGGTTTATTGAAAAAATAAAAAAGTGAATAAGATCCAACTCATATGTAGCTTATTAAAAAAAACGCATCCAAATATCTCGATAAAATATCTGGTTTCTAAAGAGCTAGCGCACCAAATATACAGCATAATCACAACAAGCAACCAGAAAACACTCATCTGTGAGCCTTCCAACCAGCAACCAATTTATAAAATAATCTACCCAATTTCATTCTCAGCCATCCATTAACCCATTCATTCATCTAACCACCCATCCATCTAAGTATCCATTCATCTATCCAACCATTCATCCAAGTATCCATTCATTAATCCAACCATCCATCCAAGTATCCATTCATTAATCCAACCATCCATCCAAGTATCAATTCATTAATCCAACCATCCATTCATTTATTCAATCATCCATCCAAGTATCCATTCATTAATCCAACCATCCATCCAAGTATCCATTCATTAATCCAACCATCCATCCAAGTATCGATTCATTAATCCAACCACCCACCCATCCATCCAAGTATCAATTCATTAATCCAACCATCCATCTAAGTATCCATTCATTTATTCAACCATCCATCCAAGTATCCATTCATTAATCCAACCATCCATCCAAGTATCCATTCATTAATCCAACCACCCACCCATCCATCCAAGTATCAATTCATTAATCCAACCATCCATCTAAGTATCCATTCATTTATTCAACCATCCATCCAAGTATCCATTCATTAATCCAACCATCCATCCAAGTATCCATTCATTAATCCAACCACCCACCCATCCATCCAAGTATCAATTCATTAATCCAACCATCCATCTAAGTATCCATTCATTTATTCAACCATCCATCCAAGTATCCATTCATTAATCCAACCACCCACCCATCCATCCAAGTATCCATTCATTTTTCCAACCACCTACATATCCAACCATCCATCCAGGTATCCATTCATTCATCCAACCACCTAAACACCAATCCATTAGCCCAACCAGCCCTTGATAAAAAGAAAACGAGCTAAAAAAGGATTTGATTTGGTTGGTTGCTTGAACCAACCTACCATCTACGCAATCTTTCCCCCAAACAACCTTCACTAACCATGATAACATACATATCTAAAAATCCGTCTAATCCCCCCAATCCAGCCACCTCCCAAACCCCCCTAACAGTGATAATATTGCCATACGTTCCAACACCCAGTTCCTTGATAGATTTTTTGATGAAAGTTGGAGTGGGAAGGTCATATATCTGAGGGGGATAATGAGAGTGTTGTAGTGAAGTGGGTGAGTGTTGTGGTGAGGTGGGTGAGTGTTATGAAGTTTATTTATAACAGTTATTTTTGCATTATTTTTATTATCATTATTTATTTAATTATTTTATTATTGAAAATATTGTTATTGTTTATGTTAAAAATATTAATAGTAATAAAAATATTATTTTCATTATTATTACCATAACTATTCAATCAATCATTCAAATCCTTTTTATAGCTCGTTTCCTTTACCAAAGGTAAAGTATCTTTTTGAAAGATCTATCTCGAATTTGGCCTCTACACTTAAAGCGATTGATGGGATCCACACAAACCATGCCTAGCTTTCTTATGTCATTCAGTACACGTTCGTTACAAGTCTTTTTCGGCGTTCCAGGTTTCTTGCAAGAATCTTACTCCAACTTTTGCACCTGAGCAATCCAACCCGTGCTACGCTCCACATATCCAAACCCCTTCATTCATTACCACAACTATCATCATTATTGTCATTATTATTTTGTTAAAGTTGTTATTAATATCATTAATTATAGTGATATTATTCATATAACATATCACTATTGTTAATATTATTATTCCTATGACATAGAGATATAGAAATCTGAGGATCCTCTTGTGAGTGAGAATGTACAATATGTTGCCACTCTCTGTGTCCATCACTGGAAGCCTGTCATGATGATAATTCTTATAATAATAATAATAATAATAATAATAATAATAATAATAATAATAATAAAAGATTTAGTCTGAAAATAATGAAAAAAAAAACTGCTGTCAATAATAATAATTTTACTATTATGGTGAAAAAAACTTTCAATAATGAGGAAATAAAAACAACAAAAATAATAATTAGATACACAATGATAACAAATAATGCCATAATAATCAATAATATTATCATTATTACTACTATTACTATCATTATTATTACTATTATTATCATTATTATTACTATTACTATTATTATCATTATTATTATTTTTATTATTAGCACTCACAGACCGATGTATTTTGTGGGTGCATAGGTAGGTGATGGCGTCATACAGAGAGAGTTCAGAGTCTATCGAAACGAATCCCTGTGATCCTAGTACTTCTGTGTGTTTGTGTGTGTGGGTTTAAGCGTGTTTTTGTTTGAGTTTGTATGTGTGTGTTTAAAAGCACACTATACCATATCTTTAGTTAAAATACACTTTTTGCACTTTACCGCACCTGTCTTGTGGTGGATAAATGCACAAGTGTTTGTAGGTCAATGTGCGTGAGTGTGAATATTTTTGTGAGTGTGTGTGTATGTGAATTAAACTATTCCACATGTAGCAACCTTTCCATGTCTTTATCTTGTGTGTCTCGAGTTCGGGGATGTGCTCCTTGGGAGTTTTGTTGTTGTTGTTTATTTTTAAACATTGCTATTATTATTATTTTTTTTTATTATTATATTATCAATCCAATTAGATTATACTGATTTACATGTCCAAGTAACCGGGGTTGACAGCAATCGGCCTAGTTTATTGATACTACAATAGAATGATGAACAAAAAAGGCCATTTAGTTGGGACAAATTTTTATAGACTGCCATTCCGAACTAACGCCCAACTTGAAATTATCAAATTCAAGACCCGCCGTTTCCACACTTGGGCAGTTGTATTGTCGTTGTTCAGAAAATGTAAGATTATCCGCCAAGCTAAATAACAAGGATACAAGAATATCAGTTTTTCGATACCTGCTACCAAAGTCTTCTGTTATACAGCTTATAACAGAAAAGCTGTCTCAATTTAGAGAAGCTATCTTCGGTGCAGTTTGGCGTCATGCACAGGACCATTTCAAGTATTATTTGCTATTATTGTTGCTCTTTTTAAACTATTGTTATTATTATTATTATTGTTTTTCAATTATTTTTATTTTTTTTATGTACTATTATTATTATTGCTTCTTAAAGTATTATTGTTTTTATTGATTTTTGAACTTTTATTACTTTTTGTTTTTAAAACAATATATATTATTATTGTTTTAAAAGTAGTTATTATTTTTATTATTGTATTTTTGTTTTCATTATTTTTTTTTCAAAAAGTTATTATTATTATTATTATTTTTTTTCAAAGTATCTTTGTTAATATTATTATTATTACTGTTTAAGGTATTTATTATTTTTATTTTTTTTAAATATTTTTTGTTATTATATTATTATTTCTTACTAGAGTTATTGTTTGATTTCAAACTATTGCTATTATTATTTTATTTTTTTTTGAGTTTTTTATTGAAATTTTAATCAACCTAATTTAAAGCTGTTTTGAATTTTATTATTTCATTACTTTTAGTATCATTTCTATTATTAACCTGATCTTCTTTATAATACTTGAAGAGTATTTTGATGAAATCTGTTATAGTGAGCATGCCTGGAAGGAAAAATAATAATCATATTATAAAAAACAATAAGAAAAATGATAGGGATAATAATATAAAAAAAAAAGGTTTTTGAGGAAATTAATAGCAATAATTTTCCACATTAATTCAAATCAAGCACATGTATCAAGTAAAGCACACCAAGCTCCTTTCAGGTCGGAATTATATTCTCAAGCAAAGTATACAAAGTTGTATTGTTGATATGCTTTTGTTTTTTTTCCATTTATCACAACCTTGGTTACATAGAGCAAACAAAATATATGGCAGTGATATATATTAATTCTCCTACATTCCACATTGTTCCGTTTCATATCATCATTATTATTATTATTATTATTATTATTATTAATGTTATTTCTAGTGTTAAAATTATAATTATTATTACTATTGTTATTATTATTTTTATGGGTTTTATTATTTTAATTATACTTAAGTTTATTTTTAAATTCCTGCCATTATTATTAAAATTATATTTATTATGAATCTCGCTATTTTTTATTTATTTAATTTTATTTATTCTTCAACTACTACAAGCCTCATTGTCGCTTATATAAAATAGTTACTATTTCTCTCATCATATTTATTTATTTATATTATTATTATTGTTATTGTACTAACATATTTTTACCATCTTAGTTCTTAAGAGACATTGTATGTTTTGATACAAAAGGTATATTTTTGCTTTTATTGTTTTCATTATTATTTCTTGCATAACACCAAATCTTGAAAACTTGGTTGGAATGAATAATATCAACCAAAAATTCCCAACTTAGTGAACTTTCTCAAAGTTTAAAATAATTATGATTCATATTATTCTTATCACCAAGATTATCATTGAGGTTATTATTTATTTTTTTTTAACTTTTATTTTTATTATTATCATTACCGACAAGAGCTTTCTACCTCATTATTTTTTAATTATTATTACTGATCGACATAAACCTCGACTTTATTATTTTTTTGATTACCCTTATAAATTTTTTTTATTCTTATAATTTTTGTTATTACTGACCGACAAATGCCTTCTTCTCTCCATCCCACAGAGGTGCAGCTCTCAGGCTGTTCCATATCAGGGCTAGAAAAGCCTTCTTCACCTTTGCAATAAGAATAATAATATTAATAATAATAATAACATAAAAAAAATAATAAAAATAACAATACTAATAATAATAATGGTAAAAAAAAACAATGCGATGATATTCAAGTTATTTTAACTTCAAAAAAATTATAATCTTCATATCTTCTATTTTAAACTTGCATTAAAAATATGCATGAGGTCCCTAAAAATATATTATAATTGTTCTATTCATTAAGGATACTTCTAATTTTGATAGGAGGTTATTTTTAGAAGGGCAATAAAATCTCCAAAGCAGATATTTTAATTATATGCATGCCTATTTATTATAAAACTTTTTCACCTTACTCGTTATAAAACTTTCCACCTTATTAAAAATAAAATTGGTCCCGACACCTCGATGAAAATGCTTTCAAATGAATATCATCTTGAAACACCCCAACTAATGGTGATACTGAATACAATATCATTAATGTGTTAGCCAACAAATGAGTGGTAAGAACTAACATTTTCTAATAGACTTCTGAAGACCTCTGTGTTATATTTTTACCACTGTATATATTTTTCATCGTTAAACGTCTCTGTATTTCCTTATTACAGTATTAAGCTTGAAAACACTGTGAAACAGGTGCAAAATTGTCTGTCCACACGTGATTGAACCTTATAGCTTAATATAATTAACCTAATTCTCTACCTCTGAGTCATATGAAGCAAGTGTCAAAATGTAATCTCACTCACCCCCAACTCTGTGTCCAGAACCAGAAGTTTAGCTGAAGTGGGTACAAGGTCGTAGCAATTGTGTGCCTTCATGAACTTCACAAACACTAGGTTTGAGTTTTCATCTGTGAAGAAAAAGTGGTTGGTGATGGGAGAGTGTGGGAGTGATGAGAGGATGTGGTGGTGATAGAAGGGTGAAATGATGAAAGAGGTAGAGTGGGATGAGTGTTGATGGGTTTGTGAGTTGTTATCAGATGAAGAGTGAAAATGTAAGAGTAGTAATTTAATGCCAAAATGCATTTATAAAACACTTATCCATATAGTTCAAAACCCTTGCTAAAAACTTAATTTAATGAAAACAGACTATAGAACAAGTGCTAATTGAATGTGATGAAAAAATGAAAACTTGGTGCAGTTTAGAGTTAGAAGCCCCGAATATCAACTTAAATAAAACAAAGCTTTAAACTATTTGAATGATGAGAAGAAACATGGGATAGAAAGCTTGAAAAATTTTTTGCAGATAATCAAGCATCAAGCTTTGATATTTTTAATGAACAACTTGAAGACAAAAAATGAAACTTATACACTTAAAGCAGTTTAAATTCAGGTGTTTGTGAAATCAATTTGAACACAACAACCTTAACCCACCTAAGCTTTCCATTTCTACATGGTCTTGGCTTTTAGTCTGAGAATTTTAATATTTTCTCTATGTTGATTGATGTATTGGAAAAACTTTTAACGACATATTTTAAATTGAAGAATGAAAGTATATTTTGAAGTGAAGGTTTTTTATCTGGTTTTATTTTTTTTTACTGTTTCTTATGATTCATATTTTACAACACTTTTACTAATAAGAATATGAATAAAAAATTCATTTGAAATAATGTTTTAATTATAAAAATTGTTACAAAGTTGAGATTTTTTAGAGAAACCTTACTGGAAACAATTAAGTTTTATAAATAAATTTTAACTATTTAACCCATAAAACTAGTTAATTTGATAATAATATTTGAAATGCTTTTCAATAAATATAAAAGCCTCAAGTGTTTGAATTATAAAAATTATGGATAGAATGTTTCTAACTTGAAAAGTTTTTTGGTTTCTGTCTTTCCATATGATAAAATGCTGAGAATTGTCTGAAAATTTTAACATTACTCCGTGTTGTTCAGTTTATAAAGTCTTTGGTTAAAATTTTACTAGTACTAGGCTAAATTAGCTATTCAAAATATTCCATCATTTATTGTTGTTTTATTGAAACTGAAAAAAAAATCAATAAACTTAAAGAAAACTATGTAGAATCCTTAAAAATTTTAATTTATATTCACTAAAGTCTTTTCAAATTCAGCGTTAAGATTTACCACTGGTAGGAGATTTGCTAAACAGCTTGTCTTTTTTGCTCATTTTAATCGAGCTCCAAAAGAATAAAACAAATAATTAATAATTTATTTTTCTATTTTGTGTTAAACTAAAAATTTGTACTTGAAAATACTTCCAGAAATTTGCTGTCAAGACATTTCAATGTATTCTATAAATATCTATAGAAAGCCTACCATAGAACAAAAATAAAAGAGGTGAATCTTATAAAAATGAAACTTCTTCATGTTTTAAGTTAAATTTGTCATTTAAGATAATCAATTAAGCTTTATTAAAGTGGATTTATTTAGAAATTTTCCAATGGCATTTATTAGAGTATTAAGGAAGGATGATGGTGGTCTGCCTCTTGCGTTTGATGCTCTTGAGCGCTTTTTGTAGGATGGCTTTGGCTGGTGGGTTATTGTGGCATATGTGTCTTAGCATTCTAAGACGTCTCTGTCTCACTTCCAAGTGTAGAAAAAGTTTGATAGAATTACACTCTTTATTTCTCATTATATCAGGCCAGTGCACCTTTTTCAACCTTGGTATCATTTTTCTTTGGAAGGAGTCTGCTGTTTCTAATGATTTTTGAGTCAACCCAAGCAATACAACCATATAAGAATATAGAGAAGACATAGCATTCATATATTCTTAGTTTTTTGGTATCACTGAGGTTGCTTTTCCATATGGGATTTAGCTTGTTCATAGCTAGAGTTGTGAAAACTTTTCTATTCTTAATGTCTTCTTCCAATGTGCCAATGTAGCTTCCCAAAACTTTCATTTCTTTCAGTTTGTGTTTGCTTCAGATTTCAGTATTTCTTCAATCTTTATTTTGTTTAGTTTAAGGTCCCATCGACGAAATATTTCTTTTATTTCATCGATTTATATGGAGTCTGTGAAGATGAAGTTTACGTCGTCGGCATATATAAACTCGTAGGTGTCTGCTGGATAGGTGAGACGTGTCTCCTTCATACAAACCTCTAGATACACTGTGAACAGAACTGGGCTTAAAGCATCACCTTTGGTGGAAAGAGTTAATTATACACTTTTTTTTTTTTTATCAAATCAACTTTTATTGTTTCACTGCTGAAAAATTTACCTTTTATAAAATCGAGTGTGGCTAGATGTCCATTTAATGATTGTATTTGTAATGCACAGGTTTGCTAAGTGATGCCATCTGTGCAAGAACCCTATCTCAGGTAATGTTCATGAAATGCCATTACACTATTTTTTGAAAAGATTATTGGAATTGAGAATTTAAGTTTTATGAGATTTCAATAACTTTTATTCTATTGAGTGAATTCAAACACAGACAACAAAAACTCAACCACATCGCATTAATTCTACTTTTTTATACTGCAATCTTAACGCACCCATTAAACAACCACATGAAACATAACAATCACCCAATCACGTAACAAGGGCTTCTGGTAGCACCAAGTATGTGACGTACGAAGAGAAGCAGTGGCATAGCGGGTGTTTTAATTGCACGGGTTGCGACACTTCTCTTGTCGGGCAGGGCTTTGTAATGGATGGCGAGGATATCAGATGTTCCGCGTGTGTGGCTTGATGCCTGAGTGTTGTGCGTTGGTTTAATAGCCCCACTCTTTTCTACATTGAACATATCGATGAGTAATAACGTTTGTTAGGTTTTATTGATGCTTTTGTTGATGGCTTTAGATTTTTAAAGTAATTTTGATGCGATCATTACAAAAATCTGTATGCAACATTGCGATTATTAGATAGAGAATTGAAGGAAGCAGTGATTAGTAGCTTTTAGTTTCAGAACTTTCGATCAAGCTAGTTATATTTGTGAAAAAGTTTTTCTTCAACCATAAGTCATGCTGAAATTGATAGTATTTTTTCGTAATGATTTTTATGGTGTATTGTTATTTATTCAAGTTTTTGAACAATTTTTTAATTTGAACTTCGTCAATTTGACTTTCCATTGAATCATCGCAATCATGGTTTTAATATTATTAGCTTTTACCAGTTGAATCGTTAACATTAAACCTTGGAATTTTTTCTCACAAGGTTTTTAGTTTTAAGCTCTGTATAAAATCGATTTTGAATTATGGAATTTTTATTTCATAATTTTCCATTACTGAACTTTTTCCATGGCTTTTTAATAATATATGAACTTTAAGTCAAATTTGTTGTGGCCTCTGTTAATTTCTGACATTTTGTTCTAAAAATTTCATTTTATTTTGCTTTTGATTCATAAATATTCCGTTTCTGGTCCAAAAATATCGAATCTATTTATGTGAGTAAGTCTTTTGACTTTTTTATGTTTTGTATATACTAATTAGGCTTTTCTCAGTGTAATAGTTGCAATTAATGTTAAAATCACAGTTTCTTATTTAGCTCCAAGTCCAAATTTAAGACATTCATTTCACTTTGCCTCTCACACAAAACTGCAACACATCCGATTTGAATCTCGTCCGCATCATTGTTCACTTCGTTGTTAATCATTATGATTTGTTATTGGTCTTGTGAAAATCATTCTTTTTAATATTAACTTTTATATTCTTCTAATTTTTCACTTTTCAACATCAAAAACTAGTTGATTATTTTTAATTAAACTTTTGCGAATGGGGGAATTTCACTTAATTGCTAGAATATTTCGATTTGAATGTTACAATATGGCTATTATGATGTTGTAATAGTTTCTGAGCGGATGACTCGTTTCATTCACAGTTGATTCAATACAATTGAACGGTGTTGTTTTATGCATCTCCAAGTTATTTGCTGAATTCAATTTTTAAACCTTTTTATCTTGCTTAAGCTTCGATATTGAATTTTAAATTTTAACGCTAATTTAGTTTACATGGATTTAAAAAAACTAAGATCAATTATTTTATTGGAAAACTAATTATCAAATAAACAATGGTTAATGGTTAACTTTGTGTTTGTTTCCCATACTTAAGAATGAAATTGTTTTTAAAACAAGTAAAATAAATAATTTGGGGAGGTTTGTGTGCTAATATTTAAGAAATTCAAAAATTTTTGTTTAATTTTTAGTTACAATATAATTATTAATTTTCTCTAGCCAAAGTAAATACACAAAATATTTGAGCACAAAATGCAATTTTATCAATTACTTGATAATGTCACTTTGCTAACGAAAAGTTTCATACTTATTAAAATTACCAATTGTGCTAAAATATTTTTCTGAATTTAACATTATTTCAACCTTTTTCATTGAATTAAATCATCTTTTTTTCTAGTGATAAATTACATAATTGTATAATTAATACAAAGTTGAAGTTCAAACGAACGAATATGACTTTTCATTAGAAGTTTAAAATTAATTAATTTTCATAAATAATTTTTTTGAAGTTAAACTTCTAGTTTTTGTATGGAATGAACTAATTTTCATGAAACGTGTAGATCGCCGCCAGTTTAATGTCAATATTTTCACCAAGTAAAAATTTTATTTTCTGAAAAAAATGTGATTTCCATTTTTTATTTAAATTTTAAACTAGTATATTATATTTTTTTGAAACTAAAAATTGTATTGCCATATGGTGACATAATTAAAAAATTACAGTAAAACTTGTAAACTTATTTATAATACCAATTATAACTGATAAAGTAATTTTTTTTAAATTGAAAATTTCAATCTTACAAAATTTGGTTATTATTGAGAAATAATTTATTTTGATAACAAATTATAGTTATATTATTCAAAACTTAGCTTATATAATTTAGTACATCCAATATTATATCAAACCTCTTACAACAGCAAAAACTCATGACAGTAAAGAGGAATTTATGTAATCTGGTTCAAAATATGAAAATATAATAATCATAAATAATAACATTTATAGGAAGAATAAAATTTTGAATATTAGTAGTATGTTCTGGTATATCTTCGGTCCAAAGGTATGAGAATTAACAGAGAGCTTTAAAGAGCAGGGCAGAGAGTTTTTCGATCATTTGTGCTCAGTTGAGTCTGAGATACTATCAATTTAAATTTTGCAATGTTAACTTTTTCTTGATTATTTGTATCGATTTTCGCAAAGTTAAATAATCAGTAGTAGAAAGAAAATAAGTCAAATAAAGAGAAAAATTTCTCAAAATGCCGAGAGAAGACAGATCCCCAATCTTCGCCGACTCCATGCGGTACTTGGAGAAAAGAAACAGAGGCCAAACAAAAACATTTGTGGTTATCGTCACCATTTTAGTGTCCCTGTTCTTGGTGGTAGCTATAGCCATCCCAATGTCTTCTGGACCCGTGTCTGAACCGAGTCTCAAGGCTGCCGCTCCTAACTTTAATGAAAGTAGTAACGCCAGTGCCTACTTCAGACCACCCGCTTTGTGAGTTTTGTGTTTATTTATTATTTTATTTGCAGATCCATTAAAAGTTTTGCTCCAATCACGATATTCAAAAGTTCGAAAAGCGTTATGGTGTTTTACTTGAATTCATAGAATCTTCACCAATATGTAAATTTTTATAGCTTTTTGAACATCTATATAATCTTTTGAAAAGTTTCGAAATAAATGGAAGTGAGATTCACCAAATCAAACCAGATGACTACATTTCAACACCTGGATTGTTAGATTCTCGTTAATGTTTCACATCAGATTAGTTATATTTAAGTTTTTCACATTAGATTACTTCCATCCAAAACGCCTTCGAAGTTCAACAAAAATCCACAACACCCTTTCATTCGAGATTAATTCTTGTTGTGTATCGTACTTTGGTAAAAAATGTTTTCTAATCAGCATAAACTTGGTAAAGTAGCTGATTAAGTTTTTTGGCTTAAAAGTTATTCTATTAAGAACACTAGTGGTTAATTGTATAACTGATATTAATGCTTGAAAACGAAAATTGTATGATAAAAACCTTGAATAACTCCTCCAGTTATGAAATCGATGGCAACGAAGTGCACCAACTCAAACCACACTACGTTTCGCCTCCTTCATTGTTAGATTCCCATCTGATTTCTATCTATTCATTAAAAATCTTCTGTTATTTTTTACTTCAAAAGTTATATTTATTAAATAAGTTTCTACTTTATTTATCAATTAGTCTATAAATATTTCATTGTTCCTTCAGATAGTTTAACCTTTTTAGATTTGGTAGGCGATTCATATATTACTTGACAATGTGTAAGATCTTTCTAGAACACAACACCTGAAGAAATAAAAGAGAGCGTCAAATTGAAAATATTTTTCCCTTTTAAGTTTATCTCATAAAAATTAAACAAAACTCATTTTTGCCTCAACAGCATAGAAATCAACGGGAGTGATATCAAGGTACACAATTTATCTTCGAGGAGTTACAGTTACAATAGAGAAGAAGAGAATGGAGATGACTTGTGGAGTCGTCTGCATAGATTAGCTAAGATTAAAAATAGTGATAGAAAACATGATGATGGAGATGAATCGAAAGAGAATGATTATAATGGAAGACCGTGGAGAAGAAGGAAAAATTTTGATGACAGTGATCATGTGTGGCGTAAAAAAGAAAGTAATGGTGAAGACGGTTATTGGAGGAGAAATAAAATAAATGATGATAATGATGAGGATGATAGAGCTTACTGGAATAAAGTCAGAAAAGAGGATGATAATGGTTATGATGGCAGAAGAAATCAAAATGATGATGGCGATGATGATGACGGTGATGATGATGATACTATTGAGTACTGGCGCAAAAATAGTAAACAAGACAAAAAAAGTGGATATTGGAAGAGAAATAATAGGAGAAATGAGGCTAATAAGGATGATGATGATGAAGGTGGCGGTGATGAGCGTAGAGAAAGAAAAGATTATGATGAAAAGAAAAAAAGAGAATGGAATTGGCAGAATGAGCTGAATGAAAAAGACAGAAATGATGATACTAAAGAGTTGATAGATAAATATGAACTTTTTATTCAAAAATTTTTGAATGAAACTAGAGCCGAACGTTCGACTCCTGATGAAAACTTGGAAAAGAAGAAAAACAAAGATATAAAACACTACGAAAATGAAAATTTAGATGAAGATGAATTGGCTGAAAAAAGACAAGAAAGAAAAGCATTCAAAAAAAAATTCAAGTTCTTAAAAATTAGAGCAAAAAGTATTAAGGAACAATTCAGAAACGACGAACAAAAAATTTATTATGCTTATGAAGATTGGCAAGAGGAAACAGTACGCCAAGTTGCTTTGATAGTTGGACAATATGAACGTTATGATGAAATCGATCAAAAAATTTACCGAAAATGGTTGGCAGATTTGAAAGTTTGGATGAATAACTTACACAGAACCATGAAAGAAGCAAACTACTCTAGAAGATTCACTAATGAATACAGACAAAAAGGTAAAAATTTTGTTGACGATTTGGAACGATGGAAAGAAAAGTGGGATGAGAAGAAGAAAAACTCCAAAAAATTACTGGTAGAACTAGCAGACGATCTGAAAAAATGGTGGAATAAAACAGCTGATAGTGACACAAAAACGAAAACTTTTAATGACCTGATAGAAGACATTCAAAATTACATTGGTGTTAGAATCGGAGACAGAAAAATTGAGAAAAAATACAATGAAAAAGATGACGAATGGTACTGGACAGATAGTGAAAAAGAGAAAGAAGACGAAGACAATGGGGATAAGGAAAAGAAAAGAGAAGATGAAAAGTTGGATATATTTGAGAATTTCATTAGAAGATTTTTTAACAGAACAAGTGATGAACGCTATGACCCAGACGAAGAAATACAAAAAAAGAAAAATATAGCAAAAAAAAATTATGAAGATGAATATTTGGATGAGGATGAAGTAGAGGAAAAAAGAAGAGAAAGAGTGTTTTACAAAAAAAAATTTAAAGCTTTGAGAATCAGAGGAAAAGCCGTAGAGCAACGATTAAAAGATGACGAGAAAAAAATCTATCAAACCTATCAGAATTGGGAAGACAACGTTGTGAGACAAATAGCTTTCATAGTAGCGCAGTATGAAACATACGATAAAAACGACCAAAAAATTTACAAGCAATGGCTGTCTGATTTTAAAGTCTGGATGGATGACTTGCACGAGAACTTGGGAAATGCAAACTTTACTAGAAGATTCACTGAAGAATATAGACAAAAAAACAAAAACTTTGTAGATGACTTTGAACAGTCGAAAGCAAAATGGGACAAGAGAAAAGAAACTTCAAAGCCCTCACTCAAAAAGTTGGCCGATGATTTGAAAAAATGGTGGAAGAACAAGAATAATACGGCTGTGAAAAATGAAGTCTTTGGTTTGGTTATAAAAGATTTTCAAGATTACCTAAAAATAAGAAAAGAAAAAAAGATAGAGTCACAAAACGATGATAAGGATAATCTACAAGCCCCAAAAAAGCAAAAAAAAGTTGACCAAAAAAAAGACGATGATGAAGATGAATTTGAAAATGACTCTATCAAGCGATACTATTCTAATGGGAAAAGAAAAAATGATGATTTAAACTCAAAAGTAGAGGCGTGGAAAAAGGAACTAGACGATTTTGTTGAACAAAAACTAGAGGAATGGAAAAAGGACCATACCACCGCTACTATGAAACCAAAAAAAACAACCACAGAAACCACAGACGAAGAGCTCGATGAAGGAGATTATTCTGAAAATTATTGGGACATACCTCCAAGAGTAAGGCCAAGAAAGTCTCAAACAACAAAAACCTATGATAATGAAAAAGAAAATTTTGCCGATAAAACTCAGACTCCACGCATAGCTCCCAGGTATGAATGGAACGAGAACCCCAGAACCCCGAATGAAAACAAAAACGAACCCACTCAAAAGCTTTCTGAAATCGTCACTAGACCAAGAAGAGATCTACCCGTCGGACTCATCACTAAACCCTCCGTACAAAAAATCATCAAAAAAAGTACCCCAAAAACCACGGAAAACCCCACAGCTAAAACAACACCTTCCACTACGAAAGAAACAGTTTTCCCTCCATCCCAATGCCCAGCCATGCCTCTTGATAGAACCTACAAAGCTCCACTTGCCTCGTATGCCGATCAAAAGCTGTATGAAGTTGCTAGAATCCAAAGTCTTGGTAAGCGGAGTTTAATTTAAAATTTTTTCTTAATCATTGCTATAGTAATAATAATCTTCTTCAGCCAAAGTGAAAACTGCAAATCATTTGAACACTAATTTGTTACTTTGTTAACGAAAAGCTTTGTACTTAATAAAATAACCTTTAGTGTTCAAATAATTTGCAGCTATAGTAATAGATTTGAATTAATTCGTTCTAAAGTAGCATACCATAAGAATTGATATAATGAATAACTTAATAATCACTTGATAATGTAAGTTAGCTTTACGAAAAGCTTCGTGTCATTTAATAAATACTTTGTGTTTGTTGTCCTTACTTTTAGATTCAGGCTATTGCATTTCAACTTAATAATCAATTACTATAATCGTTTTCAATGAGTGTTTAAACTAATATTTATAACCGTTCTCAGACTGATTATGAAGGTTTATGAATGTAAGTTCTGCTTAAATGAAGCTTCATTGTTAAATATACTTTTGTGTTTGTGTCTAGAATATTCCCTATCTGCTAACTGATAACTATCATTAACTCACTAAAGGAATCCCATTGCCCGTGCCTTCAGTTAATGTGAGATGTGTCAATATCTACGTGAAGGTTGGTTGCTGTGATGAATGGGCGAAATATTGAATTTGCAACAAAAGATGAAAAATTTTGTGTTATTTAAATTGTTATATAGTAAAAGTGAGAATGAAATTGAACTTCAAAATTTCATTCAAAATATAAAGGAATAATTTTTTTTATAAAATTTTAAATAATTAATATTAATTTCATTATTATATTTCAAAAAAAATAACAACAATAATAATAAAAACAAAAAACAAGGTGAAGAAAAGTGGACTCCAATATATACCTGATGACGCAGTATTCTATAACAACTGGGAGTGTGGAAGTAACAAAAACCTTTGGAACAATGGTCATTATTTCTTCTTACTTATTTCCATAAACGCATTCATTCTTGAAATATATTTTTAAGACTTGCTTTTATAAAATGATAGATTAGACTTAAAGAAGTGTATTTAGAAATTATCCTCGCGCAGCCGAAACCCCATATAGAGGCAACCGTCAACTTACATATATAATTATATTTGTCATTCCAATAGTTAGCATGATAGCCACTCAATCGACAGCCGACTGGGTGGAAAAGTTCAACAACTACAATATAGTAATTATTTTTGTTTTTATTCTTATAATAATAATTTGATTATTTTTTGATTTATATTCAATACTAATTTATATTCAATACTAATAGTCATTATAATATAGTTATCCTGGCTTTTCTATATAATGAGAAAATTTTCAGATAAATTTATTCAAAAAAAAACTAAAATTTTCGAAAAATTCAACTTTGTCATAATTCATTAGTATCTACCAATGAATTATGACAAAGTTGAATTTTTCAACAATTTTAGTTTCTGTTTTAAAGTAAATGTATCTGAAAATTTCCTCTTCTATAGAAAAAATCATAAAAACTGAATAAAAAAATACATAAGATATCTCTAAATGAAATTTTTATTTTTTTTTTTATGAAACTTTATTTTATTTTATTTTATATATTAATTACTTAATAACATAGTTATTATTAATTTTTTATTTCAGTGCCACTAACTTCTCACATCACTGAATAATCAACATTCACATTTTACTAATATTGTATATTTATTTATTCTATTATCAATTCATTAGTTTAATATATATATATCAGAATTTTTTTCAAACAAGATGTCGTTTACATGAAAGAAAAAAATAAACAACTGAAATGTATTAATTAATTTGACGACAATAAAGGCATTTTTATTTAAATCATTTTAATTAAATCTGAATAAAAAAATATATAATTTATGATTCATATTGTTCTATTATTAGTTTTATTTTTCTTACAGACATCTGATATCAACTTGAGTTTCTTGTTCTCTGACGCTTACTGGGTCTTGGCATTCGAATGCTACACGGATATAACTTATCCTGACGTTGCCTACAACATTAGGTGCAGAATAATAGAATTATTAATATATCAGAAAATAGAAAAAAAAGTGAAATCTTTTATAAAATAATTAATATATATTAAAAATGAAAATAGTAAGAAAATTGCTAATTTTTTTATAATTTGTTTAATATTAACGTTTCAATTCAAAAACGTAATTCCTCTACATTACTCCCAACTTTTTTGGAAACCACCAAAATACTCCAAACCCTTCCACCCACATACAACTTCACTAACCTCCCAAAGCTGTTCTCAACATAATCCCAAAACTATTTCTATGAAAACTCCAAACCAAAAGCCTACCAACTTTTCAACACTTCCATCAACAACACCACAATCATGAGCACTGTCACTTATCTCCTCTTTTCTCCACCCACAAAGGCTGTTCTCAAAGGGTCAACCAAGAGCCTTAGACGCCAAAGGAACCCAGATGATGAAAGAGGCCGAAGATGCGGGATTGAATCCGGGTGGCTTCACAATGGTTCAAGTCTTGCACACTGATTGTGATTATGAAGGTTGGACTTTTTAGGGACTGGTGACAAGAGGTTGTAGCAGTGATGAGGTAGAAGATTGATGAGTGATGTTTGATCGAAAGCACACGATATTTGGTTAATGAATTTCATGAAAAATAGTATATTTTATTTAATAAAAATCTAATACTAGATAGAAACTAATATGAAAGACAGAATTTTTGTGATGTAAGGTGATTGAGGGAGGGTCGGTTGAAATAGATGTATGCATATTCATGGTGTTTGTTGATTTATTTAAATGGTGGTTAAAAATAGAAAAGTAGAGAACTAATAGAAAATAGCGACAACTTGACACACGTTGACTAAAATTAAAGTATTTTCTAGTTTCTAACATATCACTATCAAGTGAAAGATACCACCATTGACTTCAATTAGACCCACTAATGAAAAGACTATTCAAAATATTAAGGTATATTTTTAACTAGGGTTTTTATAAACAATTATTTGAAATAAATAGTGACTAGAAAACAAATAAAATATTAATATAGAAAATATTCCTTTGAAAAACGAGCTTTATAAATGGGTTAAGCGCTGCATAAATGAGGTGTGAAAGTGATGTATATGATAGGGCTTTACGTAGATGAATAATCTATTTGAGTGCGCAAAAGTAATATTTTCCAATTTATTTCGCCCTATATCAATTACTTTTCTGAAAAAATGTTTCGCGCTAGATAAATCGTGTTTTTATTAATTTATGGCAGACATTATTTGTATTATTTATTAATTTTTGATTTATTTTGTATTATAAATAATTTCAAGGTGGAATTTCACGAAAATAATAAAAAAAACGTTATAACTATCATAAAAATAAAAATTTCGATGAATTTCACGGTAATTGCATTAATTTCTTTTTAATAATACAATTAATTTCCCAAGAATTGAATCAACTTTAATAATTGTGAGTGGATTTCAATGAAAAAACATTAAGGCTAATCATAAAAATTATTTTGTTTTTAATTTTATTATTTAATTGTTATTATTGTTGTTTTTTTTTTGTTTAACATTCAAAAGATTTGAAGCTTCGATTTGTGTTTTTTATCAATAAAAATCTGTAGCTTTTGATTGAATCCTATTTTGAAGAAATAAATAAAAGTGCCTTTAGTTGAAACAATTATAAAAAACTTTTAATGGATGTTTCTTAAAGAGGAAATAATAATAATGAACTTTTTAGGAATAAAAAAATTGAAAATAAATATTGAATTTAAATATAATGTTGAATTGACTGGAATGCGTTGAAAGAGATAAGGTAACTTTTGTATTTATAAAATTAATCCAAATAAATATAATAAGATAATTAATATTAATTTAAAATAAAATAAAAATTTTGACAAAAATATTTGTCAGAAGTGGGATTTGAACCCACGCCCACATTCGTGGACCAGAACACTCAACCTAGACACTAGGCAAGATTACTCTTGAGTCTGGCGCCTTAGACCGCTCGGCCATCCTGACATAAGTTACACCGCATTAAAAACTCATGTAATTTTCAAAATTTATTGAAAACAAAACTATTTTAAAATTTTCAGACTTTTATTATAATATTTAAATGAAGTTTTCAACATTAATTAAAATTTTTTTTTTAACTTTTATTTTTAAAAATTTCTCGTATTTTGACGATAAAATGGTAATCTCAAAGTTTAATCGTGCAAAAGTTAAGTAAAACATGAGAAGTAAAATCTCTCAAAATTTTGAACATGAATATTGAATTTGAGCTGAAATGAGTGAAACAGGCAAATAACTTACAAAATACATTAAATATAACATCAACTTTAATATATAAATCAGGATAATCATCTATAACTTGTAAAAAATTAAACTAAAAATTCATGTAATTGATGCTTGAAACAACTTTAGGAAAAAATATGTCTTTGAGGCTTGAATCTTATATTAATGTCTAAAATTTTTGGATGTTTTAGAAATTAAAAACCAGTAGAAAGTCTGCCAAAAAAAAACTAACTGAAATCATTAACTATAATTATCATTATAAAAGCTTCAAATAACTAATGCATTTTTAAATGAAAAAGTAAACTAAAATAGGATTTAAAAGTAAACTAAAATAGAATTTAAAAGTAAACTTAAATAAGATTGAAAAGTAAGCTAAAATAGTATTTAAAATTAAACTAAAACTAAACCTAAAATTAAACTAAAACTGAATTATCAAATATTATTCAAACATTCAAATCTATAAATATACTAAACTAATGTAATTATTACCAAAAATTGTAAATAAGCAAAATTAGACATAATAATATCAAAAGTGCTTAAAAATCTATAATGTCAAAAAATTTTCAACATCAAAACATAAAACATAAGAATTAATGTATCAATTAATACATACTTAGTAATAAGTATATTTACACTCACCTAAGTATAAAAGTTACTTCCATTATCACTCGTAACCTCATACATAAAAAATAGATCCATAAACACACACAAACATATAACAAAATATACAAACACACCTCCACACAAACACACATCCATACAAACAATCACCCATATAAACAAACGTACATAAATATATATAAATACAAAACACATTTACCCAATAAAAACAAACTCAACACACAAACTCACATGAAACAAAACAAACGCGACAATCTAAATACACAAAACACATGTTCACATAAGTTATATTTATAAAGATTAAACAATATAGGCATAGGTATATTCATATATATAAATTATTGTATAAAAACCCATATGAAAACATTAATAGTGTTCAATGTAAATAGATATAACATTTAAATACAAATATATAACATATCTTTAACGCAAAAACATACGAAGCAAGTATGAAGATACTACGATAGAAACGGAAGCCATAAAAAAATCTCTTTATATCTGTTGTTTTCCAATACATTTTTCAATATTCAAAAATCAAAATTTTAATCAAAATCTACTGTTTTCAGTAAAACTTTTAACTTATGATCCTAAATGTAGCCAAGTACTTTTTATAATTATGATGGAAATCAGGTAAAAATATATGGTCTAGAAACTCCGTGTTAGCGCCACTATAATCTTTTTGATCATGTTGCATTCAATATTGTTGCCTTCGATATAATAAATAAGTTAGTAGTTTTTATAAGAAATATTTGAATTGAGTTACATTTCGTCTTGTAAACGCATAAATTGCGCAGTTGAAGAGAAGTTATGGGCGACCTAATGCTTGAGTTTTTCAGATGAAGATACATATGATGTCTTGAAACATGGAGAAATGTTAATATATTCTATTCAAAATTAAATAATTATAGAATTAATATTTATAATTTCTCATTTTCATAATTTCTCATTCTCATAATTTCTTATTTTTTTATGAATTCAACATAAAAAATTTGCTCCATTCTAAAAAAATACATTTAAGTTATCAACACATACAATGAAAAAGAACTATTTACCCAGAATTTAGATGATTTTTGCGTAAATGTGTTTGAAAAGAATCGATTTATTTGTTAATTTTAATTGTTTATTGAAATTTCACGTTAATTACGTATAAACTAACTCATAAGTCTGATATCGTAATGTTAATTTTTCATGTTGTAATGTAATGTAATGTAATGTTTTAGTTTAATTTTAGGTTTAGTTTATGTAATGTTATGTAATGTAATGTAATGCAATGTAATGTAATGTAATTTAATGTAATGTAATGTAATTTAATGTAATTTAATGTTATGTAATGTAATGTAATTTAATGCAATTTAATGTAATTTAATGTTATGTAATGTACTTTAATGTAATGTAATTTATTTGATTTAATGTAATGTGAGGTAATATAATTTAATCTTTCAAATTCATTAACAATACATTCCCAATCACTTCTGAAAAGTTTTGGAACAAAATATAATTTCTTATATACCAAAAAATTGAACATAACGGATTTTATGAAAAACGTTTCAAATCCCTCTATATAACTGCGTGAATAGCCATATTTATAACTATGAAAGTATAAAAAAAATTTCAAAGCAAAAAACAAATTTATGAAAATATCATTTAAAATGAATATCAGACAAGATCAATAAGAACATAATTATAAAAAACTATTATCGAAACCTTAGTAATAGAGTTCATAATATTAAATGAGATTCGTCAATATAAAAATGAAAAATCCTTCCAAATCATGAAAACTATGTGTAGAACATCAAAACATCAAAAATTTTTTGTAAATCCAATGGTTACAAACCTCAACTGTTATTGTACAAACATGAAAAATTGATGAGTGCGTTTTTGTAGAATAATCAGCTATTTCGATATTTTCAGCTGAATAATTCAACAAATACGCATAACATATAAAACAACTAATCCAACTACTATTATTTTTATAAAGCTACCCAATCAATCAACTGACGAGATTCATCACCACTATTAAACCTCATCACTCCTAATGAACTTTTACCTCTTCCAATAAACTCTAAGACCATTCTCCTTATCACCACCACTACCACTAGGCACATTTCGACCCATAAACCAAACCACCACTACCATCCCATTTTTACCAAATCACAAACATGTGCTGACTTCCATTACCCTCTCACACGTGTCACACGATACATGACAACACCACTGGAACTTGCAGAAACATCTTTCGTATAACACAACCTAGCGGTATGGGTTCAATCCCGGTGAAAAATTTTTTATTTTTGATTAATTTCTCAAATATTTAGAAAAATTTATAGATTACAAAGATATTTTTTAGCGTTGATTAATTTTGTACAATAATTTCAATTTTTATAATTAAATTATTTTTAGTTAAAAATAAGTTTCGTTTAATTAAACGCATCGAACAGCTATTTACATAATATTGACTTTTTCTCAAAAGAAACTTTTAGTAATACTTCCAATAATATGCATCAGCAATTGAATGAAATAAAATTCAAATAAGAATAATGGGGATTTTTTAAGCATAATAAAAAAATAATAAATAAAAAGTTAATAACAATTGTTATCATGAAATCACCGTTTAAATCATAATCTCTAAAATATTAGTTGAAACTTTACTAATTATCACAAAGTGGAATTTTTTCAAAATTTTAGTTAAATTGAAAAAATTTGCCAAAAAATTGCCTCTTTTTGTGGAGTCATTTTCAAAAATAATTAAGAAAAAATAGATACATGGTTTCTCCGAAGAATTTATATGTAAAAAATTTTTAAATAAATAACTATATAAAATAAATAAAAATAACAATTTCACAATCTAGTTTAGGTGTCAAAATTATTTCAACTACCAAAACTTGATCTGGTATTCGTCACTTGAAACCAAACTTTTAAACTTCACTTATACACTCATTACCTGATGCATAATCTATACCGTTTTGAAGCTTTGTTTTATATAATTTTTCAAAAATCCAAAAAAGAAATTTTTTGATTTTTTAATTTTTTTTGATATTTTTTTAGAATAAGTTTCAGGTTTAATTAACCATTTGCGAATTATCAATGAATTTTCAATTTTAAATTCATTCTGAACTTTCACGATCAAAACTATCGAAAGTAATTAAATCCCACTTTAAACTCATGTTATTAAAATTCCCCAATTACTTCAACTTTTTAATTGATAAATGTTGATATTCATTAACCTTCTTCGTTTGAAATCCCCGGTCGCAACACAGTTTCTTGCAGCTGTCTGACTTCCTTGATACCCTGTGTAAGCAATGCAAGACGATGAAAAGAATATAAAATGAAATAAAAAAATATAATATAATAGAAAAAACTAAAATATTACATTATACTAAAAAAAATTATAGTACAATATATTATAATATAATAAAATATATTATAACACGATAAAATACAATACAATATTGTAATGCAAAATTAATGCAATACAATACAACTTGATATAATATGCAAGTTGATAAATCTTCAATCATATATACAAAATACTCGAAAACATAGTTGTTAGATAACTGAATAATTAAACGATGGATTAAATAAATTAGTTAATTAATTGAGTGATTTATTAATAAATTGATTAATTATGCAGATTCATGATTAAATAAATAAATAAATATATAAACAAATTAATAGATTGATTGATTGATAAATGAATTACTTATATATTTGGCTAATCAATTATCTATCGAGACAATTTCATCGAAACTTCTTGTGAGATTCATTTAATTTCATCTTATGAAGGCACATTCTCTTAAGTTTATATACACTTACACCCATACAACCTCACATGATCACTGTCATATGGATATCACAACCAACCCACCTCGAGCACTCTCTACCCTCAGTTCCCAGTGACCCTTGACCCTTGACACAAAAGTTTGGTGACCTGTCTGCAAATTTCAACTCGTCTTTGCTTACCTGTTTTGTTGACTAGTTTATTATTTTTTTTATTTTTATTTTTTTATCTTTATTTTTGTTGCTGTTGCTGTTATTATTATTTTCTCATTATTCTTCTTCTTATAATCATTATTATTATTGTTATTATTATTGCAAACAATTTTTTTATTTAAATTGTTTAGGATATTTTATACCAGAATATGATACTAGTTGATGATGCCAGTTTTCGGCAATCTCTAATGGAAGTTATATACTTTTTCATCAGCTCGGTTCATAACCGTTTTTTTCGATCGTGCCAAAGAAGATTAAATTTTTACTTAAAGGCCACAATTTACATTGTATTTAATTACGTGCTTCAGTACAAAGTCATTTACAAAAATTATTTATATGTTCAAAAAAATATCCAAGTACCTTTTTAACACCAATCTCTAAAAAATAAATACCTTAGTACAAATCACTTCAATACCTCAATGAATACCTCAATGAAAACTAGATGGATACCTTGTTATTTACAAAATACTTGAATACCTTGGTGAATACTCAAATGAAGACTATATAAATACCTTGGTACGCCTTTTGACGGGTATTAGGTGAGTACCTCTTCTGTTGAACTTCACTTGTACCGCCTTATCGTACCTGAAGTTTACACATAACTATAAATAAAAATAATATTATACATACATACATGTCTATAACTAATAGCTAAAATGCATATACATCCATACTATAAAAATAGTTTAAATACATTTAGATGAACAGTTTAAATATACATGAAGAAAAAAATATATATACATACATACATACATACATACATACATACATACATACATACATACATACATACATACATACATACATACATACATACATACATACATACATACATACATACATACATACATACATACATACATACATACATACATACATACATACATACATACATACATACATACATACATACATACATACATACATACATACATACATACATACATACATACATACATACATACATACATACATACATACATACATACATACATACATACATACATACATACATACATACATACATACATACATACATACATACATACATACATACATACATACATACATACATACATACATACATACATACATACATACATACATAAATACAACCAAAGTGTTGGATAGTTACGCTTGTTCTTACCGATAAATTACGAAAGCTTTTTCAAATCATCTCATTTTGTATACTAAAGATATGAGCTGCTACTTTGAAATAAAAGCAATGATAATAACTAAATTAAAATAATTAATACAAAGATCATATGATAGCTTTTAATAGTACAAGTGTTTAACGATATAATGAGAAAAGATATTCAAGACTTCATTAGTTCTAATATTTAACGTTGAAGCCTTTTACACGCAAAGTTCAAGGTTCAAATGCCGATAACTAAGTGCATCTATAATTATATATATAAGCACGAAAAAATAAATAAAAAAACAAAAGCACACAAAAAAATTTTTTTTATTGAAGTACTATAATTATCAAAATATCCAAATTTTACGTTTTGGTGTAATAATTTTTTTGGCGCTTCATAAAGCGGAAATTCTTCTCAAAAATAATTAACCATCAGTGATAGCGTTGAAAAAAATTACATTACTATAAATCTCCAAAAAATGTTTCAACACATTCATAAAAATATAACTACACATCCCTACAACGCAAACACAAACTTCTCTCTCAAGCGAACACCAGTCTTCTTGAAGTTGGGGAGTTGATTCCAACAAGTCCTTATGCTACAAGAACCTTCGAAAACATTATATATAATTCTATAAATAGAATAAATAATTAGCCTATTACAATTTAATTTATTTGCTAACGTTTTATGATGAGGCTAAACTTATCAAAAATTATAGCTTTTGGTTCTCAATGAATATATTAAAAAATCCTCTGTATTGATGTTTTTTGTTGAAAACGATCTCAATCGAAGGCTTTTATTAACCAAATAATAAGAAGCTTGTCGTAAGTTTGTGAATGTATGCATATGAAAAAACTTAGAATAAGTATTTGGGAGTAAAAAGTATGAAAAAAAAACAAACTATGAAAATGAAGAATTCAAAGTAGATTTTATTGATAAAGAAATTTCAAAAAGTTTGAATAATCAATCTAAAATTTATAGAAAAATTGTTATTGATATTCAACTAGATAAAACTAAAAAATTGCTGAAAAATGAATAGTTTTAAATTATTTATTCTACTATTTCGAAAACTAACCTGATACACCGTGGCATTTACAGCCTATCCTAACATTCTTGTAGACGGCCTGAGGGATGGAAAAATAGAAAGATGAATACTTAGATAGATAGATAGATAGATAGATAGATAGATAGATAGATAGATAGATAGATAGATAGATAGATAGATAGATAGATAGATAGATAGATAGATAGATAGATAGATAGATAGATAGATAGATAGATAGATAGATAGATAGATAGATAGATAGATAGATAGATAGATAGATAGATAGATAGATAGATAGATAGATAGATAGATAGATAGATAGATAGATAGATAGATAGATAGATAGATAGATAGATAGATAGATAGATAGATAGATAGATAGATAGATAGATAGATAGATAGATAGATAGATAGATAGATAGATAGATAGATAGATAGATAGATAGATAGATAGATAGATAGATAGATAGATAGATAGATAAAGAAAAGTATTTCTATTAGTAGGCGTAGAAAAGCAAATAACCTTTTGAAATTGATACTATAGTTATAAAAACAAAAAAAGTAAAAAGGAACCTGAAATAAACAATTTTATTATTGCTTTTTTTACACCAAAAATTTTTTTTCGCCATAGAACAAAGATTTTTAAGCAATTCATAAATTGACTTTTAAATTTTACTTTACCTTTGGGAAAAATAAATCCGGATTAAATTTTTACTAATAAATTCTTTTTGTTTTATTTCTAATTTTTGTTTTACAGTGAGGGTTGTGAAAATTTAAGTGTAAACGTCTATATAGAAAATACTCTTTCCATGCAAAACCATAATAACAAGAGTATTACAACTGAACCACATGTGAAAATATACCCACAAACCCAAACAAACAAATAATCATTAAAAAATAGAAACACACGCATACAGACACAAGTAAAAAATGACAAACAGATAAAAGTTTAAACTTAAATTAATTACTTTTATTAATTGAAGAGAACAAAGATTTTCGTTAGTTGAACTCACACTCTCTAGTATACAAACTCAAAGACTTTGTTAACAAACAAAATCGCGGGTGAACTAAAAACACATAAAAAAATACACTCACTCAAAAAATTGGTAATCAAACAAAAAAAACACATAACTGAACAAACAAAAACAAAGATTCATAATACACACCACAGCACACGGCATTACTTACACACATAAAAAATCATAAACAAAACTAAAAAAATAAAAACAAAACAAACACATGTGAACATAAAAAAAACTTTTACATACACATATATAAACTAGCACGAAGAAAAACATAATAACACGTTTATAACCACATAAGCACATAAATGTACCGGTATAATTGAAAATACATGTATAAATAGACAAAAGAAAATACAAAAATTATGAAAACACATAGAAACACCTAAAATAACACAAACACATGAGAATCAAATAACTAAACAAACATACAAAAAAATAGATGGGAAGTACAAATGAAAAAATAAAAACTCATAAACACACATACAAACGCACACACAATCAAACATAAAAACGCACATACAGACATACAAAAAGAAATATAAACACACATACAAATGCACATACAAACACACAAAGAACAATACCATATACACTTATAAAGTTTAACAGTTGTTAAATTTTCGAAATGTTTTCTTTTTACAGGAATGCTTCAATAACTTAATTACTATTTTTTTTATTTTTTTATTATTTTTATTATTCATTTTATTTTTTTAATATACTTTTTATTTTCTATTATTCTTATTCTTCTCTTTATTATTGCTATTATTATCTTTTTTATTAGTCTTATTAGTATTTGTTTTATTAGTATTCTTATTATTATCTATATTATTACTTGAAAAAAAATTAAAATTTAATTTATTTTTTTTTTACTTGTTATACTTTCATTTTTTATGTATTTTTGTTCATTTATTTTTTATTTTATTTATTTATTTTTATTATTTTTATTTTATTTTATTATTATATATATATATATATATATTTTTTTTTTTTAAATTGATTTATTTATTTTATTATTTTTTTTTTTTATTACTTTAATTTTTTTTATTATTTTAATTTTTTTTTTTGCTCAAAACCTCGAGACTAAAACTTCATGATAAACTGAACTTATAGAAACTAAAAAATAATTATACAAAATAAATTTGGAAAAATAAAATAAAATACATATATATATGAAAAGGATAATAATAACTATAAATAGGAATAATTTTCCAAAAATAACTCAAGATAAAATACATTGCTTGAGTATCTTCAGAAAAACATTGCTTATAAAAATAAAATATTTTTATGCTTTTTTACACCTAATAAAAAAAATTGAAAACAAACAAGAGAATAAACAAAATTTAATTCTTCAAAAAGCTCATTCTAAACAATATTAAACTCAACATTTTCACTCGCGAAAACCTTCAAAATTCTCAAACAACCAAGATTGTAACTATAGGTTAAATGGAAAATGCCTATCCCGTGTGAGCCAGCTCCGGCATATTGGGCGGACGAGATCAATTCGATCCAACGGCCAAGAAGGCGATTCTGCAATACTTTTGTGGAGAGTACAGGGCATGTCAAGGCACTAAGAAGACATGGCCATCCACAGCATCCTGACTTATCTCCAACCGTCTCGACATTGTCTTGCTGCTAGATATAGATGGGTCAGGACGAGAGAGTGAGGCTGACGATCATGCGCAACTCTTCTTTACTTTAAACCAATTCACGCGCAAGTCACAACTTCATTATATTCCTTCAAGCCCTGCGGCGATGGGAATGGGGCGTAGTGACAGGCATGGATAGGCTGGAAGTCATAGTCACAATCTTACACGTAGGCGGCTCAGGCCATATGGTCGTCTTCTATTGACAGAAGTAGCGATGGGTTTCGGGCAACCACCTGAGCGACGAAGCAGCCCTTTCTAGAACAGCACTGCTCCCCCCATAGTCTGGGGAAGAGACTAGAAAAGGTGTCCCAAACATTGCCTGCTTCACCCTTTCCTGGCCAACTAGCCTTGGCTGGCGGGATCCCACCAAAAGCGGTAAAAAACATTTAAGAGCAACAAAAGTGGCTCCACTCACCTTAGGCGCATGGAACGTGGGCACCAGGATAGATTGTGCTGAGAACGACAAGCCTGAAAGGAGGTCTGCACTTATTGCAAGAGAGTTGACAAGGTACAGGGTACAAATCGCCGCCCTTAGTGAGACACAGCTTGCCGATGAAGGTCAATTGTCAGAAGTACACGCTGGCTACACTTTTTTCTGGATTGGACGTAAACATGAGGCAGGAGTTGGATTCGCCATCAAATCCAATCTGGTCAACAAGCTTGTTTTGCCACCCAGAGGTATTAATGATCATCTGATGATCGTCCAACTGCCACTGCCCAAAAAGCGGTACGCCACTCTGATCAGCATCTACGCTCTCACCTTGACTAGCCCTGATAGTTTTAAAGAAAAGTTCTACGAAAACCTGTAAGCAGCAATTGCTTCTGTGCCTAAAGCAGACAAACTCGTCATTCTTGGTGATTTCAACGCTAGGGTCGGCACTGATTACACATCATGGGAAGGAGTTTAGGGAAAAAATGGAGTAGGAAAATGCAACAGCAATGGCGCACTGCTACTGGAAGCTTGTGCCGCTCATGAGCTACTAATCACCAACACAGTATTTTGCTTACCCAACCGTAACAAGACGACTCGGATGCATCCTCGTTTCAAGCACTGGCACATGCTGGACTACGTCATCGTCAGGCAAAAGAACAAGAAAGACGTCAGAGTCACGAAATCTATGTGTGGGGTAGAGTGTTGGACAGATTATCGTCTGTTGATTTCAAAGCTGAACATCAGGATTCAGCCACAAAGACGACCGCAGGAAAAAAAGACTCCGGAACGTCTAGATATGAAAAAGCTAAATAGTGATCACATCAAACAGGCATTGACTGAGAAGCTTGACAGCAAGCTGCAGCATCAAAAACTTCGACACACAGGATCCTGAGTCTGACTGGGCGACGTTCAGAGATATCGTCTATTCTGCAGCCTTAGAAGTGGTAGGTACCACTAAACGAAAGCACACAGACTGGTTTGATGAAAACAATGAACGCATTCAGTCTTTGTTGGATGAGAAATATTGTTTCCACAGAGCTCACATCAATGATTCGTCATCTACAGTAAAGAAAGTTGCCTTCTGCAACATCAAAAGGAATATACAGCCAGAGTTGCGTCGAATGAAGGATAAATGGCTCAACAAGAAAGCCGACGAAATTCAGTGTTTTGCTGATGGCAATGACTTAAAAAACTTTTACAGTGCACTCAAAACTGTCTACGGACCAACTTTATCTGGGTCGTTTTTTCTTTTTAGCGCAGCTGGGAACGTACTGATCACAGACAAGGAAAAAGTTCTTGAACGCTGAGCAGAACACTTCAATTGTGTTCTAAACCGTCCATCCACCATTAACGAGATGCAATCGCAAGATTGCCCCAAGTCCCAATCAAGCACTCTCTTGCCGACGTTCCTACTGAAGCAGAAATAGAAAAAACAGTGAAATGATTGTCAAGTGGTAAGGCACTTGGTGCTGACTCCATTCCTGCGGAAATCTACGCTTTTGGTGGCCCAATCTTGATCAGGAAGCTACTTGAGCTATTCGAGTCTATGTGGATACAAGAGCTTATCCCACAAGAACTGAAAGATGCTTCTATAGTCCACCTATACAAGCGCAAAGGAAATCGTCAGACATGCGACAACCATCGTGGTATTTCGCTACTCTCTATCGCTGGGAAGACCTTAGCTAGAGTTCTGCTGAACCGCTAGAAGACGGTTTGTTGCCTGAAAGTCAGTGTGGGTTCAGACCAGGGCGTGGCACAGTGGACATGATCTTTGCAGTACTTCAACTCCAAAAAAAGTGTCAAGAACAGAACGTCGGTCTCTACACCACTTTTGTGGACCTGACGAAGGCTTTCGATACTGTCTGCAGAAAAGGACTCTGGGAGATTATGGCTAAGTTCGGCTGTCCAGCTAAGTTTATTACCATGGTCAAACAGTTTTATGCCGGTATGCAAGCCAGAGTGCAAGATGATAGGGTTTACTCAGAGCCGTTTCAGGTCACAAGCGGCGTAAAACAGGGCTGCGTTCTTGCTCCAACTCTTTTTAGTATGATGTTTTCAGCTATGCTGACTGACGCTTTTTGCTTTGGTGACATTGGAGTCAACTTCAAATTTTAAACTGATGGAAAACTGTTCAACTTACGTAGACTTCAGGCAAAAACCAAAGTTCAAAAAGACATTGCCCGCGACTTTCTCTTTGCTGACGACTGCGCATTAAATGCTGGCACACAGTCGATTATGCAAGAAAGCTTAAACCAGTTCGCCACAGCTTGTGACAACTTTGGCTTAAAAATAAGTATCAAGAAAACTGAAGTGATGTACCAGCCGGCTCCTAAAGCTCCCTACACAGAGCCAGTTATCACAGTCAACGGCGAAAAGCTTACAGTGGCAGAAAAGTTCATTTACCTCGGCAGTACATTGTCACATTTTGTCAGTATCGACAAAGAGGTTTTCTACAGAATCGCAAGAGTCAGCTCAGCCTTCGACACACTAAAAAAGAAGGTGTGGGAAAAAGGAGGGATCAGCGTTTTTTTCTTACATTACTATACGCATGTGAAACATGGTCTGTGTATAGTCGTCAGGCCAGACAGCTGAACTTTTTCCACATGCCATGCCTTCGGAAATTGCTTCGCATCCGTTGGCAGGACAAAGTGCCCAACACAGAAGTACTCCAAAGAGCTAACATGGAGAGTATTCATGCGTTTCTCAAGCGCTTTCAACTCAAGTGGCCAGGGCACGTACTCAGAATGCCCGACGAACGACTGCCAAAGCGATTGCCTTTCGGTGAGTTGGTTGAAGGCAAACGCTCTCTTGGAAGTCAGAAGAAGCGATGTAAGGATACACTGAAGGCTTCTCTAAAACATTGCAACATTGATCCAGACACCTGGAAAGAAATAGCTCGAAACCAGACTTTCTGGTGCAGCACTGTTTTCACTGGTGTGTCGAGCTTTGAAGCGAAACGTGTGGAAGAGCAAGAGCAAAAACGCCAGCTTCGCAAAATAAAAGTGAGTACTGTCTCTTACTTTAGCGTATCTCTGTCCACACTCCTCAAAGCAGTTTAGTGGAAAGATTGGTTTGACCAGCCATCTTCGCAATCACAGATCCGAGGAATAGAAGTTGTGGTCGTCTTCGCCCGCGAAGGACGCATCATATTATTACTTATATCATTATTTTATTATTTCCATTTTTATCTTTTTATTCTTATTATTTTCTTTTTTACTTTTATTTTTTTCATTATTATTTTTATTATTATATTATTTCAACTACTTTCGTTTTGATGTTATTTTTAGCATTAAGATTATATTGTATTTTTATTTTTTCCAGTTACTTTATAATTTTTCAAACTAAGTTTTTTAAAATAATTTTTTTTTGTTGTTTTCATATTAAAAATATTTTTTCATAGGAAATATTTTTGTTTTTCTTTTAATTTATTTTCATCTTATTTATTTTTATTATTACAGTTATTTATACTATTTTCGTTATTATTTCTTCATTTTTGTTTTTAGTTTTATTGTTTTCGTTATTTTTATTATTGTTATTATTTTTATTATTGTTATTATTTTTATTGTTTTTGTTATTAATTTTTGCACACATTGGCCATCATTAAATTCACACTTAACTCCATTTAAACTTCACAAGAAACAAAGACCCTAAATCAATAAAGGTAACAGATTAGTTCACTATTATTATTATTATTATTATTATTTTTGATAATTAGTTCAAGAATATTTTTTGAATACTTTTTTGACAAATATTTCAATCGTTAAAATGATCTGTTTAGGATATATCTAAATAAAAAAATTTAAGAGTCATTAAAGTTGATATTTTAAAAAAATAATTTTTATATCTCAGGGTATCTTCCTCGT
Organism: Pterobdella sp. o SKG-2022; assembly: GCA_964035795.1. NCBI lineage: Eukaryota > Metazoa > Annelida > Clitellata > Hirudinida > Piscicolidae > Pterobdella > Pterobdella occidentalis. The sequence goes on from OZ038327.1 coordinate 4,636,732, forward strand.
CAAAGTAGTATTCAATTCAGTTTTTTTAGTTTTTTACTTACTTATTCAATTAATTCATACATTTTCAATTTATTGATATTATTAAGCAACCTTGAATTGATAATGTGCACTGTCAAAATCTCAATAATAATATTATTATTTGCATTTTTTTTAATCATATTTATTGTTTTTGATATTTTTTTCAAGAATATTTTTTTATTATTTTTTCAAATAATTTTTATTTTTGTTATTATTTATCAATTAATTATATTTTTGGTTTTGATTAACGGCCGTAGTTTTCAATTTGTGTTTTCACGGGCAAAAATAAAAGTGAAAATCAAATTTTTAAAAATTATTAATGGTGTAATAACTTTATTTTTTACAAGTAACATTTTTTCTTCCAATTATTAGAGTGTTTTTCCATATTGGTTCTACAAAAGTTTTAACTTGCCATTAGTCTTACTTCAAGTTACCCCAGTTAAAATTCTATTTCCATATATTCAAGTTTTAAGAGTTTCACAATACAACTCTTTTTAACCAGAAATAATAACTTCTAAGATAAATTTTTTGATTAAAATAATTTTTTTCATTTTTCTTTAAAAAAGTTTTTTAAAATTTTTTCAACATTTTTATCAAGTTTAAGCTATCAAATAATCTTTTAGAAAAGTATGTCAGGATGGCCGAGCGGTCTAAGGCGCCAGACTCAAGAGTATTCTTGCCTAGTGTCTAGGTTGAGTGTTCTGGTCCACAAATGTGGGCGTGGGTTCAAATCCCACTTCTGACAATTTTTTTTTAATTAAACATATTTATATATTAATCTTATTACTTAAATATTAACTATGATTATCTATTCTGTCTCAACTTCTAATTTTGATGTTTTTCAACATTTTTATCAAGTTTAAGGTATCAAATAATCTCTTAGAAAAGTATGTCAGGATGGCCGAGCGGTCTAAGGCGCCAGACTCAAGAGTATTCTTGCCTAGTTTCTAGGTTGAGTGTTCTGGTCCACAAATGTGGGCGTGGGTTCAAATCCCACTTCTGACAATTTTTTTTTAATTAAACATATTTATATATTAATCTTACTTAAATATTAACTATGATTATCTATTCTGTCTCAACTTCTAATTTTGATTTTAAATTAGCAATATGTTTCTAAAGTTCTATGTTCCATAAATGATACACTTCCTCATTAATTTTGAATATTATTCACTTGTTTCACTTTAGTTCTTAATAATAATTCTAATAAATTAACCTTCTTAATATTTTTATTATTGCTTTTATTCACATGCAGTAGCGCCTTATGAAACCTATCGATTGCGCAAACGAAACCCCAATTAGAGGCGACCTAATGCTCGACTTACCTATTTCCGTTGAGTAGCATAACTAATATTCATCATCATATTCATCATGAAAGTTGTTATCACTCTAAGCACCTTTCAGAAGAGCAGTGTTTGTAAAACATCACACTGGATAATTTAAATAAGTGTAACAATAGTTCATAAATTTTTCTTCATAAAATTCGTGATTTTTTGCATTATATTATTTATGATTTTCTTTTAACACTTCATTTTCAGTGCACCTCTAGACATTCAATGCTCACTTAGTACTCACCTTTTCTTATTCTTATTTTTCTTATGTTTTTTATTATTATTTTTAATTTTGTTTGTTACTCGAATCTCATTAAAAATTTTTTTTTCTTCATAACGTGTTCTATTACTAACCGTTATCATGCACATTTACTTCCACATACTATTTATAGTAATAATTTTTTAGCATTTAAAGCATTTTTTAATGTAAAAAAGCTAAATCAAATCATTGAGGAAATGTTGGACGGTAGTAACATTCAAATACGCAGAAAACTTCTCATCAAAAGGACTTTTCAACCTATATATTTCTCATCGAATGAAAGAATTCCAAAGCCACTATAGTGTAATATAGTATTTATAAAGCGCTTTTCCTTATGGATCAAAGCGCTTGCTACAAATTTAATGTAGCGAAAACACACTGTGGAACAGGTGCTAATAGTCAGCCCACGCGAGATAGAACCCGTTATTTTAGATAATTAGTCTAAAGCTCAACCATTGAGCTATAGGGGCCGACCTATAGCTATATATACCACCTATTCACACCAAACAACATTACTTGACGACATAGAGTAAAACTCTGGCCACTGTTAGCTTATTAAATAACTTTTCATTGAAATTTTTATTTTGACTACATAGAATAATGCTGGCTGGACAGTAGCTTGAATAATTTTCCATTGAACAGTACATGATAACGTTTTGAATAACTTTCAATTGAAATAGTTGTAATCTAATATTTATATAATAAAATGGGTATCTATATCAAACTAAAAGAAGATTCAAGATGAATTGATAAAATAAAAAAATTAAAACGCTAAAAACTAAATAATAGAAAGAAAAAAAATAAATTAATTAGTATTAATTTTAAAAAATAATTAAAAACAAACGAGTAAATAGCACATTGATTTATACTTAATAGCAAAAAAACAAAAATTCAACCTTGCAGCCAGCGTAACAAAACAGAAAAAGCTCCTAGTTTTATGTATTTATTGATATTTTTTTCTTGTCATTATTGATACTTTTAATTTATTATTTTTTCTCTTTTTCATTATGTTTTGCTTTTTTGTTATTATGATTTTTTTTACAAAAGATAAACTAATAAATTATATTCTTTAATTACGAGTACAATTCGTACCTTTTTTTTACTTAATCAATCATTTACCTTCTAATACAAACTTATTCATCCATCTATCCACTCATTTATCCATCCATCTATCCATCTGTCCATCCATCTATCAATCCATCTATCCATCCATCTATCCATCCATCTATCCATCCATTTATCCATCCATCTATCCATCCATCTATCCATCCATCTATCCATCCATCTATCCATCCATCTATCCATCCATCTATCCATCCATCTATTCATCCATCTATCCATCCATCTATCTATCCATCTATCCATCCATCTATCAATCCATCTATCCATCCATCTATCCATCCATCTATCCATCCATCTATCTATCTATCCATCCATCTATCCATCCATCTATTCATCCATTCACCCATCCATTCACCCATCCATTTATCTATCCATCTATCAATCCATCTATCCATCCATCTATCCATCCATCTATCCATCCATCTATCCATCCATCTATCCATCCATCTATCCATCCATCTATCCATCCATCTATCCATCCATCTATCCATCCATCTATCTATCTATCCATCCATCTATCCATCCATCTATTCATCCATTCACCCATCCATTTATCTATCCATTTATCAATCCATCTATCCATCCATATATCCATCCATCTATCCATCCATCTATCTATCCATCTATCCATCCATCTATCCATCCATCTATCCATCCATCTATCTATCTATCCATCCATCTATCCATCCATCCATCTATCCATCCATCTATCCATCCATCTATCCATCCATCTATCCATCCATCTATCCATCCATCTATCCATCCATCTATCCATCCATCTATCCATCCATCTATCCATCCATCTATCCATCCATCTATCCATCCATCTATCCATCCATCTATCCATCCATCTATCCATCCATTTATCCATCCATCTATCCATCCATCTATCCATCCTTCTATCCATCCATCTATCCATCCATCTATCCATCCATCTATCCATCCATCTATCTATCTATCCATCCATCTATCTATCCATCCATTTATCCATCCATCTATCCATCCATCTATCCATCCATCTATCCATCCATCTATCCATCCATCTATCCATCCATCTATCCATCCAGCTATCCATCCATCTATCTATCCATCTATCCATCCAGCTATCCATCCATCTATCCATCCAGCTATCCATCCATCTATCCATCCATCTATCCATCCATCTATCCATCCATCTATCCATCCATCTATCCATCCATCTATCCATCCATCTATCCACCCATCCATCTATATTCTCATTTTTCTATCTAGTCATTCATTTATTCGTTTTTTTCTGTAAATTCATTCATCAAAATATCTATCTATCCATACACTAAACCATTCAACTATCTATCAATCCATTCCTCCATCCTTCTTTTCATCTATTCATCTATCCACTTTCTTATCCACATATATATTTTGACACCAGATTATTTATCTAACTAACCATCCATTATGCTAGTTATTCATCCAATAATCTATTTATTCAAATTTCTACAAGCCTATTCATCCTTCCATCTGCCAATCCACTGATCTATTTATCTATTAAGTCATAGATGCATACAACCAGTTAATTATCTTTTCTTTTAACTTCCAGTCTTTTGATGAAATTTTTAATCTAACTAAAACCCTTGAGATTTTCGTCAACCTGTTAAATCTATCTTCCACTAATTACCATTAGATAAAAAATTAAATAATTAGCAAAATAACCGTGTAAACTCGTGTTAAACATTCAATAATAAAAAATAAAGATAACTTCATAAAATTATTCATAAAACGTCAAGTTTATTTAAAAAAATCAAAAAAAATTTCTTAATAAATGCAAAAGAAAAGAATATGACTTTAAACATAGCCAAACAACTTAATAGAACAGTCTAATAAGCAAATAATAAAAAATATATATGTTTCATGAACACTAATAATTTCTATTACAAAGTACGAAGTTTTTCAGAAAAATGTAAAACTTCAAAGTATATATTTAAATATTAAGAAGTTTAGAAAACAGAACGCACCCTTCTGCCGACTTCATTGTTATGCAGGTTGAGCAACATCTTAGCCAGACCTTCACTCTTTCGGGGGTGGTTCTTCTCTTGCTCTCTCAAGTCTGCAAACCTGTGGAATTTGAGGTTGGGAAATTTTCTATTTAATTTTCTGTTATAAGTATTGTTTAATCTATACATTCAATCATTAATTCGTTTATATTCTTATCCATCTACTCAAGCACGCATCCATATAAATCTCTCTACCGATTATTTATCTACCAGCCATTTTTACATCCATTGATCGAACCACCTCTCATTCAACCACCCTTAAATCTACACCCAAACTCATTCACCAAACCACCACCCACTACTCACCCATTCTCCATCCCCTACCTGGATGCGAACTTGTACCCATAGTCAGTGTTGTCTCCACACCCACCCCACAACCATTCGGGATGGATAGCATTTCTAGGCCTTCTCTTCCTACTACAACCACACCTAACGGGAGGATTAAGGATTTGTAACAGTGGTATATAATAAATATATTTTATTAAGCATAAATATGTATTAGATTATTGATACTAATAGCGTTTTGGATATAATAAGCCAACTATTGATGGTTATGATTAAAATTGAATTATCAAAATTTACTGAGAATTCTAATGAAGATATAAAAAACTGCTTAAATATCATGGAAAAAACTATAAAAATATCATGGAAAAAACTATAAAAATATCATAATCAAATAATAAAAACCATTAAAAAATCATAATAAAAATAACAAAAAAACCTTGACAGTTCTCCATTGCGACATGCCCTGCTCACAGAGTACAGCAGACTTGCGGACATAAGGGCGTGGATGAAGGCTGCTTCTCTGGAACCTTGTATAACATCATAACAACAATAATAATATGATTTTTTTGTTTTTATTTTTTATCAAATTAAAAAACTTATATGTGACACTTTTTTAAGCCATTATAACTACTAAAAAAACGTTGAGTGTAACCAGCTTTTCAATACTATTGAAATACCTACTGAAACAATCTCCCACATTCACATTAAATCGCCTGTTTTCTCACTAATCACCCAGTTTGAAAAAAAAAATTTTTCAAACCTTTGACCAAAAATCTCTTTTCACTCACTCACTACCCTATTTCCCAAGCCAACCCTCACAACTACCATCGAACTCACTCTTTTCATTGACCACGGGTCCAAACACATTCTCAGAGTCGACTACGGTGCAGTTCCATTTCCTCTTGGCAAACAGACGTTGGCATTCCTTGATTCCCGCCTGAGTAGCTGTGCCTACAGTGAACATATGGTCCAGGTAAACAGAGCAAAACCTTTTTTGTCTAGGACTCAAGGGGTCCAAGCGGTCGCAAGTGTTGTCGGTGGTGGCCAGGTGTTGGTTGTGGGTGACGGCGCTGTAGCTTTTTGTGGGGCTGTTGTTGTTATAATCGTTTTTATTGTTGTTATTCTCGTTTTTATTTTTGGTATAGTGGGTTTCATAGGGACTTATGATAATATTGTTATCGATTGTGTTTTTGTTGTTGTTATTATTGTTGTTGTTTGGATTATTTGAAAGCATATTCTGATGACCGTGGTTGGCATTTTTATTATCATTGTTAGGTTTTATGCTATTTTCATTGTAATTTAAATTATTATTATTGTTATTATTATTATTATTTTTATTGTTTTTGTTGTTCTTAAATCCAATGTTTAATTTATTAGTCGCGAAATTTGAATTTTCAGTAACGTTAAACGCTCTGAACGCCATGTTTGATTTCAAAGTGAATCTTTTTCCGCTTTTTACTGACTTTTTCCTTTTCTGATCTATCTTTTTCTTTACCTTTCTTTTATAGTTTCCCATATTTTGATTGTTATAATGATAATCATAAGCGCCGTTTGAACTATATTTTTTATCGTATTTATTTAGCGCGTTTTTTCTACGGTCGATATATTTCGTTTCAGCGCCTCTCATGCCACGTGGTCGTGTTCTTTTGGCGCCAAAATCTTCACCAATCATGTTGGATCTCTCAATGTGTAATGTGGTCCTTCGTATGCTGTTTTCTGGCAAGCCTAGAGACCTGATGGGGTTTTTGAATTTTAATATTTATAATTCCAGTGTTTAAAATCATTTTAGTTATCATTCACATATAACTAATTTTATTATGGCTTTTTCCATTCCTTCAAGTGTTTCAATATTGAAGTTTTCATACTTATAGTAATTTTCAATTTTTTATTTTGTTTTCACTCTCATATTGTTTCATTATTCGAATTGTGAAATTATCTTCGAATAGTAAACAGAAATTTGAAAAATTATTTGCAACTAAAAATCTGAATGTGAGCGGTGAAAAATTAACCGAAACAATTATTCAAAGAAAAAATAATAATATTAAAACAACAACAAAAACAAAATTATTTTTTACAAACAAAAAAAATAAAAATAATAAATATCATGAAAGTTGATCACTTTACTTGGGATAAACATTAATAATGAAAAAAAAATAAAAAATAACAACAGTGATAATAAAAAACAACAAAAATTCAAAAAATAATATTCATAAATAACAAAAATAAAAGTAATGGAAAAGTTATGATAGATATAATTATAAACCTAATTAAAACAATAAAAATAATGATGAAAATGCAAATAATAATAAAAAAAATAACAATAATAATAATAATAATAGCAATAATAATGCTAATGGCAGATAGTGCCTAATGTTACTCAGGGCACGATAGCATCGCTTTAAGTTATAGATTTTGTCGTATCATTAGGATCTTATCGCTTATTGTTGTTGTTTTTATTTTTATTATTTTATTGTTATTATTTTTCTTGTTTTTTTTCAATTTACATTATATTTTTTTGTTTCACTAATTGCTTATTTTTTTTCCTATCGATACTTTTTTCCATTTTCGTTTTCAATATTTTTCTGTTATTTTTTTTTGATATTAAACAATTTACATTTTCAATATTATAAAATACTATTTTATTCTACTTCACTCTGTTTCCATTATCACAATATTTTCATATTATTTTTTATTTTATTTGTTTTTTTTCATGATGATTATTATTGTTGACGCATTGTTAGTGATCTTATCATGCTATTGTCCTAACTTATTGCAAAGGATGTTGGTTTTTGTCATTTTTTACGTTCAATAGCCATAATAAAATGTTAATTTACTCAACCATCTTTTCACACTACCCAATCACCATCCATCCATTCACCATTCACTTATCCGTCCATCCACCATTTACCCATCCATGCATCCAACCATCAATTCATTTACTATTCATTTTATCACTCAACCACCTATCCACCATTCATCTACCATTTATCTCTCAGCCATCCACCATCTACCTATCTACTAACCACCCAATACCCCCCACTTACATATTTTTCCACCCCTCCATCCACCACCCACCCACTTATTCCCCTACCCATCCACTCATCCTCTCACCCGTTCACTAACCCTCCACTTCTCCAGCCATCCACCATCTATCCCTCCACCACGCACCTATCTCCATATATTAAAACACATAGCTGCAAGGCAACGGAAGCATGTATTAATGGTTCCGCTCTGAGCTTATGAAACATAACGTTTTAATAGGGGCTATTGAACTAATAGCAATAAAAAAAAAATCAATTAATCTTTTTAATTTATTATTTAGTAATAATGGGAATAATAAAATTAATTATTTTTTATTTTTTTTGTTTTTATTTTATTTCTTTTTTATTTTATTAGTTTATTTTTTTAATACTTTTATTTTAAACTTCTGAATTTCTATCCTAATGCTTCACTTTTTCATTTATCAGTTCAAATTCATTTTACCAACATCCTTGTTCATTTTATATGGTTTCATGGCGAGTTTTTAACGTGCCCTTGTTTTAAACCAAACTGAAAATAATATAAAAAAATGCGAAGAATATTTTTGTTATTTTCGTTTGTTTACACCATTTTTTTTATTATTTTTGTTCCATATTTCTTCCTTATCTAGTTATTTTCTATTTTTTTAGTTTCCAAGTTTTATTAGAACTAAAAATGGTTAGAAAAATACAGGTGGAAATAACAATGGAAATAACCATAAAAATTATAAAAATAATGAGGAAAAAATTAATAATAAAAATAATAATAACTCTTGTTATTAATGATTATTGTTGTTATCAATAAGGTCAAAAAGCGGATAAAAGCTTTTAAGATGTGGGATCCTTAAGATCGTGCAATTATGGTAGACATCAGAAATTTGATAAAAATAATAATTATAGTCTTATTGGGAAAAACAACAATGTTGAAAAAATATAATTATAGTAAAAAAAATCAATATTTTGCATTTTTATTATTCTTTTTTTTACTTTCAAATTCTTGGTGCAAATTTGCCTTTAAAACCTTAATATAATAACAAAAAATTGAAACTATTAAAAAATTATGATTTAAAAAAATTATAATCTAAAATAAAAGATAATTTTTTAAAAATAATAAATAATTCAAACAAATAAAATAAAAAAAATAAAAAACTAAACAATAATAAAAAAACAAAAAACTGGAAAATAAAATATTAGGCAAAATAAAAATTTTAAAAATGAAGTGAAAAATTATAATTAATTAAGATATTTAAAATATTAATAATAATAATAATAAAAGAACTAATTATATAAATAACAAGAAAATAATAAAGAAAAATAATAGCACTTGGAACAGCTTTTTAAAGTTGTAAAAATATTTGAATAATTTAGAATCGTGCATTCACCTATCCACCCATCCACTCATCCACTTATTCGTTAAAAAACCATCTATCCATTCATTAATTCATCCATCCATCCATTCACCCATCCATCCATCCATCCATCCATCTACCCATCCATCCATTCATCCACCCATCCATCCACCCAACCATCTATCATTCATTGACCAAACTTTCTTTTCTCCCATTGGTCGGTAAGCCCAATCAATTACTGTGGCAATAAATCCATAAGTTTCAATACTTTAATGCATCTATCAATACTACTAATTAGAAAGATGGATGGTTGGGATGGATGGATGAATGAATGGGTGGATAGATGGATGAATGGATAGGTGGATGAATGAATGGATGGATGAATATATGAAAAAGTTTATGAGTGGATGAATGTTTAAATGACAAAACGAAAGGACTAATTCAAAAAAAGATGAATGATGTCAAAGATAGATGTAAAATGTATGGAGAAACGAAAGATTTGAAAAAGTTTGCTTATTTATATATTGGAATGAGTTTCCACTGGTTGAATGGGTGGATAGATTTTTGGGTAAAAAAGTTGTGAAGGAATAACTAAATCAGTTTGAAACAGCTTTGATTTTCAAGTGACTGAAAGAAATTAACATATGAGTTATTATTTAGCCGATAAAATATTTAGTTTATGAAGTGAAATGATGTTTGGATGAATGGATGGATGGATGGATGGATGGATGGATGGATGGATGGATGGAAGGATGGATGATGGATGATGGATAGAGGGATGGATGGATGAATAGGTGGATGAATGGATGAATGGATGGATGGATGGATGGATGAATGGATGGATGAATGGATGGATGAATGGATGGATGAATGGATGGATGAATGGATGGATGAATGGATGGATGAATGGATAGATGATTGGAAGGATGGATGGATGGATGGATGATGGACGGATAGATGACTAAAAGAATGAAAGCATATAATTGAAGTTAATGAATAGCAGTTGTTGCAAGGGATTTCAACAATGACCAATGCTTTTTATCGGCGCTACCTTAATTATTTTTTTTATTTATTATTCTTTTTATTATTTATCATAATTATTTTTTCACTTCAATTTTTTTGTTTGTGCTATTTAAATTCATTTTTTTTATTGGGATTAATTCATATTTTAATCAATTTTTTCGTTTTAAAATTTTGTTTCCAATTTTTAATTTCGTATTTGATTTCTTTAAACTTTTTCCAACCTCCACAACTTGACTGTTTTCCATTTGTTTCATATATTCCTCAAGTTTTGCATTATGAAATTTAATTATCGCAATTTTTTTCTAATTTTTAATTTTAATTACTTTTTTTTGAGAAATTAATAATCTAATATAGCTTTTCACAAACACTTCATTGTATTTTCAATAAGTAATCTATCAAAAACATAATCTTTGCTAATCTTTTATGATGAGGCTAAACTTATTTCAATTATAGCTTTTTCCTCAAATAAATTTATTCTCCTATCTTTAAGGTAAAATTTGCGCGAAAAATGTAAGTCTATATTTCACCAAAAACAAAGTGGTTTTCGCTATAGTTATAGTAATAAGGTTCAATGAAATGAATAAAAACAAAAACCAACAATGATATCGAGAACAAAAACGAAAAAAAAAACAAATTATTATATTTTCAAACTGATAGTTATAATTATTTTTATTACTAATTACTTTTCATATTATCATTTATTAGTTACGTTATTAATTGTTGTTATTGTTATTATTAATTTTTATTGTTTTTGTTATTCTTATTGACATTATTTTCACTAACCATTATTATTACTGATATCAGTAATTTTTGTTATTGTTACTTTTAACTGATTTTATTGTTTTTATTAATTATTATTGTTATTGTTATTAAAGTGCATTATAGAACAAAATCTCACCACCACACTCCATAATTGGCGTTGACAGGTGGAAAGGAAAGGAAGATGATGATGGAGAGAAGAATGTATGACAGAGATGGTGATGAAGAAGAAGAACATAAGGATGTTGATGATGATGATGAAAAGGAAGATGCTGATGGTGATGATAGTAATGATGGTGGGGTTGAGGGAGATGAAGAGTGTAAAGGTGAGGGGGAAGAACTTGAAGAAAATGATTTTGAAGGTGATGACGATGATGATGATGATGATGATGATGATGATGATGATGATGATAATTGGAAGATTTTTCTAAAGTATTCATTCTCTGGCAAGGTTTTTCTTAATGCTGCAGAGGATAGTGATCGTGGTGGTGGTGGTAATGATAGTATTAATGAGTGTAAAATTAATGGCGAAGAACAAACAGATGGAAGGAAGAGAATTTTCAAAATGAATAATACGTTCTGTTTCCGCTTTCGGAGCTGATAAATTGCTTCTATTGAGGTTTTCGTAGTGATTAATGCTAAAGAAGATGAGGAGGAAAAGGGGGAGGGGCATGGAGAGGAAGAAGAAGAAGATGAGGAAGAAGATGAAGACGAAGAAGATGGACATAGCAATGGAAGTTCAGCATCAGTTTGTATCAGGTTTTTGTTTGGTATAAAAAAGTATATTTGTTTTGTTAATAGTTGAGAAGATGATGATGACGACGATGATGATGATAATGATGATGAGGGCTGTGATGTGGATGATAAAAAATTTTCAAAAAGAAAATCTTCGTTTGATCTGACTGATAAAGAAGGTGATAATGGAAGGAAGGAGGATGGAGGTGGTGACGATGATGAAGGTGGAAGGAATGATGATAGTGATGATGATGGTGGTGATAGTGATGATGATGATAAAGAAGAAAACTTTTGATTGTTTTGCAACATCTTCACCAACTCAGTTATGGTAAACTTTGATGTAACCTTATCAATTAATTATTATTCTAGCTGTTATTGTTAGTCATCCAATTTAAAAAATATATTGATGATTGAAACTATTCTCGTTTTCAATTTATTAGTAAACTCTTGTGTCTGTTCGAATCACTCACTCAACCCCTCAAATCGGTTTCAATCAAATTGTCCTCAAAATTAACGTCAAAATACTAATCCCAAAAACACAAAATTAACAGTAAACAAAACACACAACAGATCAAGATCCTTCAAACTTCCTCGAAAGTTGTCAACTCGCTTATTTATATATAAGCCTTCTTGTAAGTTCTTTAGTTTATATAAATGTCTATATAGATATGGGTCTATATTATATAGCTTTATATGCGTTATATCTCTGGAATCGTTAAGCTTTTAGCATTACTTTTTATATGTCTATATAACTGTAGGTCTATAAATGTATATATATTTGTATATATAAAGGAATTTTGAATGAAATTTGTTAGTTATATATATGAATATAATAGTGTACATTATTATTTATGTATATATATAAAAATTAGCAATGTATACTTGAACATAGTATATGTGTATCTCTGTATTTATATTATATAATCTCTGTAATTGTGCACTAAGATTTATCAAGAAAAATTGATACGAAGCTTCTCGTGAAATTAACTTACATTATCAAGTGTTCTTCGCAATGAATCTGAAAAGAAAATTGTATACAGTCTCATAAAGTCTTATAGAGGTATGAACTATAACATATTGAATTAATGAGGAATAGTTTTAATAGTCTGAGATTTAATATCCTACCTAAAGGACCGCAATAAGAACAACATATACTTCGGAAGTTTCTAGACCAAACTTATTTAGTTGTTAATGATAATAGTACAAAAAATTTCTCTCAATAATATTTAACCCAGTGAATTTCAATAAGATTGTTGAATAGTACTAGTTATGGTGTTACATTAGTAATCTCCAGTCGATGTATAAGATACTACTAATCAATTCTAGCACCCAGTTACTAAGACACTAGGACGCGCTAGACTTTTTATTAAACCAAACGAAGTACAAAGCTTTTTGTCGCACTGAAGCTCTCTTGAGTGCGGTTCTCGTGCGTTGGTTGGTTCAGAAATATGCCGACCTCAGGTTGTCTCTTATTGGGATCCCGGTTATGTGATTGATAGCTTTTACGAGACGCTTTGGATGTTTGGATTGGTGTAATTTGTGTTGAGCTGGGTGTTGTTTACAATCAGCTTCTAAAGTTATTATATGGGTCAATATCAAAAAAATTTTTTCTAAAAATTAACTTTTAACTTGTTTTGAATTAAGCTTTTAATTTAAATGAAATAATTTCATGAAACTAAACTTTTAATATTTATGAACAAAATTAATTTTTTAATAAATTAAATTTTTAATTTTTATAAAAATAAATTTAAACTTTCAAAAATTTTTAATACATTTATTTAAAACAAACTTTCAACTTTCGCTAAGCCTATTACTAAAATGTTCGTTTCATAAAATTTTTGAAGATGCTTTGAATAATTTAACGTTATTTTTCTTTTGAAGTCTTTTTATAGTTAAAAAATCTTTTTATATTCAATATGTACTTAATGTTTTACACCTTTGAGTGTATGTGTATAAATATTTTATTTTTTTCTAGCTTTTTATCTAAATGTTTGTCATACAGCGTAAGTTATTGAATTTATATCTTATCTTATTGTATACAAACCTACATCTATCTATATAGCATAAACTTACCAAACTTTGAATCCACATATAATTCTGAATCTATCTATACAGCATTAAATATAATTTACTTGTTTCTATATATACCTCTAAGTCTATCTATACAGCATTTTACATAAGGAACTCAGTCCTATAACATCATTTTTATGGTGTAAGATGGTGAATGATAGAGATTGCTGTATGGAATGTTAGGAGGGTGGAGGTTTGTTAGTTCTGGCGATAGTTAAGATGCATATCTAATATAATTGAGCGTAACAATAAAAATGGTCTTTGTCATTCTCATTATTTTTATTGTGTTATAACAATAATAAGAATAATAAGAAGAATAATAACTTATTTTTTTTTATTATCTAATTAACCATAATAATGAAATAGAAACAAGAACAATGATAAATATATCAAAAGAATTGAAATTTTTAAAAAATCATTTTATTTATGCTTAATAGAATAACAAATTTAAAAAGCAAAATATGAATTACCATTAAACATTATTTATTAATAACAAGAATAATAATAATTAAATAATAAAAAAAACAAGATAAGATGAAAGCATTATTAGTTATGGTAAAAACTTATGAAATACTTTGAAGATAATTCTAACAGTCACAAAACGATTTCTAATACATACACATAGCGTTATTTATCTGTCACACGGAGTCGCACCCTGTGAAACCAATCAACTGCGCAACCGAAACCCCAGATAGAGGTGATCAAATGGTTGATTTACTAATCTATCACCGTCTTGAATCTTTGGCTACACACCAAAAACACCCTTTTATTTCTTTATCAAACATGTTTTTCAAAAAATTTTCATGTTTAGAGAAAAGTATGTGAAAAGGAATAAAGTTGAATTTTTTTTTGTTCTTGTTGAAGAAATACACAAATATTTATATATATATATGGATAACTCCCAGTAATTATGAACAATATTCAACAAGGTTTTTTTGTCGGCCTTTATAGCTCAATGGTTGAGCATTAGACTAATTATCTAAAGTTACCGGGTTCGATCACGCGTGAGCCGACAATTAGCACCTGTTCCACAGTGTGTTTTCGCTACATTAAATTTGTAGCAAGCGCTTTGATCTATTATGAAAAGCGCTTTATAAATACAGCATTACCATTTTAACGTAGATTCATGAGAACCTATA
>OZ038327.1:4652065-4712404 GCA_964035795.1 Pterobdella sp. o SKG-2022
TGTAAAATCACATTGAAATATTTATTTTGTAGACCAATATTATTTGAGAAAAATAAATACATCATAAATCAGTAACCGCCAACATAAAAAAGTCATCTCACAACTACAAATCTTCAACTTTGACTTTCAATGCTTCCCCACAAGTTGAACACAGCTTCAATATAGCTCTTGCAATCATTAACACAGCCACAAGTTGCCACTAAGTCGTCATAGTTCAGTTACACACCGATAAGAGTTTTGATCACCCATAATAGTGGTCACAATATAACCTCAACTTGCCACATAGCCTTTCCAAGGTCATTTTTATATAACCTCACACGGGAATCGGTTGATCATTCTAATATGGTCCTTATAATTAGTATTAGAGATTCGAATTACCAAATAACCTATATAGCGTGGTTCTGATTGTCCATTAACACATCCCAATCATATTAAAAATACCCACGTTCTTAAAATGCTTATGATGATCATAGGCTTCCTACCAGGTCACACACAACATCAACACACACACACACACATACACACACAACATCAACACACACACACACACACACACACACACACACACACACACACACACACACACACACACACACACACACACACACACACACACACACACACACACACACACACACACACACACACACACACACACACACACACACACACACACACACACACACACACACACACACACACACACACACACACACATACATACATACATACACACACACACACACACACACACACACACACACACACACACACACACACACACACACACACACACACACACACACACACACACACACACACACACACACACACTTGGAACTTGGAAGTGCGTTATCCACTTGACAGTAGGTGCACTGAAGATTGATTTCTGGAACATTTCTTCACGTGGTTATGAAGTCCTTGTTTTTTGAAAACACACACACACACACACACACACACACACACACACACACACACACACACACACACACACACACACACACACACACACACACACACACACACACACACACACACACACACACTCACACACACACACACACACACACACACACACACACACACATACACACACACACACACACTGTTCTTGCGATCATCCACCATGAGGTAGGTGCAAAGGATTGAGAGACGAGCATTTTTTCTTGTGGTTATAAATGCCTTGTGGTTTGAAGTTCAGCCCGCAGTATTGACACTTTATGCTTGCTTGTGTCTGGTGCTTCTGTCTCACGTTGTTTGCCAGACCTGCTTTACTGGCACCTATTCTGTTGCATCTCGGATAGGTGCAGGATAAGACTTTGTCAGAACTGTTGTTATTGTTGCTATTGTTTTGATTGTTGTAGCTATTATTGTAGTTGTTGTTGCTCTTTGTTTTTCGAATTTTTGTTGTTGCTATTGTTCCGATTGTTGTTGATGCTTTTGTTTTGATTGTTGCTATTGTGCTTGCTATGTTCTTGTTGCTTTATTTGTGCTTCTGAAATCGTTTATAGCGCTACGTTTTTGTTCTGCATGATTCCAATAACAATCGCCAGTTTAAGGCTGAACTTTGTTGGGTTGCCAAGATTTTTTAAAGTCTAACATCCAATTCTCTCAATCTTTTCTGTGGATACACACACACACACACACACACACACACACACACACACACACACACACACACACACACACACACACACACACACACACACACACACACACACACACACACACACACACACACACACACACACACACACACACACACACACACACACACACACACACACACACACACACACACACACACACACACACACACACACACACACACACACACACACACACACACACACACACACACACACACACACACACACACACACACACACACACACACACACACACACACACACACACACACACACACACACACACACACACACACACACACACACACACACACACACACACACACACACACACACACACACACACACACACACACACACACACACACACACACACACACACACACACACACACACACACACACACACACACACACACACACACACACACACACACACACACACACACACACACACACACACACACACACACACACACACACACACACACACACACACACACACACACACACACACACACACACACACACACACACACACACACACACACACACACACACACTGTTTTTTTGCGTTCATCCACCATGAGGTAGGTGCAAGGGATTGAGAGATGAGCATTTTTTCTTGTGGTTATAAATGCCTTGTGGTTTGAAGTTCAGCCCGCAGTTTTGAAGTTCAGCCCGCAGTATTGTCACTTTATGCTTACTTGTGTCTGGTGCTTCTGTCTCACGTGGTTTGCCAGACCTGCTTTACTGGCAGCTACTCTGTTGCATCTCGGAAACGTGCAGGATAAGACTTTGTCAAAACTGTTGTTATTGTTGCTATTGTTTTGATTGCTGTTGCTATTATTGTAGTTGTTACACACACACACACACACACACACACACACACACACACACACACACACACACACACACACACACACACACACACACACACACACACACACACACACACTGTTTTTTTGCGTTCATCCACCATGAGGTAGGTGCAAGGGATTGAGAGATGAGCATTTTTTCTTGTGGTTATAAATGCCTTGTGGTTTGAAGTTCAGCCCGCAGTATTGTCACTTTATGCTTACTTGTATCTGGTGCTTCTGTCTCACGTGGTTTGCCAGACCTGCTTTACTGGCAGCTACTCTGTTGCATCTCGGAAACGTGCAGGATAAGACTTTGTCAAAACTGTTGTTATTGTTGCTATTGTTTTGATACACACACACACACACACACACACACACACACACACACACACACACACACACACACACACACACACACACACACACACACACACACACACACACACACACACACACACACACACACACACACACACACACACACACACACACACACACACACACACACACACACACACACACACACACACACACACACACACACACACACACACACACACACACACACACACACACACACACACACACACACACACACACACACACACACACACACACACACACACACACACACACACACACACACACACACACACACACACACACACACACACACACACACACACACACACACACACACACACACACACACACACACACACCACACACACACACACACACACACACACACACACACACACACACACACACACACACACACACACACACACACACACACACACACACACACACACACACACACACACACACACACACACACACACACACACACACACACACACACACACACACACACACACACACACACACACACACACACACACACACACACACACACACACACACACACACACACACACACACACACACACACACACACACACACACACACACACACACACACACACACACACACACACACACACACACACACACACACACACACACACACACACACACACACACACACACACACACACACACACACACACACACACACACACACACACACACACACACACACACACACACACATACACACACACACACACACACACACACACACACACACACACACACACACACACACACACACACACACACACACACACACACACACACACACACACACACACACACACACACACACACACACACACACACACACACACACACACACACACACACACACACACACACACACACACACACACACACACACACACACACACACACACACACACACACACACACACACACACACACACACACACACACACACACACACACACACACACACACACACACACACACACACACACTTGGAACTTGGAAGTGCGTTATCCACTTGACAGTAGGTGCACTGAAGATTGATTTCTGGAACATTTCTTCACGTGGTTATGAAGTCCTTGTTTTTTGAAAACACACACACACACACACACACACACACACACACACACACACACACACACACACACACACACACACACACACACACACACACACACACACACACACACACACACACACACACACACACACACACACACACACACACACACACACACACACACACACACACACACACACACACACACACACACACACACTTGGAACTTGGAAGTGCGTTATCCACTTGACAGTAGGTGCACTGAAGATTGATTTCTGGAACATTTCTTCACGTGGTTATGAAGTCCTTGTTTTTTGAAAACACACACACACACACACACACACACACACACACACACACACACACACACACACACACACACACACACACACACACACACACACACACACACACACACACACACACACACACACACACACACACACACACACACACACACACACACACACACACACACACACACACACACACACACACACACACACACACACACACACACACACACACACACACACACACACACACACACACACACACACACACACACACACACACACACACACACACACACACACACACACACACACACACACACACACACACACACACACACACACACACACACACACACACACACACACACACACACACACACACACACACACACACACACACACACACACACACACACACACACACACACACACACACACACACACACACACACACACACACACACACACACACACACACACACACACACACACACACACACACACACACACACACACACACACACACACACACACACACACACACACACACACACACACACACACACACACACACACACACACACACACACACACACACACACACACACACACACACACACACACACACACACACACACACACACACACACACACACACACACACACACACACACACACACACACACACACACACACACACACACACACTTGGAACTTGGAAGTGCGTTATCCACTTAACAGTAGGTGCACTGAAGATTGATTTCTGGAACATTTCTTCACGTGGTTATGAAGTCCTTGTTTTTTGAAAACGTTATTGCAATTCGGGCAATGTTGTAATGATGGTGCTTTGTGGACTTGGCGAATGTGGTTTGTCAGACCTGCCTTGTTGACCGCTATTTTGTTGCAACC
This sequence comes from Pterobdella sp. o SKG-2022, assembly GCA_964035795.1. Classification (NCBI taxonomy): domain Eukaryota; kingdom Metazoa; phylum Annelida; class Clitellata; order Hirudinida; family Piscicolidae; genus Pterobdella; species Pterobdella occidentalis. Next base: position 4,657,250 of record OZ038327.1, read on the forward strand.
TGGATGCTGGCATTGGAATGGAGAGCTTTTGGAGTGAACATCAAAAATATTTTTTTTCAAATCTTTTTTTGATTGCTCGTTTCTTTCAGCTTCTTCATTTATTTTTTGCGATAGCGATTTGATATTTTTGCGCCAATCGTTTCTGTTGCGAGCTTCTGTTTTCCAGGTGTCAACAATGTTTAGCTTTTTTAGGTCTGTATATATTAGGTCATGCCATCTCTTCTTTTGACCACACACACACACACACACACACACACACACACACACACACACACACACACACTGTTCTTGCGATCATCCACCCTGAGGTAGGTGCAAAGGATTGAGAGACGAGCATTTTTTCTTGTGGTTATAAATGCCTTGTGGTTTGAAGTTCAGCCCGCAGTATTGACACTTTATGCTTGCTTGTGTCTGGTGCTTCTGTCTCACGTGGTTTGCCAGACCTGCTTTACTGGCACCTATTCTGTTGCATCTCGGATAGGTGCAGGATAAGACTTTGTCAGAACTGTTGTTATTGTTGCTATTGTTTTGATTGTTGTAGCTATTATTGTAGTTGTTGTTGCTCTTTGTTTTTCGAATTTTTGTTGTTGCTATTGTTCCGATTGTTGTTGATGCTTTTGTTTTGATTGTTGCTATTGTGCTTGCTATGTTCTTGTTGCTTTATTTGTGCTTCTGAAATCGTTTATAGCGCTACGTTTTTGTTCTGCATGATTCCAATAACAATCGCCAGTTTAAGGCTGAACTTTGTTGGGTTGCCAAGATTTTTTAAAGTCTAACATCCAATTCTCTCAATCTTTTCTGTGGATACACACACACACACACACACACACACACACACACACACACACACACACACACACACACACACACACACACACACACACACACACACACACACACACACACACACACACACACACACACACACACACACACACACACACACACACACACACACACACACACACACACACACACACACACACACACACACACACACACACACACACACACACACACACACACACACACACACACACACACACACACACACACACACACACACACACACACACACACACACACACACACACACACACACACACACACACACACACACACACACACACACACACACACACACACACACACACACACACACACACACACACACACACACACACACACACACACACACACACACACACACACACACACACACACACACACACACACACACACACACACACACACACACACACACACACACACACACACACACACACACACACACACACACACACACACACACACACACACACACACACACACACACACACACACACACACACACACACACACACACACACACACACACACACACACACACACACACACACACACACACACACACACACACACACACACACACACACACACACACACACACACACACACACACACACACACACACACACACACACACACACACACACACACACACACACACACACACACACACACACACACACACACACACACACACACACACACACACACACACACACACACACACACACACACACACACACACACACACACTGTTTTTTTGCGTTCATCCACCATGAGGTAGGTGCAAGGGATTGAGAGATGAGCATTTTTTCTTGTGGTTATAAATGCCTTGTGGTTTGAAGTTCAGCCCGCAGTATTGTCACTTTATGCTTACTTATGTCTGGTGCTTCTGTCTCACGTGGTTTGCCAGACCTGCTTTACTGGCAGCTACTCTGTTGCATCTCGGAAACGTGCAGGATAAGACTTTGTCAAAACTGTTGTTATTGTTGCTATTGTTTTGATTGCTGTTGCTATTATTGTAGTTGTTACACACACACACACACACACACACACACACACACACACACACACACACACACACACACACACACACACACACACACACACACACACACACACACACACACACACACACACACACACACACACACACACACACACACACACACACACACACACACACTGTTTTTTTGCGTTCATCCACCATGAGGTAGGTGCAAGGGATTGAGAGATGAGCATTTTTTCTTGTGGTTATAAATGCCTTGTGGTTTGAAGTTCAGCCCGCAGTATTGTCACTTTATGCTTACTTGTGTCTGGTGCTTCTGTCTCACGTGGTTTGCCAGACCTGCTTTACTGGCAGCTACTCTGTTGCATCTCGGAAACGTGCAGGATAAGACTTTGTCAAAACTGTTGTTATTGTTGCTATTGTTTTGATTGCTGTTGCTATTATTGTAGTTGTTACACACACACACACACACACACACACACACACACACACACACACACACACACACACACACACACACACACACACACACACACACACACACACACACACACACACACACACACACACACACACACACACACACACACACACACACACACACACACACACACACACACACACACACACACACACACACACACACACACACACACACACACACACACACACACACACACACACACACACACACACACACACACACACACACACACACACACACACACACACACACACACACACACACACACACACACACACACACACACACACACACACACACACACACACACACACACACACACACACACACACACACACACACACACACACACACACACACACACACACACACACACACTTGGAACTTGGAAGTGCGTTATCCACTTAACAGTAGGTGCACTGAAGATTGATTTCTGGAACATTTCTTCACGTGGTTATGAAGTCCTTGTTTTTTGAAAACGTTATTGCAATTCGGGCAATGTTGTAATGATGGTGCTTTGTGGACTTGGCGAATGTGGTTTGTCAGACCTGCCTTGTTGACCGCTATTTTGTTGCAACCTGGATGCTGGCATTGGAATGGAGAGCTTTTGGAGTGAACATCAAAAATATTTTTTTTCAAATCTTTTTTTGATTGCTCGTTTCTTTCAGCTTCTTCATTTATTTTTTGCGATAGCGATTTGATATTTTTGCGCCAATCGTTTCTGTTGCGAGCTTCTGTTTTCCAGGTGTCAACAATGTTTAGCTTTTTTAGGTCTGTATATATTAGGTCATGCCATCTCTTCTTTTGACCACACACACACACACACACACACACACACACACACACACACACACACACTGTTCTTGCGATCATCCACCCTGAGGTAGGTGCAAAGGATTGAGAGACGAGCATTTTTTCTTGTGGTTATAAATGCCTTGTGGTTTGAAGTTCAGCCCGCAGTATTGACACTTTATGCTTGCTTGTGTCTGGTGCTTCTGTCTCACGTGGTTTGCCAGACCTGCTTTACTGGCACCTATTCTGTTGCATCTCGGATAGGTGCAGGATAAGACTTTGTCAGAACTGTTGTTATTGTTGCTATTGTTTTGATTGTTGTAGCTATTATTGTAGTTGTTGTTGCTCTTTGTTTTTCGAATTTTTGTTGTTGCTATTGTTCCGATTGTTGTTGATGCTTTTGTTTTGATTGTTGCTATTGTGCTTGCTATGTTCTTGTTGCTTTATTTGTGCTTCTGAAATCGTTTATAGCGCTACGTTTTTGTTCTGCATGATTCCAATAACAATCGCCAGTTTAAGGCTGAACTTTGTTGGGTTGCCAAGGCTTTTTACAGTCTAGCATCCAATTCTCTCAATCTTTTCTGTGGATATGGTGTGTGTTGCCCTTTGCACTGGTAAGTTATCAGCTGTACGCAGTGTTGTAGCTGTTTTTGCTGTATTACTTAACGTAATCATAGCAGAGCTGTTAGCTTCGTATAATTTTTCTTAATCCGCTGGGTTTTACCTGTCAACTGCTTTTTTCAAACTGAAGAGGTTTTTTATTTTTCAAGTTTTGAGCAATATCTTCAACAAAATTGAATAACTTATGTTTTTTGGTGACAGAAACAGCGTTTTGTAGCAAAGAATTTAATCTCTAACTATCGTAATAAGCAAAAATATACGGAGCAGCTAACACAGCTTCGTGGCTTGCACACACACACACACACACACACACACACACACACACACACACACACACACACACACACACACACACACACACACACACACACACACACACACACACACACACACACACACACACACACACACACACACACACACACACACACACACACACACACACACACACACACACACACACACACACACACACACACACACACACACACACACACACACACACACACACACACACACACACACACACACACACACACACACACACACACACACACACACACACACACACACACACACACACACACACACACACACACACACACACACAACATCAACACTACCTAAATTTCCTCCTGAATGTTGTCATTGTATTTATTTACATGCTATTCATATTAAAAATCTGAAAACTATCAAATAGACTATGCGGAACATTTTTTGTGGCCATAAAACCCGAATCTGGTTCACATATTTTGTAGCGCGAACAATAGAAAAAAATTTCTTGTCTATGTCACGCTGATGTGTATGGTTGGGCAATATGCATATTTCCTAAAAATTTTTGGTGAAATACTTAGTGGTCGTCTGAATTAGGCAATGTTTTAGACTTTTAAATTGTGTACTTTTGTAAGCTTTTTGCTCAATTTTACGCCAAAAAAATTTTAATAAATTTATTTGAGTTTCAAAAAAATACAGTTTTTCATAATTTTGAAGATTTTTATCACCAAATGAATAAAAATTTTATTTTTTCAAAAAAAACTTACAAAAAAAACTTGAACTCAACTTTTTGTCACGATCTTATACGCTGCCCTAAGTCATCTCTGTATGTTACACACATGATCTGGTTACAAAACCACTACTAGACTTATACCAACTTTTCAACAGGGCTCCCAGTGAGTTTCAATGTTGGGTTTTGAAAATATTTTAATAAATTATTTTAATAGAGATGACACTGAAAAACTTCAATGTTTTTTGTTTTGAGATTTTTTGAGATGACTGACGTAGTCTCAATATTTCATGGCTTTTATGACAGTATAACCCCGAAACTTACATAAATTCATTGTTTCAAAGATTTTCAAAGATCTGATGATGTTTTTTACAATTAAAATTTTTTCAAACTTGAATTTATTGAAAATTTCAATTGTTCATAGTAACACACTGTGATACTTATCAGTTGCGCAACTGAAACCCCAGTAAGGAGCAAAGTACTTACTTAATTATCGAAAAATTATAGTCATAAAAAATATTTGTATTTGGAAGTGATTCAATTTCCAATCAACAAACAAAATACTCAGAAACCTCCATATAAGGTGCGATCTTCAAAAAAGATGAGAATATGAAAGCTATATAAGGTTAAATGGTTGAAAAGGTAGCATTACGGAAAAACAATTTTTTAAATATCACAAATTGACTGAATTTTTGACTACGTGTTCTATTTCGTTTTGACTATTTCATTACTTATACTAAATAGAAATATATTGACATTATCTTACATGAAGGAATAATTTTGATTTATTTTCTTAGGTAATTTCTCTTAGTTGTTTAGTTCATTTAAATATGTTGTAAATCTTTTGCGTTGAAGTATACCAAAGATATGTCTAATAATATATTTAAAGCTGCAATTCAGAGTACCGTTTGCAATGCAATTGATAGTAAAAACCAATTTTACACTTTATCTGCTTTTTTTGGAAAATCATGAATACTTTTCTGAAGCATTATAAAGACAACATTTCTATATTAAAAATGAACTAAATTAGCCTGGTACTAAAACCCTTCATATCAAACACTTTTATTAGCTTTTCAAAGCTTTTCGTAAGTTGAACTCCCAATATCAAGTTAAGTATACTTAATATCTAATGTTAAATTATGTATTAAATCATTTGAACTTCACTGAAAAAATTTGTGTAGTCTGAAGCACCATGTTAGGCATGAAGATATTAATTTGAATAATAATTATAATGATGGGAAGAGTCCGAGTTGTTTTGTTTTTAAAGGTTCAATAGTGAATCTTTGATACCAATATGGTCCAAATGAACCGGGTTCGATTTCGTGTCAGGTCAACAGTTAGCACTTGAGATGAATGTTTTTATTAAAATTTAATATATAAAAAATAATATTTATCTTTGAATTTAATTGGAATTTTTCAATGGTTGCTGTGTTTAATAAAATTGATAGCTGAATATTTATAATTAGTTTATTTAAATATTATATCTGAATAATTACAAAATTTAATTAAATGGAATTTATTTAATTGTAAAATATTTGAAACTAAATCCGGTTAACAAAATTTATAAAGAAAAATGGTAAGTATATAAAAAAAGATACTAATAACTACATAACTAAAAAAAAATAATAAAAACTATAAAATCATAATTGAAATGATACAAACAAAATGAAGGGAGAAAATGGTACTAAAAAAAAGAAAAAATATGAGCGTTTTAAGAGCAGTGATCAGTCACTTATCAATGGTCCAAATGCTATGTTTCAGTTATTTTCCTTGTAAGTTATTTCACTATGTAAGTTCATTTGATGTTGGACTGTTAGAATTTATTATTTATATTGTTAGCATTCACTTGAGCTGCTTTTTTATATTATTCATAATTCCATTTTATTGATCTTCATGAACCTTCATTTTTGTATCCAATCCTTTATTTAACGTCTTATAACTTTGAGGATGTATGCATTTAAATCATTATTTATATATTGTTGTTAACTCAATTGTAAGTTGCACAGTTTGCAAACTAGGTTTCCTGAAGAGGCGCTTGTGTGGTCAACAGAACTAGTGCAGAGAGATGCGGCTATATTGATGCCTTTTTTTATGCTTGCGTAATTGTTTAGGAAAAAGTGAAAGGCGCATGTTGAGTGGAAATAATTTTTTGAATGAGGGGTGGTGTGTGAGAAAGAATAATATAAAAAAGTTGTAAAAGACAGGCTGGTGCAGCAATAAAAGGGAGTTCGAAGGTTTGAGAAAAATTATACTAATTTTTCAATAAAAGTTTTTGAAATGAATAAATTCAATTATAACCTTGCTGAAACGTATTTGAAAAAGCCACTTGAATGATTTTGAATCGATGAACTAATTATTAATCAAATATTAATATAAAAATTCAAAAATCAATAATTATGAATAAAATGATGTAAACTAAAAAACAAACAAAAACCAAAAAAAAGAATGAAAAATTAGGAAAATGAGAAAAAAATAGAAATCTTTTGAATAATGGAACAGGGGAGTTTGCTTGATGTGTGCGACTCACCCATACTTCAATATAATGACAACAATAATAAATAACTTTCGGAATAATATTCATTTTAAATGAGAATAAAATATGGAAAAAAAACTTTTTTTCAATTTTTCTAAAATACCATTCAATAAATAATTATTGGTTTCAAACTTCAAACGTTTTCTTAACACTTTTAAAAATACTTCTAAAGAACTTGGAATTTAGTTGGATTTGAACACAGATAATAATGCTCATTACAGATCAATATAAGCCATCGTTTACAATTTTCATCATAATTGGAACAGTCTTCATGCCTTGGACATGAAAATATAAACAGGGAAAAATTGTATAGAAAAATTTTTTTTGATATTGAACTGCTATAACTTATTATTATATTAGAAATATAATTAGAATATTTTGCACACATACCAAGTGATCTTGAAACTTTCTGGGTTGAACATTACTATAATAAACCTTGCAGATTATTCATTATTATTATTAAAGCACATTGAAGATTTTTTTTTGTCCATTGATAAATAATAAAGCTACCAAAATAACGAGCATTCACTTCATTAGTTACATTTAAAATTATATAATATACATTTTGCAATAATGAGAAAAAACCTTTTGATTGAAAAAACAATGGCAAAAAATGAAAGTTCAAAATTCTAAAGTATTGAAAAGAAAAACTCAATATCCGAAATAAACATAAAATACCAACATAATAAGATAGAAGTGTCCACAAACAATTCGTGATTTGAGAGAAATGGATGAAAAATTTTCAATATCAATAAAAAAACAAAAAAAATAGAAAAAACTAATTTAAGCTTTTAACTGGACAAAACAAGACGTACAGGGTCATTAGTGTGACAAAGATGACGACAATAGCATTAAAAGTTGGGTTAGAATGAGCATTTATTTAAAACTAATTGAATTTAAAAAATGTCGAATCTTTTTTAATTATTTCAAATTTTAATTTTTAAATTCTTAATTCATATCAGAAAAACCAGTTTTTTTAAATAATTTTTTTATTATATGTTTGTGGTATAAAGATAAACTTGGATAATGAATTTTTTATTTTTGACAATTGATTTTCTTTGTTATATGTTTTAATTATTTATTTAATACCCAAATGTTCAATTTTTATATTTTTTTTACTTTTTCATAATTTTATTCATAAAAACTGAAACTCAAAAACATTCGACACAAAAAAAGTAATTAGTTTTAGAAATAAAAAAAACTGAAACATTTTGAAAAAAATAAAATGAAATAACAATTAATTCAAATTCAGATTCTTTTCACTCAAAAGTTCAAAAAGTGTTTTCCAAAAAATAATTCATTTTGGAAGTAATAAAATGAGAACTCAACGACAAAGATTTTTGGAAAATAATATTTGAAAATTTGATGTTTGAAAATAATAGTAAAATAATAATTTTGAATTGTAAGCGAAACTTTTAGGAATTTTTTTTTTCATGAATAAATTATCAAAAAACCTAAATAAAAATTGAATAAAAGCATAAAAAAAAGAATCAACTTTGAGAACCTTTTAATAATTCCAAATAAAGTTTTTAAATTTCTTCCAAAGTGAAAAATGATCCTTTCAAAGAAAACAAAAAGAACAGATGAAAAACAAAGCAATTATAAAAAAATTTCAAATACACTACAACTAATTATTCTCATTTTTTTTATTTTTCCTTCATTATCAAAGCAAGGATACACGTTAGTTTCAAGCAAAAATCTAAGTGTCGAGAGGTTAATTAATTATTCGCCAACTCTTGGGTCTAAGAAGGGTAAAATTACAGAAAAAATACAACTTGAAGAACCTTTTCCGCTGAAAAATAAATATAATCAACATGAAACGTTTGAATTTTGGAAGAAAACGAAAAAGAAAAAATTAAAACTGAACCATCAAACACATCTTCCAAATCAAAAGGTCAAAGTGGTAGCACTACAAAATCAAACTTCAAAAAATGATTTACTTAAGCAAAAAATTCCAAAAATACAGAAAAAAAAGCTAAACAGACAGAGATGCAAAAACTACCAAATAAAACAACCTACCTATTTAAACCCACCAAGACAAAGAGAAAGATACACAACCAAACGAGAAAACAAGGAAATAATAATTCAAAATTATAATTTAACTTTTGACAAAAACGATATCTCAGCATCCAATAAATCAATTTTTTTTTCATCATCGTCCTTACTGCTTTCATCACTATCTTTTTTTTTTTTTCCATCGACCGTTTCACCATCGTCACCACTGCCATCAACAACATCATTACCACTACCATCAAAATCGTTATTAGTATCATCCCTATCAACATTGTCTCCATCATTCTCGTTTTCCCTCTCATCATCAGCGTCACCATCACCCTTCTCACCATCTCCATTCTCACCATTATCATTATCATCATCACCATCATCATCCTCTTCACCATCACCATCTTCACCATCATCTTCATCATTATCAAAGCTTTCAACCACATCAAAGCTTTTTTCAAATTTTTTCAATTTTTTTATTTCACCCTTCTCACTTCTATCATCATCATCATCATCATCATCATCATCATCATCATCATCATCATCATACGTATATTTCAAACCTCATTATATACCTCCAAACTCGTCACAACAATCACTGCTTTTTAATGACGATCCATTATCTTCATCCTCCTCTTTCTCATTCTCATCATCATCCTTTTTCAAACCATCATCAACATCATCCTCTTTTTTCCCAACCCACCAAATAACATCAGTTATAGGAGAAAGAGTGGTGATGGGTTGCTGGATAAGCAACATATCTTATAACACAGTAGGTTTCTATATGAGAGTTATTATATTCAATAATTTATTTTATTGAAAATTTAGTTTAATAATAAATACAATAATTGAAAAAACAATGAACACGTTGATATTATGAGAAAAAATTTGAGTGCATTTATTAGCAAAAGAAAAACTTTTCATGTTCATAATATCGACGCTAATGTTTATCGATATTGCTTAAAAGTATATTGGGATGTCTTTAAAAAGTGATAATTGGAAAAACATCAATTTAATATCTGAAATTCATTGACAAAATATATAAAATATCTCAAAAGATTAAAGCTAACTTAATCAACTCAATCCCACGCGAGCCGACAATTATATACACAAGAAGTAGCACCCTGTGAAGCATCTGTTGAGCTAACGAAACAACAATATGGAACGACTGATGGTCGATCAAAAAAGAGAAAAAAAAAACCGTTTAATTCGGCTCACTTACATTCAACACTGTAAAGACGACCTTAAATGCAGCCAGTTTCTAGCTTTTTATTATACAGGTTGTTTATGACGGGGAAATTCAGCATTGAATGCGTGAATAAGGTATGGCTGTGATGATCTTGAAGAAAAGTCTGTTAAGAAGGTTGTCAGAGATGATGATATTCAGGCTTGATATGGGCTAGTTTTTGAGATTCTATATAACAAAAATGCAGAAAATACTTATATAAAGAAGAATATATAAAAAATAGTACTGCTTTTATTGGAATATTACTAATATAAAAACAAAAAGTGAATAAAAAAGATGAAAAAGAATTGAAACACAAAGCTGAAAAGTTTAACTTTTCAGAGGTAATTATTCAAAGAAAAACACTTTCTTTAAAAGTCCATAGAAAAATTATTCAATTGTCACGCACTTTTTTTGAAATCACATCATGAAGTTAAAAATATAAATAGATGATTAATTTTTTATTTTGAAAATAATTTAGATTTTTTTAATAAAAAAATAAAAAATCGAGTAAATAAACGGAAAATAATTGAGGAAAAATTGCTTAATTTCTTGAAGAATGAACAATTGATTGATTGAAGAAGAGAATAATAACACTGCTGGTATGGATGGTTATTAAAAAAAAGTATAAAAGATAAGATGATAAACAACATGAAAAAATAATAAATTGAAAGAACTAAACATCAAAAACAACGAAAATGATATTAGGAGACACAAAAAAACACAACAATAACAAAAAAATAAAAACAATAATAATAATACCAACAACAGTAATAATAACCTTACCAGATAACATGGAAGAGGACGAGAGATAAGCACCCACTCACTATAGGAATCCATCCATTCATTACTGATCCTAGGATCCATGTTGGTATTATTATTGTTATTATTATTGTTATTATTATTTTTGTTATTATTAATATTTTCATCATTATTATTAATATTAATATGATTATTACTTTTATTCTTATTGTTATGATTCTTTTTATTTTTGTTTATTTTGTTTTTTCTATATTTTATTATTCTTATTTAGTTTTTCATTAGTTGTTTCAATTTTATTATTAATGGTTTCTTCGTTCCTCATAAATCAAGAAGTATAATTCAATTAATTTCACTAATTCAGACTCTATTCTTTCCATTCTTCTTTTAAGTCGTTATCATTTTTTAATCTGATTTCATTGTTAGTAAAAGAATTTTGTTGAAAATTTTTAAAGTACTTTATTTTTTGTTCTTATTTCTATCTTATCATTATTAAAGTTGCTTTCTGATGAAAACCAATCTTTTGTTGTGCATTCTTAATTGAGGAAAAAAGTTTTTCTTTCAAATTTTTCCTATAAAGTTTGAAAAAATTTTTGAAAATTTCAAAAAAAACGAAAAAAATTGAAAAACACACGAACAAAAAACTTAAAGAATTAAATAACAAAATTCGATAAAACTATGAAAAACAATGAAATAGCAAAAAACAAACAAACTAGCATAATATCAGTGAGAATAAAAAAGTAAGAAATGTAATAAAAAAACACAAAAAACAACCAAAATAAAAAAAGTAAACAATTTTTGGAAGAGCTTCTGTAAACAAAAGATTGAGTAGAAATTATATCATAAAAACAATAAAAACAGTGAAACGATAAAAATCGAATATAAAATATCACAAAAACATCAAACATCAAAAATGTGGTAAAATAACATATGAAACATAAAAATAACTTGTGCATACTATATGTTGAAAATCAATAAATCTACCGAAATAATAATTGAAAATTGTGATGAAAAAACATCATTTGAATGATGAAAGATCGAGTGAACAAAAAAAAGAAAACAAAATGTATAATGCATGAACAAAAAATACTTAGAATATAAATATTTGAAAAAAAAAATGAAACAATGGAGTAAAATTGATTCACAATGAAAACGTGGTAGCATTTATGATGATATTGAATATAATAATAATAAATAGGAGACTGAAGATATTGACACCTATAATGATAAAAAAGACATATATGAAATACTGACAAGTTAATGAGAAAATAGCAAAAATAACAAAAAATAATGATAATGATACAATTATATGAATAAAAAAACAATAGTTTAAATCAAAATGAAAACAATAAAAAAAAGTTATTAAATAAAAAAAAAATGAATCTTATTGAAGAAAAAAATATCAAATTCAATTATGACCCATTTCTTTCGTTATTAAGTGCTTATCTTCTCAGGTGGACAGAAATGAAAGAATGAAGGAATGGAGGTTGGTGATTAACGATGTTGAAGAGGATGATGAAGGAGATTACCAATGTGATGTTAGCAGGGAGGTGGATAGATGGATGGATGGATGGGTGGATGGATGTGAGAATGGATGTGTGGATGGTAGATAAATATATTCATAAATGAATAAACAGATTTTTAGAATAATGGGTAAATCAATAAATGAATAAATAGAATGATGGTGGACGAATAAAAAATAAATAGAAGAATAAATTTGAAGATAAATAGATGGGTGGATGAATGAACGGAGAGATAGATAAATGGATAAATAAACAGGTAAATGAATGAATGGATAGATAAATGAGTATATGGATAGATTGATAAATGAATGAAAGGATAAATAAAAAAAGAAATCAATGTATAAATCTATGAAAAGTTTCAAAAATAAATGAATTTATGGATAAGCAATTTTTAAAGGTCAATACAAAAGATTCTCGAAAAAAATAATTGAATGCGTAGATGCGATTGTTAAATAATTCAACAAGTGAATGAATGGGTGGATGAGTGGGTGAGTGGAAGGCTGAATAGATGGATGGATAGATGGATGAATGGATAGATAAATGGATTGATTGATGGATAAGGGCTGGATAAAAAAATAAAGAAACAAAACTAATTAAAACAAAAAACTAATAAAGAAACTAATGGTTAAAAAAAATGAATGGATAAAAAAGACGAATGGATAAATGGTAAAATGAATGAGTAAGTAGGTTGATCCTTAGATCACCCCTGTCTGGGGTTTCGGTTGCGCAATTAATTAGATTCACAAGGCGCTATTTTATGTGTAAATAAATGAACTGGTATGAAACAAACAAATGGCTGAGTGGATGATTGAAAGAATCCTGAATTGATGACTTGGATTGTGGATGAATGAATAAATAGAAAATCAAATACATATATAAATGCATGGTTTGATGTTAGCGCATTGATAACTAGTATTACTGGTTTAATAAAAAAGTTGAAATGAATAATAAATGAAGAGTTGAAGGATTTATAAAAGAATATTTATGCAAAAAATAGATGGATAACAAATGCACATAGACAACACAGTTGAATTGAATTTGAAATCAAAAATAAGTATTTCAATGATTTACTACGATCAACAGAATTCAAATACGGATCAAATATATATAAAAAGAATAAATAAACTGCCATGAAATCGAGAGATTTTTGTTTTGAATGAGTTTTAAGAAAAAATTGGTAATTTTTTTTTATTGAGAAAAAATGAATAAACTTATCAAATACTAAGAGTCAGATGTTTAAGAAGGTGAAATTTATACATGGAACTTAAATAAACGGATGCTCTAATTGATGGGTAAATGAAGAGATGAGTAAATAAAAAATAATGAATTAAATAGAAGTTTGCTGAGAACATTTTCAACAAAAAATAAATGCAATAACTTTCAGAGAGCAATGTAGATAGTTAGATTGATGGCTGAATTATTGGGTAGATGGATAGATGGTTAGATGAATGAAGAAATAAATACTAAGGTGGGAGGGTGTAGTGTTTAGACAGTGAAAATAAGAGAAAGTATAGAAAAAGAGATAAATTAAGGGATGTTGAATGAGTAAATAAAGTGAGAATTGCATATGTAAAAGGTTGGATTGAAGGGAGAAAACAAGAAATTCACTCAAATAACAAAAAAAATCAATATATTTCTAAATTAATATTTCATGGAAGCTAGTACATCAGAATGCCAAAAAAATTCACTCTTTAGACATGTTATATTTTTTGTTGAAAAATTTGGATTTTTATATAGGATTCAAATCACAAAAAGATTTGATGAGTAGATGAATGGAAAGCAGATGAACGAATGAACAGATGGGAATCATGCAAAGATGCATATTTAAGCCTAACCCTGTTAACAGAAATATAATAGTCTGTTCTGTTATCAGATCTGATGAAAAAGCACAGTAAGATTATGTTATGGGCATTCATTTCAATTTTGAGTTCAAAAGGTTTTAGCGGGGAGGATGGGGGGAAAAGAAAAAATATTTCAAAAGATTCCATCTCATTTTACCTCATTTTTCTCTTCACTCATAATGATGATAAAACCGAATATGCTTGAATTAATGGAGAAATTTTAGAAATGCATAAAACTCATATAACAAAAGTTATTATTAAGATTTTTCTGACAAGCAAGATTGCTTCAGAGGCGCTTGCAAATTAATAAAAAATTATGTATAAAATTGTTTATGGTATAGGTGAGTTCAAAAGTTTGCGGAAGATTTTGAGAGAAGGTGATGAGCGCAAGCTAAGTGGGAGAAAATTCCAGAGACGTCAATCATGATGAGAGAAAAAACGACTTTTAAACAAGCTTGAAGAAACAGGTTGATGAAGCTGCAGACCAGAGTGCAAGAATCTGAGTGTTTGATTAATGTGCCTAATGGAAAAAAGATAAAAATAGGCAAAATGTTTAAGCTTGAGGAAACAGTCAATAAACTATAGAAATTTAATTTTACATTTTTGAAAAACTGATAACCAGTGCAAACAAATACATAAATAACTATAAAATAAATTTTGATAACTTGATGAGGTTCAAGCTAAATTTATATATCATTACCATGGAGACAAATATGTAGATACCCTTTTAATGATTTATTAAATTGAATGAAAAATCTTTTCAAATTTATTTTAAAAAAATCAAAAAATATTATAAATCACTTTAATAATTCATTTTAAAAGTAATAATGCAAGATTACACAACAGTTTTGCGTATCTTAAATCCATAAATTCTAGGATTAAAAAATAATTTCATCAAAAACAATAAAAAATATTTTTTTTTATATTTTTTTTTTTTTGTTCATTTAATAATTTTTGATGTTATTTTACTGTTATAAGAGGTTTTTTAATTCAAATATTTTTTATTCGATTTTTTTTCTTATTTATTCCGTTATTGTTGATATTAATATTTTACATCGTACGAAATACATCATTTGATTGTCCATATCTTCAAAGCTTCTCTCTAGTCTCTAAACATTATTTTCTGGCAATTTCCTTTTAATTCAATCTTGTTAAATGCGTTTTAGTTGAAAAAATTTGTTTTTGATAACTCATTTTTAACGTTTTTTGACTAATGCATCAGATTTTTTCATACGTTTTTTAAGAAAAAATTTTCTACAGCTTCATCATTAGACCTTTGTTTTCTGTAACTATGTTTCCAGAGACATCGTATGAATTTTTTTTCAGTATTTTGTAACGAAAAACATCAAATAAGAGGAATTTTTAATACATTTATTGAGAACCCAAAGCCATAATAATTGATAAGTTTAGCCTTATCATAAAACTTTAGCGTTTTTAGTTGCAATTTTTGGGCATTTCAACCTATTTTCAAAAAAATTGTTTTTCGATTGAAAAATTTCTTTTTAATGTTTTGTGATAGGGCAAAACTTATCAAAACTTATAACTGTTTATTTTTTTCAAAAATTTATTTTAAATCAAGTTGAAGTTCTGTTGTTGGTAATTTCAAGTAAAATGTTTTTTTTGTAAATGAAAACCCTTTCGAGTGATTTCAAAAGATTGTGGAATCAATAAATATAAAATATAATATAAAAGTTGTTTCTTATTTTTCATAATTATCCGTTATTATAGTGATATCAAACTTTTATTTAAACTTTTATAAATTGAAAAATCCTTTTCTTTCTATGCTGAATAGCGACCCTCATAAAGAAAATTTCTTGAAACTTTTTCTTGAAAGAAAACCCCAAGACTGTATTTTTAACTTCAAAATTTCTTATCTCCAGTTTTTTTTACATTTTTATAAATATCAAATTTAAAAAATTCATTCGAACAGCTCATCATTTCGAAACTTCAAAATCGCATTTTTTCTTTTTGAAAAACTATTCACATAATATGTCCTCAAATAAAATTATTGTTTCTTAGAGAACCTCCCAAAGGATTTATCGCTTAACATCCTGTACCACCACGCTGGTTTAGATGGCTGGGTTGGGAAAGTCTATATGTTAATTCTTTGGTTGAGGGATCGAATCCTGGTCGTGGTAATGTTGTTTAGTACTTTTGAGTCTTACAACCTTGTTTTACAAAAGTTTTTTCAACGCTTCTTTCAAATCAAAATTGATAATCACTGTGAAACACGTGTTACATAGATATGAAAATTTAAAATGATTGTGGGAAATTACACAATTATGGAGCCATCCTTCAGAATAATTTGCGAGTGAATAATTAATAGAAATTGTGAGATTCAAAAACTTAAATCAAATTATAAATTGGTTTAAAATTTCTCATCCATATATATTTTGTTATCCTATATCATCATGTTTATGTTTTTTTGTTTTATTTATTTTATTTTAACAAGTATTATTATTGATATTATTATTGATATGATATTATTTTTTTGTCCATTATACTTTCACGATGTTAATTTATTTATAAATGAAAATAATTTAAAATATAATAAAATCTGTTGCATTCCATTAATCTTTATATACGTTCTTTAAGAATGGAAAACAAGATACCAAAGCTATTCAAAAACGACAAATATAAAATTTTCAAAAAAAATTTTAAATATTTGTGAAAAAATTTTTTTGAAAATTTAAATCTGTCAAAAATTGAAATTGAAATTATGAATAATATTAAAAAACTTCAGAAAAGAATGAGAATAATATAATTTCCAATCAATTTTCATTGTGAATCAAAGGTTATACGGAAAAAGAAGAAGAAGCCAAAAACGCATTACCACCATTTGAACCCCAATAATAATATAGGGGCTCAGATGGATAATGCCAATAATAATAAAAACAATAATAATGATAATTACATAAATAAAGAATTTTATAACAGCAATAATAATAATAATAATAATAATAATAATAATAATAAAAACAGTAATAGGAATATAACCAAAATAGAAAACAATAAAATAGGCGAAACAAATAATAAAAGCAATTATGGAAACAATGGTGAACAATATATTATAAAGAAAAAGAAAAATAATGAAATAAATAGTAATAATAACAGAAAAAATAAGAAAAAAAATGAGAATGACAACAGAATTGTAAACAATATTAACTATTTCAATAAATACATTGACGGAGAAAATCATAAAAACAACAAAAATAATAATATCAATGGGAAAAACAAAATCTCAAACGAAAAAAACATTGAGAATAATAAAAATGACGTAAATGACAAAAAAATCAATGATAATGATAATAAGAATAATAACAATAACAAAAAAAATAAAAACGTCTACAACAACTACAACATCAAAAATAACAACAACAACAACTACACAAGAGCCCACAGAACAAAGCAGCATCAAGAAAACGACCAATCCGACACAATAACACGTCCAAATAGACTTTCTTTTATTGCCCAGGTTTCAATAATATCAATAATAATAATTTTTTTCTATTATTGTTATGTTTGTGATTATAACAGTGTGTTTCAAAAAAAAAGTAAAATATTACAAAACAATAAGCGAAAAAATAATAAAAATTGGTAAAAGAGCGATAAAACATCAAGAAAAGTGACTTATATTTCTAATAATAATAAAAAAAATAATAGGACTAATGAGAATAAGATTAAAAAAATAATTGCAAAAAAAAAAATAATAAAAATAATAAAAACAATAATAATGATATATTGCAGGAAAAGAGCAGAAACGACGAATTCTCATACACGATACGACTGATCGTCAAGTGTTAGCTTGCTTTTATTTCCATTTTCATTTATTTAATTTTTTTTTCAAATGTTTATATCGTTATTTTTGTTTTTTATTCCATGTTGTTTCATTATTTCTCTTTTAAGTCTCTTTTTTTCGGGTTAATTTGTTTTAATGATTTTTCTAATAATTTAATATAACTTTTTTTACTTTTTTTGATGTTTTCTATCCCATTTTATGACTAATACTTTTTGTTTATTCTTTCAAATCTCCAGTGAAGCAATTCAAATATTTTCACTTCTTTAAATCATTGTTTGCAATTAAAAAAAAAACTACAAAAGCTTAAATTCAAAAGGATAATTAAAAACATCAAAGTCTATTTAATTGGAATGTGTTCACAATTCCTAAACTCTGTTACAAAACATTATCTCGATAAACTAATATTTACACTATTATGCATATCAGCTTATACTGTTGTACATGTCTCAGTAAGTGGGCTTCAGCAGTTCATATGAACTGTTCAGATCGTGTTCGAAACTGAGTTATTTGTTTAGATCACAGATAGCCTGAAATGATTTCAAACTTTGTATTATCGAAAATTGAGATCTGTTGTAGTTCGCCTTGCTTTTATCAGTTAGATTCACCCGCCAAGTCAAATGATGACGATACCAGAAGCTCAGTTTGCCGATAGCTGCTACCGGAGTCTATGTTACTAAAATAACCGAAAGCAGTTTTTAAACTTAAACTCTGAAAAAACTAAAAAATAAAAATTGTGCATTTTAATAGTTTGCAAATTTTGAAAAGTGATCTTGGTATGAAACTGAAAACGGTATCAGAAAGTAAAGTTTAAAATTCAAGCTTTAGAATCAGAAAAATACTCACAATTGAACTGAGACATCTAAAAAGCAAAAAAAAGTTTTTGCCCAAAATTTAATCCTTGAAAAATTAATTTAAAAAATTTCAAAGTTGAGAGAAAGTTTTTCTTTCATATAATCAAAGCTTGGAAGCTTGAAATTTTTCTAAGAAAACCATCAACTTTTAAAAAAAGATTTTTATGCAAAACTTTACTTAGATCTTCATCGAATGATTTACTTAGCAACACATTTTTTGGACAGTTTTAAAATATTCGAATTTCCAAATCATTTCAAATATTAAATTTTTTTTTAATAGAAGATTTTTTTTCTGGTTCATGTTATTGAAGAATAAATTTGAAATTAGAATTTTTTTTTGAGAATTTATTTTTTTTGTTTTCCAATTGTACTTATAATTTACTTGGTACATTAAAATTTATATTTTTGTTTATTACATAATCTACAAAAGATTATCTCTATTTTTTGAAATTTATAAAAATACAAATAGAATCTAAAATTTAACTTTGAAATCTTTAATACTATTTTATTATTTGAATATAATTTCGAAATATTTTTTAAAACAAAAAAACCAATTGAAATTATTATATAGTTGGCAAATTTTATATTTTCATAATAAATAAGAATTTTCAGTTTAATACATCAATGTCAGATCGGTTTCGGCTATATTAAAATTTATTTAATAAATTTTTATTAAATCTCTATTTCCATATTTCATGATAAAAACTGTTACTATATGACCTTTAATAATGAATGAGATTGTTCATGATGAAAAATAAAGTGATGTTTTTTGAAACAGTAGAGTTTGTTAAATAAATATATAGAAACTGAAAACTTAAGAGAAATATTTACACGACAGAGTTTTAGCAAAAAATCCAAAAAATTGAAATTATGTGTGAACAAAAAAATAATAACAAGAAAAAACTCATTTGTTAAAACTTGGAAACAGAGTTTTAACACTTGTATGTTCTAACACCATTTTCAAGCAAAATTCAATTCCCTTTTTTGAAAATTTAGAAAGCTAATCTATAATCTAGTTGCATTTTTGCAGGGTCTCGATGGAATCAAGAGTTCGTGTGATGCATTTGGTTGAACTTTTAACTTAAACTAGAAAAGTTTCTTATATATTTAATTGGAAAAAAACTATAATTTTTTATGGGTTTAACTTCATCATAAAACGTTTGTTTTCTATTCATTGTTACATGTTTCACACCAAGTTCTGAACTGTCGACCTGGTAATCTTGAATTTATATCTGACGCCGCTCGCCATTATGCTACCTGAGCAGTTTAAAAGCCATGCCAGAGAGTTTGCTCAAATTCACTGAAACTTAGTATTATTATAAAATCATATCAATAAACTCTCAAACTTGCTTATCTTAAATTGAAAAAATCTGTTATTTTTAACCATATTACAAACTTGAAAAATAACGTGAAAAAAAAATTTAAAATGATAAAACGATTTAAATTAAACACTTTGAAGCTTTTCTTAAATTAAACTCATCTTATCAAGTATACAAACTTTAAAAATGGCATATATAAAGTAGCAAAAGCAATAGTGAAAATAAGTTACAAGACTTGGTAAAAATGTTTGAGGTGAACCATATGTGACACAAAATTCCGTTAAAAACATGAGGCTGTTTTCAAGTTTGAACAATTTATTTTTACGTTTTGAGTGTCAGTGTTGGAAGTTAATGATTGACCAAAACCTCCATACAATGGGGGTTTTCCACATTTTCAAATAAAGTTTTGAACTCCATGATGAATATGAGTTTATTTTTATATTTTTATTTATGTTCTTTCATAAATTATTTTCATTATTTTTTAAAATATGATTACATTATTATGTTTTTGTTTTATCATTTTTTTATTCATGTCATTTATTTAAATTTTTTAAATTATTTCTTATTTTAAATAATTAGCCTTAGATTTATTATCTTTGTTATTTTCATTATTTTCAGATGTTCGGCTCACAGTACAAGAATCTCAAAAAATATTCATCGCTAAACAACTTCCCATAAATCAACTTCAAAAAGGACCGCTGCAATTACTGCAACAACAAAATGAACAACAACAAAATCAACAGCAGCAAAATCAACAGTTCAAAAAACAACAAACACTACTACTAACCCAACCAAAAGAACTAATTCAACATCAACATCAAAAACTACAATTTCAACAACAACCTCAACTACCAGAAAAGTACCAAAAAAAATATTTTGAAACACTTCACAATTTCCAACATTCACAAAACGATAATAATTATCAAAAACCATATGAAATCAATAGTGATTTACATCTTCAAAAACCCAACCAACCAAACCAATTTGAAAAATATTCACAGATCAAATTTCTCCAAGAACAAAATCAATTCGACAATCAACAACAACAAGATCAACTACACCACAGAAAAAATTATATAGGAAAACAACAACAACAAAATTATCAACACCACCATTATTTTCCTGAATTTATTTCACACAATTGTTGTGGCCGCTCACTATATCAGCACCAACAACTAAAACTACGACAACAAAAATGCTACCAACAACCACCATTTAAACTACAACAACAACTGAAACTAATAAAGCAAAAATTTCCCAAACAAAAACAACAGCATAAAGCTTATATAGGAGACTTACAGTTCGACCAACAACAAAAAACATATCAAAAACCCTTGCCCTTAAATCTGTATTATCAAAACGAGGAACAAAGTGGTGAGAATTATTACCACTTCAAAAGACAAAAGCTAAAGAAACAACACTTTGAAGGTCAACAACTAGGAAAAAAACAAAAAATACAAACCTACCAACAAAAATCATTACCAGTCTCACAACAAAAATTTCAAAAATCACAAAAAGACGAGAAAAAATTGGAGCTTTTGCCACTTTCTTCATTTTCATCGCCATCATCGTTCAAATTACTCTCATCACAACCCCCATCTCCACAACCCCCATCTCAACAACCCCCATCTCTACAACCCCCATCACCACACCTACTTGAACATCAAAAGTTTCCTTCATTACACTCGCAAAAGCAAACATCAACATCGTCATTCCAACCCCATTACTCGTGCCACAAAAAGCTGCCTTTCTACTCAAAACAACAAAAATTAAAACAAGAACCACAACAGCTAAATCGACTTCAAAAACAAATACAACAAGAAAATGAACCACAACTAATACTACAACAAAATCAACTCCTACAACAACAACAACAACAACAAAAAAATAAGCCCCAACAACATAAAAGCTCAGCCCAGAAAGATATTCATCAATCGATACATCTTCATGCTTTATTGGGTCGCAACAATTTTCAGAGTAATTTTCGGAAGAAATATGATTTAATTTTGCAAGCAAAAAAACAACACAACATGAAACAACAAAATAAAAATCAACAAAAAGAAAATAAACTAAGAAAACAACAAAACACAATAGGAAAAAAACAACAAAATAGACGTTCTCAACACCAAAGACCACAGCCACAACATTACCAGAAAAAAAAACATCTAAATATACTCACCAGTCAATCTCAGTTCGATTTTCAACATCAAACTAACATACATCCACAACAAAACACACTATGTTTCCCTAAAAGACCATTCCAAGATAAAAAAACTCATCAATCTGCAACAAAACGTTCCAAACGTGACACGTACAACCAGCAACAAGAACCATCTCTACAACAATATCTAAATCAGTTACATCTTCAAAAACGGCCACAACAACATTTGAATCACTCACGTTCTCAACAAAAACATATAAAACACAAAAGAGCCAATTTACTTGATCAACAACATAATGAAAAATTTGATTCTGAAAAACAGCCCTTCAGACAATTAGACTCGACAATGAACCAAAGCTTCACACAAGACTTCTCTTATCATCAACCGCTGATGCTGAATCATGAGCCATTTTCTCAAAAAGTACCGATTCATCATCTACAGCATCAACCATCACTTTATTATGATCAACAACCACCATTTCAACAAAACCAACCTTCACAACAACCCTCACCACACTATCACCAACCCCCACAAAACTATTTACCACAACAACAACATCAGCAACCGCAACAACATTACCCTTCACAACACTTTTCTCTACAACAACACCAATCACAACACCAAACCTTCTTACCCCATCATTTCGCCATAGTGGACCATCAGTTAACATTACAATGTCATTTCTTCAACAAAGATAAACACAAAAATCAACCCCTTTATAACATGTATAAAAGAAAAAAACTAAAAAACAGAAAAAAATTTTTCGAAAAACCCAAGGATTATGGAGTAAGAAAAAACATAAAGAAGACTGGAAACGCTGGAGCAATTGATAAGAACTATACAAGTTTTGTGGGAGATTCCAACGTAAATTCTTATCCTAGTGATCAGAATAATAACTTCCAGAAAAATAAAAATTTTAACAATGGGAGTCACAATAAAGATTTCGAAATTTTTAAAAAAAGATTTACTGATGATAATAGATTTGATATCTACAGCAACAAAAACAAAAATTTAGAAAAAATATATTTTAACACTGAGAATTCTTTCTTCAACAATGAAAACAAAAAGAACGATAAACCATATGAAAAAAAAAAGAAATCCATAGCAACGAACCACGTTAACAACAACACCTCCACCACCCTCCATAACAAATCATCCCCCGACGTGATTTGGTTTAGAAATGACGTCATTATAAAAGCCGGAAATACTTTTACAATTACCAAAAATCTTGAAACGAGTGTTGGGGTCAGTTATCTTAAAATTGAACGCTACAAAAACGAGCTTGGTGGGGTCTACACTTGTTCATTTTCCGGTTACTCTGATTCAATTTTCATCAAAACTTTGGCTTTTCACGGTTTGCTTGAGTTTGCAAATTTAACTTTGATTTGAATATTTGAAAGAGAAGATGGATGGATGAGATGATTGATGAGTGGATGAGTTGAAAGAGTGATAAATATACAAAATTATTTAAAAGGAAAAAAATTGATGAATGAATAAATGGATAAATAGATGGAGTAGATGAAAAAAAAACAGATAAAAAAATATAAACACAAATAAATGCATGAATGAACAGTGAGATAAGAAAACAACTTGGAAAACAATTGGATGAATGAAACGCTTGATGGACGAAAATGAAAAATTAATGATGGATGGATAGATAGATAGGAAGATGGATAGAAAGATAGGAAGATGGATTTATGAGCGAAAGAGATCAATCAATTCAAAAAAATATGATTTGAAGTCTTCTAATTACAATATAAAGATTAAAAATATTATATAAACTCATATTAAACTCAATGAAACACTTAGCTAAAAATACAGGTCAGTTTCATAATAAATAAAGTTTTAATATTGAAAATTTAATTTTTAAACGGTTCTTCAGTTGAGACTTCATTATTTTCAAAACCATATAAACCAATACAAAACCGCTCAGCGCGGAATATACCTGTTCAAAAGTGCGAGGCTTTTTGTATAATAAAACACAATTTGAAGACCGATTTTGACAATTAAATACACTGGTCAAAATTTTACGAACCTCACATGTGTTTGGTTAAAGTTACCTGTAGTTTTTAAATTCAATTATATAATTAATTATATAATACGTATGTAATAATGATGAAATGATTTGAAAAAGTTTCATATCATTCCAATAACGAGTATGATTATTGTGGCCTTAACCTCAAGAGTTGTTAGACCACTAATGCTAATGTTTTATAATAAGACTAAACTTATCGAAACCTATAGCTTTTATTTAAACAAATGTATGAATCCTCAATTGATGTTTTAAAGTTTAATTACTATGAAAAACATACATAAGGTGATTCTGATAAACCACTAAAAATGAATAGGCCACTAATTGAAGATGATGATATGTGAAAGATATAACAAAGCATCCTTCCGATATAAGTTAAAAACTGACATTGGCTAAACTCACGTTCAAAAAATTTTTTCAGCTAAATTATATTCAGATTAAATCAAATAGAAAAAGTGTAGTGAAATAAAAAAGCAAAACAAGAAAAAAAAACAGTGTATTAGCAGTGACAGAAAGTTTTTTTTGATTTTGACAAAACATAACGTTAATCTGTAAATATTTCAATGATTCACATTAATTTGAGTTCATTGGAACTGTTAAGTCTGTAGAAAAAATTATTCTATATTGGGGAAAAGTTTCCATGTATAAAATATTCTTTTTTTTTGAAATATAATACGTTTATTTTCCAAATTGTTATTTTATTATTAATATTGTTGTCGTTGATTAAATTATTAGCTTACAAACAAAATGGTGAAAATATATACAGTCATTATTGAATAAGAAGTAAGAAATATAAACTGAACCATTTGAAACAAATAGAAGTTGAAAAACTCAAAAACCTCACTCAGTTTTCCATTTCAGTTACAGAGCTTTTCGTTTCAAAAAATTCTATCTGCAGACTTATCAAATCAAATGCAAATGAATTATAAACTATGTTCAATAGAATGATAAAATATTAAAACTGAACAATTTTTAATAACAATACTGATTATAAAGATAAGGAAATAGTAATAATAGTTATTAAGTTTTTCTGATCATAATCAGTATTGAAACTGAGAATAATAGAAATGATTGGAGTCTTAGCTTGCCAAAAAAATGGTTTGAAGCTTCATTAAGGCATGGCTTAACTGCTGAACAAATTTGTCTTGTTCACACTCGAGTCATGTACGAATCACAGCATCAAGATTTCTTATCCATGGTTCATCGTTAAAGTGCGCACTCTCTTCCCGATCAAGGACAAACAGACACATCACCACCATGTGGTCTATAAAGGGAAATGCTAATGCAAGAGTACGTATATTGGTGAAAACTGAAGAATTCCAGGGTTAGGTGAGCAGTACACAAATCTGTTTAAGGTAGTTCAAAACCCGCCAAGACTGTGTCTTTTTTTATGATTAAAAGAAGAAATGAAGAAAAAATATATATGTGATAAAAATGAGAACTCATTTGAACATAATGAGAGTCAGTTGTGTAGCCATAACTGAGGTTCAAGCATATGAAATTATGAATAAATAAAACTGAAAAAATAATTTAAAATAGAATTTTTTTAAAAATATAAAATAGCATTGAATGAGCATAATTTAACAAAAACCCCATAACACAGAATTGGAGTTACAAAAAAAACAATGTTTCTAAAAAACAGAAAAAGACATAATTGAAAAACAAATAAAATTTTTAATAATAACAATGATAGCTGAGTTGGTAGAGTGGAGACTGTAGTTGAATGTAGCCAACTCTGAGGCGGAGGTTCGACTCCGTGCAAGAATCATTGTTTTGATTTTTTGTTTAGTGGTTAAATGAATAAATAAGAAAAAATAAATAGAAAAATGAATTAGTTTTAGAAACAGAGCAAAGCAATAAATAAATTTTAAACTAAACGGAGAAATAACTTCATTGAAAGATAAAAAAATGGTTAAATATAAAAATTAATTAAAACAAAATGGAAAAAATGAAGAAAGAAGCAATTAAAATAGAATAAATAAACCTGCAAAAATACATGCACACGTCAAAGTTGGCACTTGTGTGTACTGCATCATAACCGCCCTTGGAAGACCCTATCGTTATTTTTTTCGTCATATTGAAAAATAAAAATTTTTTTAATATTTAGTTTTATCATTTTTCATTATTTTGTATATTTTTTGTAATATTTCATACTTTATTTTTTCAATTTTTTTTATATTTTTGTTTTATTTTTATTTTTTATTGTTTGCCAAAAGTCCCTATTTTTTTAAAATTATTTTACTCTTTATTTCCATTAATATTGTTTGCTAACAGTCTTTTATTATCATCGCCTTCTAATAGATTTTTATTCATTGCACAGTTTCATTGACTATTATTTTGGATTCATGAATAAAATTTTTTTCTAAAAACTTTTCGATTATTATTCTTATAATGGCTTGAAGCACTTTTTTTTGTCAAATGAAATGGTTTATTCCCAGTTGACTTAACGACAAGTTATTTTTTATTTTTCACATTATTGAAACAATTTTTTAAATTTTTTATCACAATTATCTTATAATTTAGGCAATGATAATGAATTTTTTCAATACTTTAACCTTACTTTTTATTTTTCTTTCATTCTGTTTCAATATAGTTATAAAAACATTTTTTTCCAGTGTTTTTTATATCATTTGAATTCAACTCTGAGTACTGTTTATAACAAAACAATTGCCACAGAAATGAAAAGATTGATTTAATAAAAATCTCTATTTTGTTTTGGTCATAATTTTTCTCAATTTCTTTCACAAAACGTCTTTTATCCGTGAATGAAATAGAACATACATTTTCAGCGTTCTGTTAATGAGAAACTCAGAAACTAAAAAAATATTTTATAAAGTTTGAACAAAAAAGCTGTGATAAAATCCATATGAAAAAATTTCAAAAAACACAAATCAAATGTGAGAGTTGAACTTGAAAACGATAATTTATGTCCATTTAATGATAACTATTATACTGTTTGATAGCGAAATACAGCAATATTCTATAAAACAATATGTATATTAATGCTCATTTTTTAGAGACATCTTATGTATCTCTCTTAATTAAATTTTTTTGATTTTTTTCGTGAAATGAAAAAAATTTTAGATACATTTATTTAAAAAAAAACTAATTTTCAAAAAATTCAAATTTTTCATAATTCATTAGTATATTATATTTCAATGATCATTGGACAACATAAATACAAAACTCCACTCATTTATTTGACGTAAAATAGCCGGAAATATAATAGAAACAAACACTAAGGTTTATTGAAAAACTTTATACAAAAAGCTTTTCGTAAGAGTATCTTACCTTATCTAGTGTCCATTCATTTAAACGTAACCATTATATATCTTTGAGGTCAACCTCTTTATTTGATTAGCGTTAAGATTTTCTTTTTTATGAATATGTAAGTTTTTTTCTGATTTGACATACATTAATGAGATTAATATATTATATATATTAATATTGATAATAATATATATTAATATTAATAAGAACGGCATTTTCTATTGCCTACCACAGTGTTTCAATCACATCATTTGGAAAAGATGGTTGTTATACTTTATATTCACTACTGTCGTAAGCTTCAAACGAATGTTTGTGTCCGTTGGCGTTATTTATACAATAGTTATGTAGGCAAAAAATTTATGAAATTAACGCCACTAGAATCATGAAATTAGTTGAATTAAATTGAAAACTACAAAAATATAAGTGGTAAGCAGAAAAAGAAAATGAATAAAACAAAAAGTGAAAAAAACGTTTAATATGAATTTTTTTCTTATTGATAAATTGATAAAGATAATGCATAGCATCAAACTATTGATTTTCCTAAAACTTTATTTAAGAAGCAATTAAAACAGCTCGTAATATATTTTATTTAGCAAATGAATGGATAGCTTCCATGAAAAGTTTGAGTTTGTAGAAAGGATTTATTGGTTATTTAAAAAGGAGAGATTCTAGCGGATGTTTAAATAAAAAGCATTTTTTGAACGAACGTATCTTTCGTGAAAAAAAATATTTTTTTCCAAATGAAGCAAAACCAAACTTGAAGATTGAATGGGCGAATGGAATTTCATGTATGTGATATTTCATTTAAAATCCATGGGTATCAAATAAACTATAAAAAAAAGGAAACCATTAGAAGCCATAATGAGAATAGATGATCATTCGGTTGAAAAACTCAATAATAAACCGTGCTTAAAACCAAATAAAGTAAATTTTAAAAGGCAAAAAAGGAATAACTAAGTCAAGTTATTGGTAGATTTTTGAAAGTCTAAAAGCCTTGAAGTTCTCTAGTTATATTTATTCATCAACAAAGAAAAATACTCTCTTAGAAGTAGTGATTATATATAAATGTTTTTCAAACAAAACGATTTCTATAACTAAAGGTTCACCTATTGATCTTAGTGAACTCAGTATTTCACAACTTACTTTAGCAAAACTCCAGGCTTTCTAAGATCTGAACTATCAGAATATATTATACAAAAACAAACTTATAAGCAAAATGAGAAAATATTTATTACGAAAGTATATTTCCTCAGATGTATTTTGGTACTTTTTCCTCGGTGTTTCAAAACTTCAAAATAAGACAGGTTCAAAATATATCCATTCTCAAAAAAATTTTTTTTTCAAACTCTACCTCATCTCCAAATTCTTCACGATAAACATGAACTTCCGGTCATTGAAATTTTCACAAATAGATATCTTCAAACTGTGCCTTTTTGAAGTTTCACATGCTGAGATTAGACAGTCCTTGATGGGAATTGATGCTATATATAAAATCGTGGTAGATTGATAAACGATTTGGTTTCGAGTCTTTTTCAGTTTGATTCAAGAAAGGAATTGTCAACGTTTGAAAAAGTTATAAAACTAGAATTGATGGATTTAAAAAAACTTTGGAAATAGAGGAATGATGGAAGAATGGAAAAAAAGATTTAGGGCGTAAATAAGAAAAATATAAATTTCATGAATATTCCATAAAAATGGCAATCACGGTTATGAAATGATAAAAATAAAAAGTAAAAATATCAATGATAACAATGACCAATAAATGAATAATAATGAATAAAACTATTGAAATATAAATAAATATTTTAAAAAATAAAGGAACTAAAATATTAATTCCACTAAACGGCAATAAAAATGATAGTACTAAGAAAAAAATATGAGTGATAAAAGAATAGTTATGAGAGAAATGTGTTTGTATGTGATTCCTTCAATGGATGGATGGATGGATGGATGAATGGATGGATGGATGAATGGATAGATAGATGGATGGATGGATGGATGGATGGATGGATGAATGAATGGATGAATGGATAGATGGATGGATGGATGAATGGATGGATGGATAGAGGGATGGATGGATGGAAGAATGGATGGATGGAAGAATGGATGGATGGAAGAATGGATTGATGGATGGAAGAATGGATGGATGGATGGATGAATGGATGAATGGACAGATGGATGAATGGACAGATGGATGAATGGATGGATGGATGGATAGATGGATGGATAGATGGATAGATGGATGGATAGATGGATGGATAGATGGATAGATGAATAAATGCTGTAAAAAGTAAGAAAGATTGAGAAAAACAGATTCATAATAAAATCCTTCACTCACAAAGTGTCAATTCTTCAAATTAAAATTTCAGCAGGTGACAGAAAAATTGAAGAAAAAAACACTCAACAGAAAGCTGTGATGAGACAGTTCAATAAGAAAAATTTCAAAAAAATGAAAACGTTCCCACTTGATCTCAGTAACAACAAAGATGATACCAGGACAGCTTACCTCGTGCATTTTACGTTTTGCTTAATTCTTATGTTGTGATTGTTTTTTTTGTTTTTATTGATTTATATGTTTTCAGTTTTTTTCATATTTTATCATAAATTTTATTTTTCTGCTTATGATCACTAGTTTTTTCATTATTTTTTCAGGTTAGTAATAAGATTTTGTATATTAAATCTTAATCTGCTTATATCATGGAATAATTAACTTTTTTTTAGAGCTTGGAAAACAAGTCATGAAACTTTTTCTTTTTAACAGTTTTTTATGATTATTTCAAAAATTTCCATCATTTCAATTACTTGATTTCATTATTTTACAGTCAGAATCTGTTGTGATAGTTCGACCAATTTCAATGAATAAAATTTCAAACTCACATTTCTTTCATAAAAAAACATACAAACAAAATAAATATTAAAAATCAAAATCCTCATTTGTGAAGGGTGCTTTTTCAAAGTGAAATCTAAAAGAATATCCTAATTTATAAGCATGTTTTTTTGATTATTAATGAATACATTTGAAATGCCATCCCTTCAAAAAGCTGTTTATTTTGATTAAAAAAAATATTGGAGCTAAAGCAAAATAATGTAAAAGTTGCTGAAAAAAAATTTCAATTTTGCAAAATTCAATATTTATAATCACGAAACTTAGAAAAAAGTGAGTTTTTTGAATGAAAACACTTTTTGAAGTTGCAAAAAAGGTATTTATTGATAAAAACTTTTTAAGAAACAAATGTGCAAATCTGTTATATATGTGTCATAGCTGCGGAAAGATGGCTTTGAGTAGGAACCTAACCACATATGACAATAACAATGAAAGCCAAATATAACACAACAACATTGGGAACCTAACCACATATAACATTTTAACAGATGAGAAGAAAATTAGAATCAATAATTAAAAACATACAGCTGCGTAACTAGTGCTGATACGTGGTGTATTGAAAGTTATTTATAGATTAAGTTTCAGGGCATTAAGAGTTATTTTCTTTTTGAATATTATTTATTGAAATTTTTTCGTATAACAAGCAGTTTTCAACCAAACTTTGCTCCAAAAGTGCTTAAATTCATGGAAACTTGTGAAATCTTAATACTCATTATATTATGAAATGAGTGATGAAAGAAATGATTCAAGAATTTGAAGCGTAGTTTTAGTTGACCTGGTTTTATTGATTAAAAGATACAAACAAAGCTATCTGCGACAAAAAAAATTGTGACAACTAAGAGAAATTATATAAGTAAAAAAATAACACAAGAAAAATTTGAAAATTATATTTTTTGATACATGACACAAAATAAACAATAAAAAAAACATTTAAACAAGGGTACAGTCATTTTTATATGTTTTCGATTACTCTTCAATTTTTATTTTTCTTTTTAATTGATCTTCATTAATTCCATGTGTTGGATTTGTATGAATTGATCTCTCATTATCATGGTTTTTGATTTAAACATCATTTAATTCTGAATTTCATAAAAAATCCAGGAAAAATGAAAAAATATTAAAAGAAATTCAATCAATATTATAAACAGGTGCTACAAAAATGAAAACATAGAGCAATGATTTCAAAACGAATAAAACTGTTATAATAGTTGGAATAATTTTTTTTCAATAGAAAATAAAATTGAAGAGACAATAAGAATACCATCAATAATGATAACACCAATGATAATATAAATAGAACTAATAAAACTTGAAATAATATCAATAACAATAATAACACCAACAATAATATCAATAATAACAATAATAACACCAACAATAATATCAATAATAATAATAATAACACCAACAATAATATCAATAATAATAATAATAACACCAACAATAATATCAATAATAATAATAATAACACCAACAATAATATCAATAATAATAATAATAACACCAACAATAATATCAATAATAATAATAACACCAACAATAATATCAATAATAATAATAACACCAACAATAACATCAATAATAATAATAATAACACCAACAATAATATCAATAATAATAATAACACCAACAATAATATCAATAATAATAATAACACCAACAATAATATCAATAATAATAATAATAACACCAACAATAATATCAATAATAATAATAACACCAACAATAATATCAATAATAATAATAACACCAACAATAATATCAATAATAATAATAATAATAACACCAACAATAATATCAATAATAATAATAACACCAACAATAATATCAATAATAATAATAATAACACCAACAATAATATCAATAATAATAATAACACCAACAATAATATCAATAATAATAATAATAACACCAACAATAATATCAATAATAATAATAACACCAACAATAATATCAATAATAATAATAATAATAACACCAACAATAATATCAATAATAATAATAACACCAACAATAATATCAATAATAACAGATAAACTAATAAAAGAAAACATAATTGGTTACAGAGATGTTATGATGAAAATAGAAGCAAACGAAGCAGAACTACAGTATGACTAATGCTTGTGATTCGTTTCTATGTAAGGTGCTTGTTATGATTTGAATTGTTCTATTATATTGAACTTTTTTTTTTGAAATTTTTTTTTGCACATTTTTTTATGCTTATTGAGCTGTATATATTTTTCTACATTTTAGATTTCCATTTTCTTTCATTCACTTAGGCTCGATTCAGTATTGATTTGATTAAGTTAAAGGTTTTATTCCTTTCATATTACGTTTCAAATTTTTTTTTTTACACTGTTTTTCTAACACCAATCTACTTATGTATGTTTTTAGTTTTCATTCGTTTTATACATGAGTTAGAACCTTTTTTAAACCAATTTCAATACCCTGTATTTTAATTCAAATATTTTTCAGTTTTTTTTTTTAAATACGGGAAAAGCTCATTAGAAAAACTAATATTTTCAAATTACATTATTCACTTTACTGAAAAACCCTACTAAACTGCCTCAAGACCACTATTCTTATACAGTCCTCAACACCATCATACCATCATAATTCTCAACAAAATCCCAAACCCACTACATTGCCAAACTAAACCCATAAATCGTTACTACAAAAACATTAGAATGCAATCCAAAACACACCATCTTTATTTTTTTCCAAAAACACCACAATAAAACACTAAACTAACTAGAATACAAATCCAATCAGAATCCTACACAACCCTCAGCACCTCAACACAATATTAACAAACACTCCTACACAAACCTAACCACCATCACACATCCCTAAGATATCCTCATCACACAACACTAACCTATCATCACACATCCCTAAGACACCCCCACCACACAACCTTTAGACACTTCTAGCAAAAAATGTGTTTACACGTCCATAACTCAATGCAGCAACGCCCTTATGTTGTGCCATTAAGCCATCGCTAGTTGTCCCATGGTTTTCTATAGTTTTTGTTGGTCTTTTGTTTTTGTCTTTGTTTTGTTTTTTATTTTATTCATTTTGTTCATTTTTTTTATTAGTTTGAGTGTTTGTTTAATTTATATTTTTTTTTGTTTCATTTTTATTTATTTGTCTTTTTTTAGCTTTAAATATTTATTTTTTTTTACTTTTTAAAATCCAACTTTCCCAGCTTCACTTGTAAGTTTTTCTTATTCACACTTTTCATTTTTGTTAGCATTGTTATTTTTATTGTTATCATATATTCTCTTCTCCCATTTTTATCAATAATATTCAGCAATTTTCAACGCTGATCCATGAAATAAGTTTAGTACTAAAATTTTTTCATAAATTAGCGTTAGACTTTGTTGAATAGTATTTTGAGTATTTATAATTCATATTTTCATAGTTTTTTTGAGTATTTATTATTTTTTATCTCATTATTGTGAATTATTATATTTTATACTTCTCTAGTTATTTCAAAGATTCATAATTAGAATTAATGATTTGAGAACCATCAGCTAATTTTTGCTTTAGACACAGAGTTACCCAAAATATTTGTAACCTTTGGAAACAAGAACACTTGTTGAATCTTAGTCGCTTCTTGTATTTCAAACCTGCTTCCAAACAACATTGCATGACAAGTATATTGTTAGTTTTAATTAAAACTCTATATCTTGTTTCCTTTTCATATTTAATTGAGAAATTTGATTTTCAAGCTTATCAATTCCCAAGACTCTTATATGCATTTATCTAATTATGTTTTGTTTTTTGAAAATTTTGAAGTATTTCAAATAAAATTTATTAAAATTGTTTTTAAATTTGAGTTTTTGATATTTCACTTCCATGGAACCATTTTTTAAAAACCGTTTAGCTGAGTGAAAATCTCTTTGATTTTCATAAAAGAAAAAAATTTTAATGACACATGAATGAAATGAGATTACACTAAACATCCTATACACAAAGAAAGTAAAAGGCTACACGGAAAACAAAAACAACGGTGGCATGATGTGGTAAATGCGGATCTTAAAAGTTTAGATATGGTCTCAACATGGAGAACAAAAGCCTTAAACAGGAACCTCTGGCGAAGAGAGATTAGTTCTAAACTCCATGATTTAAACCATTTCAAGAAAACAGAAGAAAAGGGCAAGAAGGACCGCTAAAAAGAAAATGAAAAATTTGAAACGGATCTAAAATGTTCTACTTGCAACAAAATATGCCTCAATAAAACCGGATTAGCGAACCACATCAGACTATCGCATACCACTAACTTTCAAAAAACATCCAAATGTCAATTCTGTGGAAAATATTTCAAGAAACAAGGAATGCCAAATCACGTAAAAAATGCCAAAAAACTCAATCCCTTTCTGCACCTGCCTGAAGGTGGATGAATGCAGCTTAAGTAAGTAAGTAAGGACCTATCTATCTAGATAGTCGTACAACAGTGCAACACCTCCTATAAGCAGACGACATGGTTATAATCGGTACGAACTATGAAGAATTAAACTGTCTTATGAACACAATAGAAAACATTTTGAAAATTTTTGGTTTGAAAATAAAAATTGACAAAACAAAACGGATGACAATATTGCCAAAACAGAAAGAACTCCCAAAACAAACTTCTATTAACAATTTTTTGAAAAACATAGAAGTGAAACAATTCAAGTAGTTGGGAGCTATTCTCACAGATGAAGTAGAACTAAACGCAGAAGTGGACGCTCGAGTCAATAAAGCATCAATAGCTTTTGGATGCTTAAATAAACTGGTGTGGTACCAGTCTGCAATCAAACACAGTACAAAATTCCGACTGTTCAAGGCTGTGATACTCCCTGTTTTATTATATGGATGTGAATCCTGGGCCCCACTTAATCATCACATTCTACGTTTAAATACCTTCATCAATCCCTGCATACGAACAATACTTGGTCTGTCGCTTTTCGACAAATTAAGAAATACTAACCTAAGACGTGCAAACATCGAACGCGTTGAAACAATACTCCAGCGTAGACGACTTAGATGGCTTGGCCATATCGAGAGAATGGAAAATACACGTCTTCCAAAACAATTATTAGTCAGTAAATTCGAAGAAGGTAGAAGACCTCATGGAAAACAACTTCAAAGATAGCATGATGTTATGAATGCTGACCTAAAAAGCCTAAATATGGTTTCATCATGAAGAGCTAAAGCCCTAAACAGAAGCCAATAGCGAAAAGAGGTCAACGTTAAGTTGAATGCGTTAAAACAGTTCAAAGAAGATAAAGAAAAGGAACGCAAGAAAGAAAATTCAGGCACTATAACAGGTCTGAAATGTCTTCAATGCAACTAGGTCTGCCTTAACAAGACTGGTTTAGCGAATCACATCAGACTATCACACACCACTGGCTTTCAAGCAACAATAATTTGTCAATTCTGTGGTAACAATTTCAAAAAACAGGGAATGCCGAATCATAAGAAGAAATCTCAAAAAACAGCAACACATACCCTTTCTGCACCTGCCTGAAGGTGGATGAATGCAGCTGAAGATCAATCTATCTATCTATCTATCTATCTATCTATCTATTTATCTATCTATCTATCTATCTATCTATCTATTTATCTATTTATCTATCTATCTATTTATCTATCTATCTATCTATCTATCTATCTATCTATCTATCTATCTATCTATCTATCTATCTATCTATCTATCTATCTATCTATCTATCTATCTATCTATCTATCTATCTATCTATCTATCTATCTATCTATCTATCTATCTATCTATCTATCTATCTATCTATCTATCTATCTATCTATCTATCTATCTATCTATCTATCTATCTATCTATCTATCTATCTATCTATCTATCTATCTATCTATCTATCTATCTATCTATCTATCTATCTATCTATCTATCTATCTATCTATCTATCTATCTATCTATCTATCTATCTATCTATCTATCTATCTATCTATCTATCTATCTATCTATCTATCTATCTATCTATCTATCTATCTATCTATCTATCTATCTATCTATCTATCTATCTATCTATCTATCTATCTATCTATCTATCTATCTATCTATCTATCTATCTATCTATCTATCTATCTATCTATCTATCTATCTATCTATCTATCTATCTATCTATCTATCTATCTATCTATCTATCTATCTATCTATCTATCTATCTATCTATCTATCTATCTATCTATCTATCTATCTATCTATCTATCTATCTATCTATCTATCTATCTATCTATCTATCTATCTATCTATCTATCTATCTATCTATCTATCTATCTATCTATCTATCTATCTATCTATCTATCTATTTATCTATCTATCTATCTATCTATCTATCTATCTATCTATCTATCTAACCATCTATCTATCCATCTATTTATTTGTCTATCTATCAGTCCTTCTATCTAGTTATTCATCCATCTCTTCATTCATCCATTAGCTCAACATGAGTTTTTAGATCCATTTTCATATCCTTCTATTTGAACAAGTATAACAATTTTGTGGAAACTTAGTTGAATTTTCAAGATAAAACTAATGATAAAAATTTATTATCTTTAAAATGTAGAGCATTTCCAAAGTTTTCTTATTTTGATTGGCATGTAAACCTTGCTATATTGCCACAATATTGGTTGTTTAACGAGTTTTATAAGCTCCTGGTGCTCTAAACTTGAACTTTTTGTATTAGAATTTTCTATTAAAAAATATTCATTTTTATAGCAAATTCTGAAAGCTATTTTTCAAATATGTTTTTAAATAGAATTAAATATGCTATAAAGTTCACTATTTCTATATATAGTTTTCTGTTAATGCTTTAAAATATATTTTTCAGTTTTTTAATTGGTTTTTTCTATTGAATCATTTTGTTAACTTGATCTGAAAAATTTATTAAAAAGCTCATTTTGAGTTTAATTTTTCAAATAAACATTTTCGCCGTCGTAGTAGCTTCAAGCTGACAACAATATAAAAGAAGTTCAGACTCTACAGAGACGTCGTATGTATTTTTCTTCAAAATTTTGTAACGAAAAAATTCGATTGAAAGGGTGTTTTAATACATTTATTGAAAATCAAAAGCGATATTTTTCGATAAGTTCAGCCTTATCATAAAACGTTAGCTTGAACTAAAAATAAAAACACTCCCAATTTTTATATTGACATGATGTTTTTCGATATTTTCTCATTTCACCTTCAAAAGCCTTAAATATATTACAAAAGTAAAGCTTAAACAAACCGCTCTTCAAAGCCTCCTTTAGTAGGGGAGGTTGTGAAGGAACAAAGCATACAATTAGCTTATCAGGTTTCAAATATTTACTCCAGGAATTCTTCAAGCTTTTTTGTTTCACTGTTTTTTAAGCAAAAAAAACTTGTTTTTAGGTTTTGTTATAAATATTTAGATTGATTTTTTGAAAAAATTTGATTTTTTGAAAAAATTTGATTTTTTCTGTTTTTAATTAAAATTTTTGATGTTCTTTCAGTTTCTTGATGAAGATATAAAATATATGGAAAAGTTTTATCAAAATAAAAAATTCAAATATTTTCGTGTTTTTACGATTCACATTTCTAAAGATCCTTTTTCATCATTTCCATTTTATTTACAAATTTCACTAAAAATTATTTTTTTGAATTCAGATATTTGTTATTTTTATAATTTCCTATTAAACTCAAAACTTCAAAGTCAACAACATAACCTTAAAGCTAACCTCATCAAAAATTTCAGCTGTTTCTTGCTCAACAAATGTACTGAAATTCTCCCATGAATTGGCGTAAAAAATTGCTGAATATTATAAAAACATTGAGATGTTTCTTAGGATCATATTAAACGTGGTTTACAAACAAATTGTGTTGTCTATTGAGTTTTTTAGTTTTTCATGTCAAAGTCTTTTTTTTATCATTTTCTATTGATCATTTTCACTGATATCATAATTGAAGATTCAGTGTGCTATCAATAAGAATGCCGACACAAAGTTTCTTTTTGCTTTTGAAATTATTAATTTGTCCAGTAAAACGACGAAACTTAAATTATTTTAAATCATATTTTTGTGTTGTTTATAGATGATTTTTGATAACTTCATTTTTTTTTCAATTTTTTAGTTTTTCTTCAAATTTTTCGCTTATGTATCATTATTCACTTTCTCATCACTATCATCAACATCTTTAAGTGTCCATTAATATATTTAACTAATAATTTTTTATCATGTAGAATTTTATAAACATGACGTCAACAATAAACTCTATTTCAATTTTAAAATTGTCTTATTATTTCATAAAAAGACAGTCAAATTATTACAATTCAATTTTTTTTGGTGAAAAAAATTATAGTAAAATTAATTTGAAAAAACCTTTTCACCATTTTTTTCATCTCATATTGAAAATTAAACGGAATTGCTTCATAATGACGTCATTATAATTTAGCTTTTCGATGACGCACTCTTCCCATTATGACGTAATTTCTGTATTAGAACGAGCTTTCTTTTTAGGACGTCATTTTTTGATTTTGAAGCGTAATGTCAAAATCTATTACAAATATTCATAAAATTAAGTTTTATGTGATGAATAGGGCTGGGAAAAATATTTTTTGTGAAAAAAAAATGGAAAAAAAACTTTAAAAACAATTTTGCTACTGAACATCCATCCGCTAATTATTCATATGGAATCTTCACTCATAAGTTCAATAATGCCAGCCTATAATCTTTATATTATAACGCTTTTGTGTGATATGACGTAATTTTTACTTTTAACGTGTTTTCATGGTACAAGATGTTTTTTTAGCGAAACTTGTTTGTATAGTTCAAAATTTTTTCATATTATGATGTATATTATGTTAAGTTACCATATCGGTGAAATTTTGAAACAATAGATTATTAAGTTTCATCGCTTTTTGAACGTTACGCCATTATTTATTCTGCTATAAATATTAATTTTATGACGTCATATAATTTAAATGACGTCATATAGTTCAAATGACGTCATATAGTCACAATAGCGTCATATCGTAAAGATGACGTCATAGTAATATAAAGTATGATCATTGATTTGTTGTGATATTGATGACAATAAATTTTTATTTTTTAAAATAAACAAATGCAGCTCTGAAAGGATGATACTTGGAACTTGTTTTGTATTGGATATGAGAAACAAGCAATAAGAATGAAAAAAAATAGAAGTAACTTCACCATGGTTTTAGTAAGCTCAATGCATTTAAATTGCTTATATTAGAATATGCAAAAATAGAAAAAATATTTTGAGAAAAATTTTTGATTAGTTTTTTCTCATATTGAATTTCAATAATATTTTCATCCTAAATTTGAAACAGATGCCATAAAAGTTTTTATTTTTTTTCAAATAAATTCAAAATTTCAAAAATTCATTTAGATTAAAATCATGCGATCAAATAAGTTTAAGTAATATCTATATATGACGTCAAAATATATATCAATTAAATGTGACGTAGTATTTATATGACGTAATATAAGAAAGTTTGAGAAGAAAAAAAATGATCCAAAGTTCATAGCATGATTTAATACTATCTCATTGCATTGATAACAAAAAAATTTTTCTTTTGCAATAGTTTTTGCATGACGTCATTAACTCGTGGCGATTTCATTTTGTAAGAATCCTAATGTTTTCATTTTTTATAAGTTTTCTTGACGTAATATCTTTTATGAGATGTATCTTTATGACGTTATGTTCTTTATATGACGTAATATTATGACGCAATATGGGTTGATCAATAAGTTTGAAATATCGATGTGGTCTCCAACTTGACTCATAATGTGGGTTTTATGGGGGTTTTCATAATAAAAAGGATAATAATAAAAAGAGGACATGAAAACAATATTAAATATTATAGAGAAAATTTTATGAATAGTGAAATGATAATATTAAAATAATAATAATATGTGTAAAAAAATGTAAAAAACAAATATATAGAACAAAAGTTTGCTAATAATAGTGAAGTTAGGTGTATAAAAACAAAGTAATTATAATAAGGGAGTTACAATGACAACAATCAAGTAAAAATATCAATATCGAGTAACGAATCTGATCTCACCTTGTATAAATTGTAATTCATGAAGTATATAAAAATATTTTTGGAAAAACAATTCTGAAAAACCCTAATGGAAAAAATTCCTAGAAAGAAGTATGAAACCTTGATGTAAATATTATTTTTCTAATTCTTGCTGATTTTGAGGTAATTTCTTATAAATTTCACCAAAATTGGAAAATAAACGAATCAATAATATCATTTTATATAATTAATAATATTTTAAATTGAATATATAATTATTATTGTGTTTCAAAATTATTTTCGCAACTTTCTTTGAACAGGTTTTGTAAAATACTCTTTATCACACATCCTCTCTCATTTGAGGATTTATGTTTGACAGCAAATTTGAAATTTTTGATTTTTTCCACAGTTTGATTGGGTGGATTTTGGTTTTTTTTAACGTTTAAAAAAAATTCTAAATTATTTTTTTTTTTTAAATTTTGGATTTAGACTTTGTGCTTATTTTTGTAGGAGTTGTTTCGTTTTTTGAAATTTATTTAAGAAAACAATTGGAAAATTTTTTTTTATTAGAAAATTTTAATATTTCAAAAAAATTATTAAATCTGTTTTGTTGATCAAATTGAATTTCAGCATTTGTTAATCGATTGATTTTTTAGTTTTTTGAAGTTTTTATTTTATTATTTCAAAGTGAGATAGAAAGCTTTTATGAAATTGAACATTTCCATTATGAAATTTTTTAAATTTTAGTTTTATTCTCGAAAATAAAAGTTTTTCAAAATCGAAACAACAATCAGCCATGTATTTTCATCGGAACAAAATTTTTGATACCTGTCATGCATCATCTTTGATTAACAAAATAAAATGTTAAAACTCCTTTTTTTGTTTAATAACATCTGAATGTTAATTGCAGATTTTTAAGTTATTTCACAAAGAAATTTCTCCAATAATGCGACATTTTTTACAAACAGCTTCTTTGATTGAGTTTAGTAATTCATACTTGCTTGTTTTTCTAAAAACTGGATTTATTTTATCAGCAATTTTGAAAAATATATAGATGATCTCATAATTAATAACAAAGTGTGTTTTGAGTTTAGAAAAAAATAAAAAAAAGGCAATAATACAAGGTTATCGGAAAAAACTCCGAGAATTTATAAATTTTGTAGAAAAGCAACAATTAATTGGAATTAAAACAGGGAAAACTTTAACTTCAAACGCTATAATTTTGAACGATTTTTCCAGATAAAAATGAAAAAGTATTTCAAAACACTAAAACTATTGAACATAGTATAAGAATTTGAAACCGGAAATGAAAAAAAAAATTGAAAAATGGTCGTGCTATAAAAATCAAAAAAATATTTTGCTTATGAAAAAGCCTTTGATTATTAAAATTCAAAAACTAAATTTTCAATTGAAAAAAAATCTTTGGATTATGTCAATAATATTAATAGAAACAAACAGCATCAATAACAACAAAAGTAACTTCGATATCACTAATGATATTGAAAAAATATTAAATATAATAAAAGCAATAATAATAGCAATAAAAGTTCTAATAAGAAAAATAGCATTATATCAACAACACTAATCTTTAAAATATAAAAAGCACATTTCCAATAAATATTCATAAAACGATAATAAATTTAAAAAATACTCACTTAAAACCTCTGTTCTCAATAAAAAAGTCAACCAGGGTTAGGATGGGTAGGTTCTACTGGGTGAGGTGCCAATGACAACCAGCATCTCAGTTCCTACCAACATTCTCCAATTCAAGTTTTTCCCAATTTTTCCGTATTTGTGTCTAAAAGATTAAAAAATTATTTATTTTTTTTTAATTGGTTCGAAAAGCTCCGAACACTAACTTTATTTTTATTCTAAAGTCACAAAAACCATTCCCAATATTTCCTTCCATGTGAACAAATGCCAATATTAGTAATATTAATGGTTTAACTAAAGAGTTTCATGACCAAGAGTTTCTTTGTGACCTATCAGATAGCTTTTCATCCAATTAAATAATTAGATACTATCTTATTGGCCGCTATAGGTTGTTAAACCCTATAACAATAAAAAGGTTAATAATTAGGCTACAATCAATAGTTTTGGTTAATAACAGTAATAAAGGTAATAATCAGATTACAACATTACAAAATGTACAGAAGCAAGCATCCTCCAATCAAACCTTCATCTCACCCTCACACCCTCACCAACATCAAGCTATAACATTCAACTCAATGTATTAAATGCACCCTCATCATTTTTGAAACCATATCATCATCATCATCATCATCATCATCATCTCATGCATCATCTTCGTTGCAATATAAACAAAAAACTTGATTTATTTCACATATTTTTCCGAAATATCTCATCAGTCTGGGTCTTCAAATAGTAATTGTATCATCAAATCGACCATTTGTTTGCCACCAACTAGGGTTTCATTAGTACAAGTGATAGGTTTCGCAAAACGCTGCTTAATGTTGAATTTAATTCTATGTTGATAATAAAAAAAAGAGATGAGGATAGAGTAAAGAAATAATGTGTCCAATGTGTTTTAAATGAAATAGTTTTACAAAACGCAGTAAAGCACAAAAATATTAAAAGAGGAGAACCTTATGACGAAGTATAAAACTGAAAAATATTCAAAAAGACATTTAGAAATCGATTTAAACAAATATTTTTATTCACTATAAATAAAAATTGAAAAACAAAAATTAAACGTTTGAAAAGAGCTTTTTCAATGAATAATCATGCTAATAAACTTAAAACTT
Source organism: Pterobdella sp. o SKG-2022 (assembly GCA_964035795.1). Lineage (NCBI taxonomy): Eukaryota > Metazoa > Annelida > Clitellata > Hirudinida > Piscicolidae > Pterobdella > Pterobdella occidentalis. Next base: position 4,701,001 of record OZ038327.1, read on the forward strand.
CCCCCTCCATGGTCCTACATTATTCATGAAGTTTCAGAGTTTTCAAAAAAATGTCATTTTAACGGATTTTAGAAAGCCTCTTGTTTTTCGCTCACTTTGACAGAATTTAATATAGCACCCCTACAAACCATTGGTTTTCACGTACCTTGAGTGTTGATACAGATGATTGTGTTGTTGAAGCGAATATTTTTCCATCACGTGGTATCGATAAGCTTTGTGATAAACTTAAAAAACTTTTTTTGTTGCATTTCAACAAAAGACTTGTTCAAAATATGAATATAATTTCCTTTGTTATGTAACCTTTCATTTCGGATGAAAAGCGGATGTTGTCATGTGGGTGAACATTCATCAACACAAACCCCAAACATGATGACCTCTCTTCTACCAACTCATAGTTGCTCATGAGATATTTTCCAAGGTTGCTGTAATAACTTAATGACAATGTCAAAAGTTATTTGTGAAATCATTGAAATTTTTGGAAACAGAAAAATATTTATCTTAAATTGTCAAACTACATAAATATTTTTGAATTATAGAACTGAGTTATATGGAGCTATCTCGAAATAAAACAGCATCGCCATACTAAGTTTAGGTGAAGATGCTTTTATGAACAACAATAGTTATAGTAATGTGATGCGGTATTTATCAAAGCGTTTGCTAAAATTCAATGTAGTGAAAACACACTGTGGAATAGGTGTTAATTGTCGGCCCACGCGGTATCGAAACCGGTATCTCTAGATAATGAGATAATTTTCTACCAGCTGAGCTATACAATTAATCAGTATTTCCAGTTTTCTCATTATTACATTATAACCACATTATAAGAAATTAAAATAAAAGTCCACATTAAAATAATAACAATCAAAAAAGTTATTATGATAAAAAAGTTTTTTCTGCTATTGAATCCTTTGAGTTTAATTTTTTCTTCTTTTAATTACTTTGTGATTTTGTGAAGCTTTTTCCGTTTTCCTACCAAGTGTCAACAAATAAGCTGATGTTTTTAACTAATATAATATAGAGTTTTGTAAATTAGTTTCAACATAAATAAAAGTTTACTTAAAAAGATGAGCTAGAATTTTGATGAATTTTGAATTTCTTTCGTTTTAATTTCATTATTTTGAGAAATATCTTCTCATAAGTTGAAGAAATTTCACAAAATTCGTGGTATTTGCAAAACATATAAATTATCTTAGTTAGATAGTTACTTAGTTAGTTAGATAGTTAGTTAGTTAGTTAGTTAGTTAGTTAGATAGTTAGTTAGTTAGTTAGTTAGTTAGTTAGATAGTTAGTTAGATAGTTAGTTAGTTAGTTAGTTAGATAGTTAGTTAGTTAGTTAGTGAGTTAGATAGTTACTAAGTTAGTTAGATAGTTAGTTAGATAGTTAGTTAGATAGTTAGTTAGTTAGTGAGTTAGATAGTTACTTAGTTAGTTAGATAGTTAGTTAGATAGTTACTTAGTTAGTTAGATAGTTAGTTAGATAGTTAGTTAGATAGTTAGTTAGTTAGTGAGTTAGTTAGATAGTTAGTTAGTTAGTTAGGTAGTTACTTAGTTTTTTCTCTCCTCACGTCAATTTTTTGAGCATTTTCATATACTTCATCAGGACCTCATCAAAACATAGATTCCCATGGAAACTCATGAAAAAATGTCCCAAACGGGAATAGTTTACTCCTGCTTTGATTCAGAATTTGTGTCTCTGGTCACTGGTGTGTTTGTATGACCCCTAGCAGCAATATATTAAAAAAGCCGCTTCTAGGGAATGCATATAGTTGACATTTTTTTTTCTTATGAATAACGTTTTTTTTTTATTTATTTCAATATTTATGTGGAATTCATTTTTTTTCTATTTTATTTTTATTTTTTTCCAATCATATCAGTTTATTCATGTTATTTGTGAAACCAAATCAACAAAAAAATCTCATAGGAGTTATAATCTCATTTAGTTATGTTATGTTTCATTGTGGATTTTTTTTTAATAGTTACATTATTATTGTTTCATAAAATATGTTTTTTTTTATTTTTTAATATTTTTGTTTTATTAGTGCTATTTATCGATAGATTTATACCTTAGTTTTGCGTTTGTTTGAACTTTTTTTTGCTATATATATCACCTTTCATTATAAATATATGTTCAGTTTTTTTTGTCCATCTATAATTTCATTTTTTAATATTTTTCATATTTGAAATTTAGGCAGATTTTTTTTTCAACTTTACAGTATCCTTGTTCGTCAATTTTTTCGAATATTTATTTCATTTTATAACATCAACTCAACATTACATTACATAGCATTTAGTTTTTTTTGCATTAGTAGCTAATAACATCTAGTGGTCCAGAAACTCTTGAAGTTATGCCATTACAATCATACTCGTAATTGATTTGATTTGATTTTTCTTGAGAAAAAGTTAATTTATTTTGAAAGCGTTATAACAAAAAGAAATTTTTTTTTTATATGTTCCAAACTAATGGGTACACTGTCTTCCAACTAAAGGTTTCAAATACAGGATAAAAGAAAACACTGGTCTGGGTGAAAAAGGTATCTAACAGAAACGCCTCAAAGATGTTATGATGTGTTGAAGAACATTATTGGCTTAAAGTAAGTAGAGTATAAATATGCTCAAAATTTATCTCAATCTAATTAGATTGTTGTGCATGTCCCAGTTCTTGCGGTTGACGGCAGTTGAAGGATTTTGTCAAAAAAAAATCTTATGAATTGAATGTAAAAATTTTTGAAGAAGTTTGGATAAAAAATTTCAAAAACCAATGAGAAACAATTATAATATAAGATTAAAAACCAGGTGAAATTAAGGACTTTGTAAATCTCTACACTAGGATACTTATTGGATTGTTAAGTAGATGGATAATTGCTTAATATAATATTTCAATATATATGGGTGTGAATCCTGGTTAATGAACAACGCTGCAGTGAAGAAAGTTGATGGCACCTACACTCGCATGCTCCGAAGAGTCAAAAATATCTCTTGGAGAGACCGCCTATCAAACGCCCAGCTATACCGTCAAATTCCAAAGTTGTCTGCCATAATCAAAAGAAGACGGTTAGCGCTTGCTAGACATTTTGATATTTTTATACCACGCACTTGGACAAGCGTTGAAAAGGTGTGAAAGTAAAAGCAACAAGCAATTGCATAGATGACTTTCAACCTGTATTCAGAATTAACAATTTTTTGATGCCATGAACGCATGAAAAGCTTCATGGGGGCTTATATATAAAAAACAACAGATTCTTAACACAAAAATTCTTGATTCCACTGTTTTTATGTTTTTCAACCGTTCATATAAAAGTTTCTTCAAATTCTCGCATTAGTTTAGCCATATAGACTTTTGCTAATTTTAATTAAAACTATATCTCAACAAAACTGCTTTATGTTCATCAGGAACGTTTGTATTATCAACAATCATCATGCGAAGACGATGAAGATGGATTGGCCACGTAATGAGGTAAAAAGACGACAACACCACACAAGAATACCTGAGGGCGAAAACTATAGACTGAAAAAACCTTTGGTGTAGAACAACAAAGAGGGTGAATGTTTTGACATGCTTAGATAATGTTTTATGATAAGGTCCACTATGATAGTTTTAACCATCAGTTTTACATCAATCAAATAGAACCAGAAAAATGATAGTCAAAAAATAATTCATGGGAAAAATGTATTATCATGCTTTCTGAAATAACTTTCATCTAAAAAAAAGCTAAAATTAGTAAGTAAGTTGGTCTTTAAGCCGCCTCTAACTGGGGTTTCGGTTGCGCAATAAAATTGTAGCTATTCAATTTTCATACCTCTACAAATTACATTAGTATTATGTTGAGCATATTTATTACAACTAGGCTGGTTGCCAAAATTGAACTTATCAAATAAATGGTTTTGTTTTAATATTCATAACTTGTTTTTCTTCATTCATTTTATCATTTTTTTTTGATTTTTACATATTTTCTGAATTTTTTTATTTTCTAAAACTTATTTTATTTTTCAAATTGAGATAACGAGATGTCTAGAAAAATTTTTAGTATTTCCGTTATAGTTTTTTTCAACAAAAAAAAAAAATTTTTTTTTTAAATTTACAATTGAGATAAAGTTCGAGTTAAATTAAGAAACACTGAAATTTTGAAGTTTTTCCAACGTGCTAAGTCTCGCAAAAAAGTTTTGAATTCTAATTTCTGAAATTCATTTTCATTGTTTGAAATTAATGCAAATTTTTTTAAATGATTCATAAAATTTATCGTTTTTTTCGTTTACTTCTATTTTTGTATATTTTTGTGTTTTATCTTCAACTTAGGAAAACGTAGAAATTAGTTGAATATAAACATAAAAGTTTATTCAACAAAGATGGTGAACTCAAAAAAAAATTTGGAAAACATACAAGAAAATCAAACCTTTCCTCCCTTCTTAAAAGGAAGTGACACAAGAGAGACGATTTGATTGGATGGATTTGAATTTAATGCGACCAATCAAATCATTTAGAAAGAAATAGATATAGGAATCAGTTTTTTTGATTCTCCCAAATTATTTCATATGCTGTTTTATTTCAACTTAAAACGAATTCATTCACCTATGTTCAAGCTCCCAATCTTCTATTTTTTGTGTTTGTTCTCAAAGTGAAATTTCTTTAGAAAACATATTTAATATTTACTTTGAAGATTTATAATTTTCCAATATTCATAAAAGTTTGCATTTTTTACTAGTTTTCCCGCAACTTTATTTTTTAATTTTCTCCATTTTTCGTTTTATTGTTGTTTATTTTGAAAAAAATTTTAGAGGCAGTCAAAGTTTCCACAAAACTAATTTAAGAAAGTTTTCTATGCTCTGCTGCTTTTAGTGAACAATAATAACAATAAAAACAAAAAAAATCAATAATAAAATTGGAAAATTAAGATAAAATTAAAAAAAATAATAATTGTTTAACAAAAATGAAATAAAAACTAAGTGAAAACAATGATAATAATAAAAATAAAAACAACAATGAAAATGGTTTCAAAAATATAAGGTAAGGAAATCTAATGACAAAAAAACAACAACAACAACAACAAAAATACTAATGATGTACTAGTAAATTTCAATTATAACAAGCATTACTAGTTGCAAAATTTTATAAACAAAAAAAAAAATAATAATAATAATAAAAATTAAAATTAAAAAAAAAAAAAAAAAAAAATAATAATAATAATAATAATAATAATAATAATAATAATAATAATAATAATAATAATAATAATAATAATAATAATAATGAAGAGTACACTGATGGAAATTAAAATAGTAACAACAATAGTATCAAATTAACAACAACAATAGTCACAACGAAAACAGTAAGACAACAAAAATTTGTTGTTGAAATTAAAACCAAAGCAAGATTTTCAACCAAAAGAATAATCGAAAACTAAGAAAGTATAAGAATAAAATGAACGTATCGACAAAAAAATCCTTAATGGAAACTGATAATTGTGGTTAGCAAAATAACTTTGATAAAACTAATAAAAATTAAAGAAGCTAATAAAAAAAATACTGAAAAATTCAAAAATAAAACTAACATTTATTTTCTGTTGCAAGTTTAATTCAATCAAACAATCGGAGTTCAAAAAATTAAATTTTTGTCACAAGTAACTGATGAAAATAATTTTTCGCTGATAATTAATGATGAGTCGTAAAAGCACGAAAAAATTTGACTTTTTTATTTTGACCAAGCTTCCCGATATATCCTATAGCAGGTTTTTGTGATTCACAGTTTTGAGGCTAATAGTTCACAATTTTTAAAATAAATTTGGATACTAACACAAAAACAGAAATACTATTTTTTTTTGAATTTTCTTTCAATAAATCCAATTTATATACATAAAGATAATGTTCAACAAAACTTTGAAAAAAACAAATGGAGACAAATCTTTACAAAAAGTAAATAGGAAAAAATTTCTATGTATAAAATATTTCACTGAAAAAATAACAATTGAAAAAATAGAAAAAAAAAACAAAAATAATAAAAATTCACATACCTGTGAAAAACTTAATAATTATGAAAAGTAAAAATTATAAAGTATATAATGATAACCATTTCTTGTGACGAAACTTATAATGAAACTTTGAAGTTTTTATTCGGTGTTGATATTCGTCTTCATATTTTAAAATTCAATGTTATTTCATTTTTTGAGTTTTTTTTTCCAAACTTGTTTCAAAAACACACGAAAAAGTTTTCCAAGTAGTTTTTGTTGATCGCATCAAAATAGAAAAATTTATTTTTCCAAATTTATTTTTGTCTTCATTTTATTTCAGAATATCCGTCATTCAGCCCACCTACAACAAATGATAAATTGCTGGTATTTGTCATAAAGAGTCCAAACTTTCTGCATGAATGTACGTTCAACTGTTGTTCTGAACAATAATTTTAATATTAAGTTGAAATTCGAAAATTATCTATTTTGAAAAAATACTCGGATTAGATGAAAGCCTACAGAACCAAGTGTTTTTTCAATAAAGATAACAGCTATAATAACGTCAATGGAAATATAACTGTTCAGCTTCCATCAAAGTTTCTGTAAATTTAAGATTTTTCAAGTAAAATAATTTTTTTTTTTGATTATGAACCCATTTCTTTCAGCTCATCATACAGACAAAACATTCATCTTTATAACCTCATATTTACAGATGATTAATTTTTTATTCTACAGATAAATTTTGATTGTTTTAAGAAATAAATTCATGTATGCTGACTACCGGAGAAGTTCAAAGGCCATCTAGGTTTGAAAAATTAGCCAGTTTTTCCTGTTGATAAGCTTCATGGTTGCAAGAGTTATTGTTTTATTGAAATATTTCGAAACTTAGCAAACTCAATCATTTTTTGCTCAAACATGCCATCAAAATTCTTTGTCGTTTTATTAATTAAAAAAAAAAATTGAAAACAAGAAAGTACAAAAGTGAAAAAATAAATGAAAATATAATCTTGAGAACAATAAAACTGGACTAACAACATAATAGTTAAGGAAATGGAAAAAATATAACATAATAACATGAAAATGGAAAGCAGTGATGTTATCTCTGTTGCCTTCACAAGTAATTGAGGTTTTGTTTAATAGGGTTGTGCTGTTGTATAGTAGTAGTAGTAGTAGTAGTAGTAGTAGTAGTAGTAGTAGTAGTAGTAGTAGTAGTAGTAGTAGTAGTAGTAGTAGTAGTAGTAGTAGTAGTAGTAGTAGTAGTAGTAGTAGTAGTAGTAGTAGTAGTAGTAGTAGTAGTAGTAGTAGTAGTAGTAGTAGTAGTAGTAGTAGTAGTAGTAGTAGTAGTAGTAGTAGTAGTAGTAGTAGTAGTAGTAGTAGTAGTAGTAGTAGTAGTAGTAGTAGTAGTAGTAGTAGTAGTAGTAGTAGTAGTAGTAGTAGTAGTAGTAGTAGTAGTAGTAGTAGTAGTAGTAGTAGTAGTAGTAGTAGTAGTAGTAGTAGTAGTAGTAGTAGTAGTAGTAGTAGTAGTAGTAGTAGTAGTAGTAGTAGTAGTAGTAGTAGTAGTAGTAGTAGTAGTAGTAGTAGTAGTAGTAGTAGTAGTAGTAGTAGTAGTAGTAGTAGTAGTAGTAGTAGTAGTAGTAGTAGTAGTAGTAGTAGTAGTAGTAGTAGTAGTAGTAGTAGTAGTAGTAGTAGTAGTAGTAGTAGTAGTAGTAGTAGTAGTAGTAGTAGTAGTAGTAGTAGTAGTAGTAGTAGTAGTAGTAGTAGTAGTAGTAGTAGTAGTAGTAGTAGTAGTAGTAGTAGTAGTAGTAGTAGTAGTAGTAGTAGTAGTAGTAGTAGTAGTAGTAGTAGTAGTAGTAGTAGTAGTAGTAGTAGTAGTAGTAGTAGTAGTAGTAGTAGTAGTAGTAGTAGTAGTAGTAGTAGTAGTAGTAGTAGTAGTTTCATCTACAGAATATTTTCAACGGAATTGCCTAAAATTTTATCGATCGCATGGAATTCTTTCGTTACAGTTCTGTAATCATCCTACGACATAAAAATAAACATTCGCAAAACACCTCCATAAAATAAATTTCTCAATCATCAATTATAGTGTATTTTTGCTCATAAAGACGTTCAATTGTTTTATTCCTCCTCAGTAGCATCTTCATCGTAGACTATTCTTTCTGCGCATATTGTAGTTTTGTTTTTTTTTTATTAAGAATAACTTCTCTATTTTATAGCTTCCGTTGCTCTTATGTAAATTGTGAGTAATTCTTTGTTTTTACCCTTTTGTTTTTCCGCATAGAGAAAAAATTTAAAAAAACTTTTTTTTGCACATTCTGTTTTTTTTTTACCAAGTTTTTCATTTTTCTATGTATCTTTTAATTTATTTCTTTTATGTGTATTGTATTTTTTTTTCACTTTTTTTATAGAAGGTTTGTGGGCGTTACTAATTTGATAATTTTATTTTTCTCTTGACAATAACATCTTTTATTATATTTATACTTCATTTCCTATCATGGTAAATTTTTCTTTTTCTTTCAATAAAGTCTTTTTTTTATATTTTCAGTTTTTCCTATTTGAAAATTATTTTGTTAAATGCATTTTTTCCTCCATTTCATTTACTATTATCATTTTATTTTTTTGGCACTAACTTTGTGAGAAGACTAGATTTTATCGATATGTGTTTTATTCAATTTTTCTATTTCATTTACTTTTGTAAGGTTTTTTGTTCATAAAAGTTTTTCTAACAATTTTTTTATTTTTTCACGTATTTTTCTAAATAAGTCAGTCAAATAATTATTACTTTCAATTCTACTCATATTTATTCCCACATAACAAATAAATCCGTTTTGGAAATGTGATTAAAAAATTTCCATGAGAAACTTCAATGCCAAAACTAGAGCAAAAAAAATTTATATAAAAATTTGAACTGCAAATTTTAAACTTTGAATTTTAATTAAAATAATTGTGAAGAAATTATAGCAGATATCGAAGGCAAAACCCCATTATAATGTAAAACCACATTCTGTGTTGATACCTTTCAAATGCTTTTTCTAAAAAATAATTTTCTTTTTAACATTGTTAAACATCAGCTTAAAAATACGTTAAACTTTCTAGCTCAGCTGGTAGAGCATTAGACAAGTTATCCGAAGGTACCGAGTTTGTTCCTGTATGGGCCAACATTCAGCATCTCTTCTGCAATGTGTTTTCTTTCCATAGAGTTTTTAGCTGAGCTATAAACATCATAAACATCACTCTCATCATTTAGATTTATTTTTTTATTGTTCTTAATCAAAATAACTTTATAAAGCGTAAATGAGAATGAAATCCTTATTTCCAAAGGGATATATATTCAAATAAAAACACTTTTAGGAGTTTATTTTATTCCACAAAGTTTTTCATAAGATGAACTTACGTTATCAAATGGAGATACAAATATTTGTACCTCCACTTGATAAAAAGCTTCGTGGAATAAAATGAACTCCTAAAAGTGTTTTCATGTGAATATTTACGTTTGGCTCGAAGAATTAAAATGCCAAGGGAATTAAAGACAAAATGCGCCTTTTTGTATATATCGATTTTTAAATAATAGTTAACCTATTTCAATGTTGTTTATGTATTGTATAATAAATATACTCTATTTCATAAAGGTTTGTTGTCATAAATGCTTACCCAGGTCAGATGACCCTCCACACAAATTCCTTTGAGAAAATAATAATCTATCAATTGTATGTTACTTACCATAATATTATTCATTACATTTTGTAAGTTGTAAAGAATTGTGTTGTATTTATTTAAACAACAAATAAGGCAATTTTGTAAACTTTTTCGAAGTTTTTTTAAGCTAATCAAACATCACTGACTCGATCTAAAACTCAATTTCAATATTTTCAGTTCTCAAAATTTTGAACCCATTATTCGTGGTTTTTATTGATTATTTATTAAAGTTTTCTATATTTAATGTCTTGGAATGATAAGTTAGAGATTTATAGTAGTAACTGTCCAAAAATTTTGTATCTTGAAACCATCAATTACAAGTTTTTAAAAGTAAACAAATAAATTTGTAATATTTACTTGATTATATCTCAGAAATCCTTGGTTAAATAACTATAAATTATAAAGACATGTGAAAAATTATTTTGAAATACAGAAAAAAAATCGTCTTAAAGTATTTTTTCGTAGATAATATACAAAAATTAACCATAAAAAAATAGTATTTTTTAATATATCTTAAAAAAGCTCATATGAAACTCCTCAAATTCAGTTTCAGTTGGTTATATCTTTCAAAAATAGGAACAAAATAGTCGGTTAGTTTGAGGTAGTTTTGTGGATATGAGTTGGAATCAAAATTTAGCGTGAACACACTCAGCATGAGACACAAAAATTGTTTAAATTTACCAAGTTTTTCATAAATAATGTCACATTACCACTTGATAATGTGAGATTTTCTTACAAAAAACTTGGTGACTTCAGTTGAATAATTACTTTTTGCTTGATTCTCATACCATTTGTTCCAGGCTACTCTACGTCATCGTAGACATATATTGTAATGCTCTAATTCCTGTCGTAACATTGCTTCCATATTTTTCAAACCCAACTTCAATCAAAAATGAACCATTTTTTAAACTTACGCTTTCAAATCATTAAATATTTCTAGGCAGTTGATCCGTATTTTTAACCAACAAATAAAATCATTCGATTTGAAAATTTCAAAATCAACTCAACAGTATTTGACACAAGTTGTTATTTCCGACAAGATTTTTTAGAAATTTTAATTGTTATATAAGCTCAGCTCTTAGAAAATTCTCTATTTCTGAAATTTAATACAAAATGCATTGAAACCAACAATATTTCAAGGCTTTTGAGCATTGCATGAATGGTTTACTTCGAACCAATAGAAAGCCTATACTATCCGACTAATACTACCTTAACAAACTCGGTGAAAACGTTGCGCACTTCACAATGGCCATATTGTTCATCGAGAAAAGATAGTTTATTCTGATGGCTTTGTATGTATGCATGTATGTATTGCGGTTGTCAAGTGTTGACTAAACAATTCAAAACAGCTTGATTAACTGAGACTATTCCTTAGGATTGAAGAAACTCTTTGTTAGTTGTGTTTTATAAAGGGTCCTAAAAACGATTGCAGCAACTATCGAGGAATCTCACTTTTATCAGTTGTGGGTAAAATTCTTAAAAGCATTATTTTCAAAAGAATTAACTTTTACATTGCCAATAATTTTTTTCCAGAATCAAAGTGTGGGCTTAGAAGTGGTTTAGGAACAGTTGATATGCTATTCACAATCATACAATTGCAAGAAAAATGTCAAAAACAACGCAAAGATCTTTTTCAAGTGTTCATTGACCTCACTAAGGCCTTTGACACAGTAAGCCGTGAAGCTCTTTGGTTGATTCTTGGAAAGTTAGTCTGTTCGAAAAAGTTGATTTTTATTTCAAAACTTTTTCACCATGACATGAAAACTACG
>OZ038327.1:4712604-4808412 GCA_964035795.1 Pterobdella sp. o SKG-2022
TATATGAATTTGGCTACTGCCTTGTAGAAGGCCAAGGTAAAGGCAAAGGCTAGAGGAGTAAACCCCTACAGATAAATCCGGAGAGATACGCCCGTTAGGTCTTGTCAGATCATACATCTAGAAGAGGTCAACTTCAAAACAAAACCTGCGGCACTTTTGTATTCAATGATGTTGATATGTTTTGCTTTTTGGACAAATACAACCGTGCGGAGTGAGTGGGATTGGCTGAGTGCGAAGACTTTCCTCACTATAAAAATTATCAGGCACAGGCATTGCTTCGTGAGCGTGTGTTATGGCTGGCTGTAGCTTTAAACGGCACGTTTTTCTTTATGATGAGTCAAAATGATAATTGCATCAATGGTAATAAGGGCTCTGAAGACTGTGTAAGTTCCATTGTCTGGCCCTGCAGATGTCCAAGGGTATCGCTCGGTCGTAATCCAGCTTCTGCAAAAAAATAATAAAAACATGTTGATTCAACGCTATGGCTTAGACATCGTGGCATTATCTGAAACCCAACTGACAAATGAAGGAAATGTTTCAGAAGGAGGTTACACTTTCTATTGGAAAGGTAAACCGCATGGAAGTAAAAAAGAATCTAGTATGGCTTTTGCAGTTAAAACTTCTCTTTTTTCTTATCTAGAAGAGCTGCCTTGCCCGAATTTTATCATGAGAGTTCCTTTGACTCGTGGTCAGTATGCTACTTTTGTAAGCGTGTATGCACCAACATTACACACATCAGAAGAAACAAAAATGGCTTTCTATCAGGGCCTGAGGCAACTTGCTGCTAAGATCTCTCCGGCCGATAAAGTCGTTATACTGGGTGATTTTAATGCAAAAGTCCGTAAAGATGCAGAAACTTGGCACGTTCTAGGTAAACATGGCGTCGGAAAACTTAATAGCAACGGCTTAATGCTGCTATAATTCTGCACGAAATGGGGTTCCAGATAACCAACACTATGTTCCAAATGAAGGACAAGTTTAAAACTACCTGGATGCACCCTGGCTCGAAACAATAGCACTTAATAGATTTTTGTTGATCAGAAGGCGTGGCATAGCTGATGTACAAATCGTCCATACTATGCGGGGTGCTGAATGTTGGACTGACCACCGACTTGTTTGAGGTAAGTTGAACTTTGTGGTTAAGCCCAAGAACCGTAGTTGTGAACCAAATTACCTAAACGCCTCAATGTAGCCGGTCTAAAAAATGTTGATGTTAAAGAAAAACTAGTAAGGAAAATGGAAAATATATTCTGCGAAAATTCATGGAAAAACTTCAAGGTCTATGTATATAGCGCTTGGGAGAGAATACTGGGCTTTAGAAAGCGTAAAAACCGAGACTGGTTTGATGAAAACGACGTGACAATACAGTCATTACAAGAATCTAAGTCAAAGGCATATAATGCTTTGTCCAAGTTCGTGACCGGTTCTCATGAGTTATTAAGTTTTAAATCCAGGTTTAATTCCATCAAAACCGAAATACAGCGCGAATTAAGAAAGATGCAAAATACTCGATGGAGTAAAAGGGCTGATGAGATCCAATTAGCAGATGACACTAAGAACACCAGAGTTTTTTACAGCTTATTGCGCGAGGTTTATGGCCCTTCTAGTTTCTCTATTACGCCTTTGAGAAGTAAAGATAATAAGCACCTCATTCGCGACCCATTCGGCATCCTAAACAGATGGAAAGAACACTTTGGCGATCTTCTAAATAAACCTTCAGAATTCAATTCAGAGCTAGCTGAATCCATTCCAGCTAAACCGGTTGAAGACGCTTTGGGTGAAGAAATTACAGCACAGGAAGTGGAAGAGGCAGTTCAAAAACTGAATTCTAGTAAATCCCCTGATATGAACGGCCTTCTCGCAGAATTCTTTCATTGTGTCGGTCCAGTGTTGATGGGGCGTCTGACTACTCTATTACAAACAGCTTGGAAAACTGAGACTATTCCCGAAGATTGAAGAAACTCTTGGTTAGTTGTGCTTTATAAAGGAAAGGGTCCTAAAAACGATTGCAGCAACTACCGAGCAAGCTCACTTTTATCAGTTGTGGGTAAAATTCTTAGTAGCATTATTTTCAAAAAAATTAACCTTCACATTGTCAATAATATTTTGCCAAAATCCCAGTGTGGGCTTAGAAGTGGTCGAGGGACAGTTGATATGATATTCACAATCAGACAACTGTAAGAAAAATGTCAGGAACAGCTCAGAGATCTTTTTCAAGTGTTCATTGACCTTACTGAGGCCTTTGACACAGTAAACTGTGAAACTTTTTGGTTGATTCTTGGAAAGTTAGGTTGTCCAGAGAAGTTGATTTCTATCTTAAAACTTTTCCACCACGACATGAAAACTACGCTGAATATCGAGGGCAAACTTGCAGAACCTTTCACTGTAGGAAACGGTGTCAAGCAGGGAGATACACTAGCTCCAACATTATTTGCGCTTTATTTTTCTATGGTGTTTCAATTAGCTTTCAAGGACAGTGGCGAAGGTGTCTACATTTACTATCGAACCACTGGTAAGCTTTTTAACATCAAATGCTTCACTGCCAAAACCAAAACAATGATGAGCGTGATACGTGAATTGCTTTATGCAGAAGACTGTGCTTTGCTGACTCACACCGAGATCGAAATGCAGCACCTGATGGATTCTTTTGAAGCTGCGTGCACTGCGTTGGGGTTGACTATCAGTTTGAAGAAAACTGTTTTGATAACTCAACCAACTCCTGGAAAAACATATGTCGAGCCATCAATCTATGTCTACGGACAAAAGCTGGCAGTCGTTCCAAAGTTTGTATATCTTGGAAGTACTCTCAATTTCAGTAACTCCATTGATGATGAGGTGTGCTTAAGAATAAGCAAAGCTAGCCACGCATTTGGCATCTTGCATAAGCGTCTTTGGAGTCGCCATGGTATCTCTAAACGCACGAAGGTTAAAGTTTAAACGCGTGTGTTCTAACTGTCTTTATTTATGCTAGTGAAACTTGGACCACATATACCAGGCAACTAAAACAACTTAAGCGTTTTCACCAACAGTGTCTGCGTAAGATTTTGGGCATAAAATGGCAGATGCACCTCAGCGATACCGAAATACTTGAGATGGCAAATATCGGTAGCATCGAAGTCCTAAGCTCCAAGCAACAGCTCAGATGGAGCGGACATTTAGTAAGATCGCCCAACGAACGGATTCCAAAGCAAATATTTTATGAGCAACTTACCGATGGAAAAAGATTGGCTCACAAACCCAAAAAACAATTCAAAGATTGCTTGAAACAAATCTTCAAAAAATGCGGCATAAGCTCCGTTTCATGAGAAACACAAGCGCAAAATAGGTTAACTTGGAGGAAAGTAAGTTTTGAAGCAACCGGTCGTTTTGAGAAAAGCAGACGGAAACACGCTAGACTTAAACGCGATCTCCGGAAAAGAAACATCACCGAGCATGTAACAGAGCTGACGTGCGGTCATTGTGGGAGACCATGTTTGAGCAGGTCCCATCGACGTCGTGTTTCTTCGGCTCAGCGTGAGAAAGTCAACTAGTGCACACTACTTGTCAGAATCCTATTTTCCCAATGCTGTATAGCAATATTTGTAACATTTGTGGCAAAATCTGCAAAAGTGTAGGTGGCATGAAAAGGCATGAAAAAGTCCATGTTTTTAATACTCTCACTTATCCATCCATCCCGAATCTTTTCATATATGTGGCAATTGTGGGAAGGTGTGCAAGTCCTCTGCGGGTTTGAAAAGCCACCTCCAAACCAGAAACTGTTTGCAAAGCAATGGCAATACTTGAAGACGAGTTGCTGCCACCATGTATGTATGTATGTATGTATGTATGTATGTATGTATGTATGTATGTATGTATGTATGTATGTATGTATGTATGTATGTATGTATGTATGTATGTATGTATGTATGTATGTATGTATGTATGTATGTATGTATGTATGTATGTATGTATGTATGTATGTATGTATGTATGTATGTATGTATGTATGTATGTATGTATGTATGTATGTATGTATGTATGTATGTATGTATGTATGTATGTATGTATGTATGTATGTATGTATGTATGTATGTATGTATGTATGTATGTATGTATGTATGTATGTATGTATGTATGTATGTATGTATGTATGTATGTATGTATGTATGTATGTATGTATGTATGTATGTATGTATGTATGTATGTATGTATGTATGTATGTATGTATGTATGTATGTATGTATGTATGTATGTATGTATGTATGTATGTATGTATGTTTATGGTTTGTTATCAGTTCGCTCGACTACTTCTTAACACTCGGTAATTTTATTTGTTTTGCTTTATTAGCTTTTTATCTATTTTTGTGTAAAATTTCTTTTATAAAGTACTTCTTTGTGTTTCTTGACCAAATTATTTCATTTTTGGGATTTATTAATTTTTTCTATTTTTTTATACTTGAGAATTTTTCAATCAGTCGAGATTTTTTAAGTTTTATTGACTAAGGAAAATTGAATTTTTTATATTTATTCATTAAAATATAAATAATACAATTGCATAAAAAATAAAAATGAAATAACATTTTTTGAAAAAAAAAATCTGAAAAGTTGAAGAAAATAGAACTAAAAACAAAAAACACCTGATTATGTGAGCAGAAAATTAAATTATAAAACAATAAATAAAAGTTTTCAAATTAGAAAAATTATGTTCTAAACTAACATTTTACTAAGCAATGATAATTTAAATATAAAAAACCAATTGAGTAAATTTCATGAAATATAAGTTTAAGAATTAATTTAAATCAACTCAAGCAAAACATAAAATACAAACGGTCACATTAACGTGATTAAAACATTAACGCTAGAATTTAAAAATATTAAATGTACTTATTAAAATATATAAAACTCTTATCTCCTTTCAAAAAATATCAAAGTTTGAAAAATTTTGAAGCATCTTTGAACCTAATACTTCAAAACAATTTAATGAAAATTTTCAACAAATTAGCTATTCATTTGAAGGATGTTCAACACATTCAATAAAAGCTGAACCTTCCCACAAGAATAACCTCATTGTAAAACACTTAGTTTTTGAGATGAGAAAAAATCTTTTGAGAATTGTTAGTTCCAAGGCATTGTATTCATTTTTTGAAACATGTTTGAAAATATATACGCTGTTTTTGAAAAAATCAAATATTGAGAAAACTATCTGAGGATGAAGCAAAATTCAACGGAGTTATTTCTTAAAAGGATCTTTCTCTTTATCATTGAAAAACCGGAATATGATCAATAAAACGCTGTCATACATGGAAACTGAGCAACAAAAATGAAAGTCAAGAAAAGCATCAAAAAAACATAGGGAAAAATATAAGAGTTTGACTATAACGGGTTCAACCTAAAAAAAACCAAAAAAATTCAGCGTTTTTTTGTGAAAGACTTGGAAGTAAAACTTCAAATCATATTTGAAAATGAAAAACAGGTTAATTAGTTTTAATGAATTTTTCAAAATAAAAGCAAAAAAATAATTAAAACACAAGAAATAGTTTTTCGCATTTCTTTGTATAAGTCGCAAAAAGTATGTTTTCCTAAGTTTTGCTTCAGTTTTTTTTTGAGTTTTTCATCATGGTATATATCAATATTATTATTATTCTCATTATTTTATTATTATTATTATTTTTGTTGTTGTTTTTTCCATTACATCTTTTAGTTTTTTTATTATTAATATTACTTCAACATTTCCATCACTATAGCTTTTTCCAAATGATATAGTTGCTTTTCATTATTTTTTAAATTATTATTCATTATTTTTATTTCTATTATTTATTACTTATTGTCTTTTTCACTTTCATCATTTATATTCTTATTATGATCATAAGTTTAATTAATATCTTTATTTTTTGTTGTGAATATTACTAGTGATATTATTTTCTTTTGCAAACGGTCAAATGTCTGACTAGTCTAAAGTGTTGAGATGTTGAAAATGTTTTAAAGCACCCTGGACATTTCAAAAGTTCTGTGCTTAATTTGTTGTTATTATTGTTGCTTTTGTTGTTTTTATTGTTGTTGTTTTTTCTGTTATTATTTTCATTTTTGTTGTTGTTAGTCGTGTTGTTTTTGATTAAATTTGTATTATAATTGTTAGCATTTATTTCATTTTTATTCCTGTTATTTTTGTTATTATCGTTGTTGTTTTCATTGTTATAATCACCCTTTTCATCATCACAGTTTATTGTTTTATTGTTATTTTTTCTATTTTTTTTCTCATTGTTTTCTTCATCCAAATCATCAGTAACATTAATAGCGCTAAAATCAAATAAATTTGAGTTCACTTGTTTTTCATTTTTTTTGCTTTCATTCTTTTTTCTCTCATCACTCTTTTCTCCATCATTGTCATCTTCTTTTTCTTCATTTCCATTCTCTTCTTCTTCATCATCATCGTTTGCCAACTTAATTAATTCTTTTTTGTTTTTTTGTGTTAAATATTTTACAAAACTTATCAGTTTCTTATTTTCATCATCATCGTCGTCGGCATCTTCATTCAAAACAATATTTCCTTTTCCATTATTATTATTATTGTTGTTTCTATTCTTATTGTTATTTTTATTTTTTTCATTACAGTTGTCTTCAGTATCATCACAAAAATCATCAATTATTTTTTCATTTTTATCTTTTCCATTCTTTTTTGAAGAAGCAGAAGAGTCGTTGGCCGTTGGTGAATTAGCATCAAAAGCATTTGATTGGTAAAACTGTTGGAACAGAGGATGAATGGATGGATTGATGGACTGATTGACCGATGGACACGCAGGCTGGGGCAACAACGGATGGTTGAATATGTGGGTGGCTGGTTGTATGTTAGATTGATAAAAAGTTTTTGCATCTAAAGTATTTTTTGATTTTTTTTTGTTTATTTTTAATTGATAATTATTTGTTTTTTTTTTTTGAATTTGAATTGGTTTCAACACATCATTTTCATTATCATCATCATCTCTTTCTTCTTCATCATCTTCATCACCCCCATCATCAGCATCATCATCATTTCCTTCATCAACATCAAACTCTTCTCTATAACTATCATTCACATCATCATCATCATTGTGACCAAATATAAGATTTTGACTTTTAACATCTTTCTCTTGACTGACCTCTCTGCTGATGACGTCATACAGGTGATCATGATGGTCTAAAAATAGAAAGGGTTCGTCAGTCTTAGGATCTTTCTTGGTTGTTTTCGAGAAATTTCTGACCAAATCTTTGATAGGAAATATATTTCTTATTTTTGGGTTGTCTTTTTGTTTCTTTTGTGAGAGTTCATCAAGTTGAATATATATATCAAGAGCTTGCTGGCTATTATTCTCTGTATGTTGTTTGAATAAATTTTGTATCATTTGCAAATGATTTTTTGAGTTTTTTTGATCTGGTGATGGTGACTGTTGTTGAACTTTGAAGATTCTCTCGATGTCCTTCTGTCGTTTCTTTAATTGGTATTTCCTCCTCATTTGCATTTTTACTTCTTCTCTCAACCCTTCGTAGTTGAACTCAGTACCTTCATCTGCTTTTATTTTGTTATTATTGTTATTATTAATAGTGTTAATAATATTATTGTTGTTACGATTGTTGTCTTTATTCTTAAGGTATTGGCTGTTTTTAATTGGTTGTTTATTGTCTTTTTTTCTTATAATTCTCATACATTCATTATTGTTATTTTTATTATTATTATTATGATTATTATTATTATTGCTATTATTATCATTGTTTTTATTCTTTTCAGTTTTGTTCAATAAATGTGAAGCATCGGAAAGTAGGTCAAAGTCATTTTGATTGGTTGTTTCTTTCAAGTTTGTGGCTTGATCGACAAATAAGAAGTTGCTTTTGTGGTTAACATTTGTAACTAGGTCATCATACTTGGTTTTCTGTAAAGTTATGGAAAGAATATTTAAGAAAAACCTGAAGAAATCATCGAAAATATATTGAACAGAAGTTTTTACATTGAAAAATTTGTAACTTATAGAGTTTAAACACACTGTTTCAATATCATTTAATCGTTTTTATTATAATAAGTTTTTCATGTTTCACCGCCATCAACAATATCACTACCATCACCACCCTCATCATCTTTTTTATCATCCCCACTATAATCATCACCACCCTCATCAGCTTTTTTATCATCCCCACTATAATCACCATTATGCTCACCACCATCACCATCACTACTCTCACCACCATCTCTATCATTATCTCCAGTTTTACTACTACTCCAACCTCTTTTACTCACATACAAGTCTATTTCCATTATCATCCTCATCTTCACCATCATCATCATTTTCTTCATCATCAATATCAACACCACCATCTCCACAACCATCACAACCTTCAGCATAGTTATCACCCTTATCAGCATTATCATCATCATTCTCACCATCATCACCACCATTACCACCACTTCAACATCATCATCATCATCGTCACCACTTCCCGCCCTCTACTCACATAAGAGTCTAATTCTTCTTGAAGTTTGATAACTTTATCATGTTCATTACTTCTATCTCTTCTTTCTAGTTCAAAATCTTCTATGTACGTTTTCACTTGTAGTTTCAAAACCTCTTTATCTCTCAATAAGTCAACAATCTGTAAAGAAAACAGTTGTTTCCATATTAGTGGCGATTTGTTTTAAGGGTGCAAGAGTTGTGGTGAAAAAGTATTAAAAGAATTTTTGTTCAAAAAGTACAGAAATGTCTTCTTTATAGTATTTTTACAATAAAACTATAATTAGAATTATCATTTTTCTTCAATTTTATTCAATAAAAGAAGTATTTTTAATGAAAAATTAAAATAAATTATATATATAATTTTTCCATGCTTCACCAGCTGATCCCAATCATCATTATCATTGCTAACTTCAAGCTCTTTGCTCATCAGTTTGGTCTCAAGCAAGTGTACTTGTTTCTGCAGCTGCTTGTTCTCGTTGCTTGCTGCCTCCAGCTCTCTGTTCAAGCTGTTGAACTGCTGAGGAAACTGTTTATTATTTTTTTTACTTTTTATTTTAATTTTATTTTTTTTATTATTATTATTATTTTATTCTTATTTTTTTGTTTCTTTTTTTTATCTATTGTTTTCATTTGGTTTCCATCATTGCTTTGTATGTTATATTTTCCATTTAATATATTCATTTTCGATATTATTCTGTATACTATTTTAACTTCTTTTTTATTATTTTGTATATTATTTTTAATTTTTTTTGTTTTTCGTAAATTTTATTTCCATCATTTCTACAGTTTTTTTCTAATTTCATCATTTCTTTTTACCTAAACTATATGAACTTTTATTTTGTTCTAAACATAGTCTTTCTTAATTTAACTTTTACTCATGCTTAATAACTTGGAAAATTTTTGAAAAGATAAGCATACTCCATAAACTTGAATAATATTTTTTTGAAAATTTAAATAAGAATTTAAAAAAATTTTTAAATCATTTTATGGCTGGTTTCTGCAAGCTATAAATTACTAAATTAAGGTGAAAACAATATTATCATCAACGTCAAATTTTTCATATAGTTACCACTAAAGTTGTTGAAATAAATGTTAAAACTTACATTCATAGATAAGATTTCAGAATTTTTTATAGGAGTTTCATTGCAAATAGTTGTTGTTGAAGTTGTTGTTGATGTTGTTGTCGTTGTTGTTGTTGATGTTGTTGGTGTTGTTGTTGTTGCTGATGTTGTTGTTGTTGTTGTTTTTGTTATTGTTGTTGTTGTTATTGTTATTGTCGTTGTTGTTATTGTTATTGTTGTTGTTGTTATTGTTATTGTTGTTGTTTTCGTTGTTGTTTTCACTTTTTTTGCTGTTCTTTTTATGTTTGTTTTTATTTTTTTTTTCGACTTTCAAAAACTCGTCTCAAATCACAGCAAATTTTCACTTTTTAAAACTAAAATCTTTTCAAAACTTTTTTCAAAGCTTTCAAGAAAATATTTTTAATATCAAAATAAAATTAAACTTAGAACTGAATTTAGAATTAACAAGAATTAATTGAAAAATACTAAAAATACCTTAAAAAAGCGATAAAATACTTTGATAATGTATTTGAAAAACAAGAAATCTTGCCCTTATAAAGGCTTCAATGAACGTTCAAAATTACCGGATTAATTTTCTTCATGTTTTTATCGTGGTTATTGTCACAAGGTGTTTCATTATTCTTGCTATTATCATAACTAATTGTTATTGTTGGTATTGTTAATGGTATTAGCTTTTTGATTGTTATTTTAGTATTATTGTTTTTTTTTTTGTTTTCTTGTTATTATTCATCTTATTTCAACCCACTTCAAAACACACTCCAGCAAGTCTCATCATAGTCTTGAGCATAATAATAATAAAATCATAACATCATAATACATTTTTTTTGTTTTTTTAACTTACGTGAACAAACCAGAGCTGAACAATTGAAGCACAAAAGAGTATTAGTTCAATAACAACAATAATAATATAATGTTAAATAAAAAATAAAAATAAATTAGTTCATTATTCTTTTTATTTCTATTTGCAAAACTTCGTCTTTTATCATAATAATTCTATATTAATAATTTCAAATATTCATTTAGCAAATAACTGTAATTTCTTCATTTATTGATTGCTTAAAACTATTTTAACCTTATATACACCTGTGAGTTGAACAAGTGTTTCACCAAAAACTCCTGCTTTTTTACCTGTTACACAAACCAAATAGGTGTTCGATGTTGGGTTTTAGAACTTCGACTGCGTGGAAAGCTGAAACGAATGCATTTTCTGCGGAATTTCTGTGTTTAAAATGAAAAGTTTGAAGTCGATTTTACGTCTCAACTTGGAGAAAAATTTTAAAATGCATGCAATGTGCATAAAAATATTAAAAATTCAAACACTTTGCTACTTTGCGTTGGTTTGTATACGTAGTCATAAGACAAAAACACTCCTACTTCTAACCTTATCACAGAAAAAAATTCAACTCTTAACAAACACCTGTCTAAGTTGATGAAAAGCCATTGAAGCAAAGTCTCATATCTATGTACAAAAAACTATGAAATAAGAGATAGAAGGGGCACACACTAAGTAGAATGCAAATAAAGAAAGCTAAGCAAAATACCAAAACTTGCTATCGTGACAGACACTCATGTTAATAGCAAAAATCCAAAATCAATATTTGAAAGTGAAATTCATATAATTCTTCATTTGTAGAACATCAATTTGAGGAATTTTCATACATTTATTCGAAATTAGGCTTTAATTTTCATCTTATCATAAGACATTGGCATATAACATAACTCTGTTATTTGGTCCATTTGAAGCACTGTCATAAAGTAACTATAAGATAATTTGAATTTCTATATAGCCTATTTTTGTTGTATTTGTAGCACTCTAAAAAATAGTCAAAAAAAATATAATACAAGTGCTAAGTGTAGACGCAAGCAAGAACCGTGATTTAGTCTAGTCTCCGTGGGCTTAGCTATGAGCGATCAACATAAAAAGAGATATAAGCTTTTCTCTGATAAGTGTTGTTTTATCTTTTAAATTTTCTTTCCAATTACCAAAAAAACTGAATCTTTTTTCAATTTTATTTAATTTAAGTTGTACCAAATTTATCAATTTCATGAATATTAATTATATTGCATTAGTTTATAAAAAACTTCATTTTGTCACTCATCAATGCATTTTATGCTGTAAATAGAGGAGTAAAATAGACAGCTCATAAGCTGACGAAGTATTAGTAATAGTAGTAGTAGTAGTAGTAGTAGTAGTAGTAGTAGTAGTAGTAGTAGTAGTAGTAGTAGTAGTAGTAGTAGTAGTAGTAGTAGTAGTAGTAGTAGTAGTAGTAGTAGTAGTAGTAGTAGTAGTAGTAGTAGTAGTAGTAGTAGTAGTAGTAGTAGTAGTAGTAGTAGTAGTAGTAGTAGTAGTAGTAGTAGTAGTAGTAGTAGTAGTAGTAGTAGTAGTAGTAGTAGTAGTAGTAGTAGTAGTAGTAGTAGTAGTAGTAGTAGTAGTAGTAGTAGTAGTAGTAGTAGTAGTAGTAGTAGTAGTAGTAGTAGTAGTAGTAGTAGTAGTAGTAGTAGTAGTAGTAGTAGTAGTAGTAGTAGTAGTAGTAGTAGTAGTAGTAGTAGTAGTAGTAGTAGTAGTAGTAGTAGTAGTAGTAGTAGTAGTAGTAGTAGTAGTAGTAGTAGTAGTAGTAGTAGTAGTAGTAGTAGTAGTAGTAGTAGTAGTAGTAGTAGTAGTAGTAGTAGTAGTAGTAGTAGTAGTAGTAGTAGTAGTAGTAGTAGTAGTAGTAGTAGTAGTAGTAGTAGTAGTAGTAGTAGTAGTAGTAGTAGTAGTAGTAGTAGTAGTAGTAGTAGTAGTAGTAGTAGTAGTAGTAGTAGTAGTAGTAGTAGTAGTAGTAGTAGTAGTAGTAGTAGTAGTAGTAGTAGTAGTAGTAGTAGTAGTAGTAGTAGTAGTAGTAGTAGTAGTAGTAGTAGTAGTAGTAGTAGTAGTAGTAGTAGTAGTAGTAGTAGTAGTAGTAGTAGTAGTAGTAGTAGTAGTAGTAGTAGTAGTAGTAGTAGTAGTAGTAGTAGTAGTAGTAGTAGTAGTAGTAGTAGTAGTAGTAGTAGTAGTAGTAGTAGTAGTAGTAGTAGTAGTAGTAGTAGTAGTAGTAGTAGTAGTAGTAGTAGTAGTAGTAGTAGTAGTAGTAGTAGTAGTAGTAGTAGTAGTAGTAGTAGTAGTAGTAGTAGTAGTAGTAGTAGTAGTAGTAGTAGTAGTAGTAGTAGTAGTAGTAGTAGTAGTAGTAGTAGTAGTAGTAGTAGTAGTAGTAGTAGTAGTAGTAGTAGTAGTAGTAGTAGTAGTAGTAGTAGTAGTAGTAGTAGTAGTAGTAGTAGTAGTAGTAGTAGTAGTAGTAGTAGTAGTAGTAGTAGTAGTAGTAGTAGTAGTAGTAGTAGTAGTAGTAGTAGTAGTAGTAGTAGTAGTAGTAGTAGTAGTAGTAGTAGTAGTAGTAGTAGTAGTAGTAGTAGTAGTAGTAGTAGTAGTAGTAGTAGTAGTAGTAGTAGTAGTAGTAGTAGTAGTAGTAGTAGTAGTAGTAGTAGTAGTAGTAGTAGTAGTAGTAGTAGTAGTAGTAGTAGTAGTAGTAGTAGTAGTAGTAGTAGTAGTAGTAGTAGTAGTAGTAGTAGTAGTAGTAGTAGTAGTAGTAGTAGTAGTAGTAGTAAACTATTAAATTTATCAACATAGTTTAAGAAGATTTTTTTTCTCGTGTTTCCGAGAAAAAATATTTTTATTTTTTTTATATAATTTTTTTATTCCAACAATTCTTTTTTATGTTTTTTTTTTTTGGTTTAAGTTGTTATGTTTTTTAAAAATTCACTATTATGTTTTTGTTTATATATTTCTTTTTATATTTTGTTGATTATTTCACTAATCTATTTTTTCTTTCTGTTTTCAAAATTATTGCTCATGCTTTTGTTCTTGTTATTTTTATTTTTTTTATTAATATTATCATTATTATTTATTTTTTTATTATCATTTTTATTGTTGTTACGTCAATAGACCACACCTCAAAAGCTTTTTTTAGCACATTGTTGTTTTGAGCGGAAACGATTACTCTTACAAACTCTGAAGCTTATTAATAATAACTAATACTGACGTCATTTGAGGTGTTATAAGTTTAAAAATAACTTATTCACCAGCAAACATTATTTTTAAAACATTATTATGATGTCATAAATTTATCGTCATTCAAACTCGTTATTATATAAGGTATCATTCAATACTGTGAGTTAGCAAAACAAAATGGCGTATGAGGAAATTAGACAAGTACCGAAACAGTTCAAACACTTTTATTAACTGAGAACTCTTAGCTTCCAAAAATCATTTTTCAAACCAAATAATAAATATTGCAACTAATCCTACGTGGGAGTTGAATGCTTGGTCAGATCTATGTTATTTGAGTTAAGTTCACTTACGTAAAGATTTTGGTTTATTAATATTTTGCCTTTTATGATTATTCTTTTTATGCTCATCCCTCTTATTAATTACATTTTTATTGTTTTTATTGCGATTATAATATTTATTATTTTTATCATTTTTATTATTTTTCTTTTTATTCTTATTATGATTGTTATTTATATTATTTAACTAATGACGTCAAACCTCGCCACATCATTTTCAATCGGAAACCTGTTACCCGACTTTGTTAATTTTTGATCTGTCGCAACTAATGCGGAGCATTGTAAACCTATGCCATTGTTCATGATTAAGTCTCTATTTTTTTGAATTATTTTTCTATGTTTTTTTTCTTATTATTGTTTTGAATTTTTTTGTTTTTATTTATTTTATCTACATTTAAAAATTTTTACAAACATTTAAATATTATATATTTATAATATAAATAATAATTTTTTTTTTAAATTCATGCTTATTATTATTGTTTTTCAAATTATATTCCAACATTAATGTTAATACTATGTTCCCAATAGTTATTCTTATTTCCATTAGCAGCTTTTATGTGAACAGTCAACACTCGACACCAGCCTCTTTCAAAAGCGAAATTCAGCTATTATTCAACCTATAGTTTTAACAAATATTTGTTAATGAAAAAGTTGAACAAGAGCGGATGAATTGCGGGAAGTAATGGAAAGTAAAAACAAAAAATAATAATAATGAAAATAATAACAATAAAAATCATAATATCAATAAATAATAAATAGTAAGAATAGTGATATTTATGATAATAACAATAATAATAGTGGAAATACCAATAATCTCTAAAAAATCGAAATCTAAGCGGTGGTCTTGTGAATTCTCGTACAAATTGTTTTGTTTTATTCGTGAGGAATACCATTCATAACACCGTTTCCATTCTTCCTTCTGTTTATTGTTTTTTAATGCCATTGAAAATTCCAATAACAACGTTAGTTAATTATAGTTAACATTGAGTAATGAATTTTTCTCAACATTAGTGCTAGTACTATTCCTTTAGTGTTTCTCGTGTTCTTTTGATTTATTTTTGTTATATTAGTATTATTATTACTATTTTTAATCTATTTTTATACATATCATTCATATTTATTATTTATTATTTTTATTTTTTTCATTTTTTTTATCGTTTTCATTATTATTTTTATTATTATTTTTATGCTTATACTCATATTGTTTTTCCTATTTTCATCTCAAGTTGAACAACCGAGCAATCACAGTTTCAATTTAAATGAAGCTTTTCCTGTTTCCGGATGCAAATTAAAACTTCTGACGTCATACAAGGTATCCACATTGCCCATAGTAACGTTGTGTCTTCTTAGCAACCTGTCAACAATGGCTTCCGAGGCTATGTTGGTGGTGGTGGTCTGGGGGGAGGGAAGGTAGATTATTGTTTAATGAGATATTATTATCATTATTGTTATTTTTTTTTTAATTATTATTATTTTTATTATTCAGACTATTTTTGTTGTTTTCAATATTGCATATGTTATTGGTGAATAATATTTAATTTATCAAAGAAATTTTATTGGTTAGAAATGAGAACAACAAATTATGAATAAATTAATATAGGTAATGAAGCAAATTAACATAAATAACTTAACATTATATTTCATTAGTCAATAGATCTCAATTGTTTGATTGTTCACTTGACCCCACTTCCCAAAATTATTTTGCAAACAATTAAAACCGCAATCAAAAACAAGATTTTACCAAATCCCATGGCTGAAATCTGTAAATAAACCTAACTAAATAATAATAATTGGAAAAATAAAAACAAAAG
Organism: Pterobdella sp. o SKG-2022; assembly: GCA_964035795.1. Lineage (NCBI taxonomy): Eukaryota > Metazoa > Annelida > Clitellata > Hirudinida > Piscicolidae > Pterobdella > Pterobdella occidentalis. The sequence goes on from OZ038327.1 coordinate 4,728,313, forward strand.
TAATAATAAAAATCCCATAACTATCTTTTGAACTAAATAATAACAACAATAAAAAAAAACGAGAACAACAATAATAACAAAAATAATAATAATAACAAAAAGATAAATAATAATAATAACAACCTGTATGTACTGTTTTGTATGACACAGAGGACATACGACAAAATCTTTGTTGTAAGCCCTGTGTGGTAGAGTATTGTGGAGATGGAGGGAAAGGTGCGATTCGGTAGGGTGGGTGTGGTCGTGTAGATGGCAACATGCCTCGTAGTTGTGGATCGAGTGTTTCTTTTTGTTTTTGTCGTTGTTGTTATTGTTGTTGTTGTTATTATTATAGTTATTATTATCATTGTTTTTTTTATTATTACAGTTGTTGTTTTTGTTGTAGTTCACATTCCAATCAGCTGCCAAATAGTTTTTGTCTTCTTCTGGCATGAGGGATGTTTTGAAGTAATGTGTTTCAGTTACACGTTGTGAAGTGTTGAAGCAAGAATTTTAAATGCATTGAGGATGAAAGTTTTAATCACTACAATTGATGTTAATATATTAATTAAATTTATTAGATTATTCTAGAAGTGAGAAATGGTAAGAAAACCCCAGAAGATTGAACGGATCATACAACTTTACAGTTTTAAGAATTTGTTTCAGTCTTTTTGACGCTAAAACAAACTGCAAAAACCAAATCATTAATGATTTTGTGTGCAGATGTCAATGAAATCGTCGCTTGCTTTTTAAGTGAAACTTAAATTTTTTGTTTTGCAACAAGTACAAACTGCTCAAATCTTGGCACACCCTTGTAGACCAATTCCTCAACTTAGCATTGCAGTGATCCAGGTCCATTATGTTCATTTAAAGATGCATTATTGCTTGAAAATATAATTATTATTGTTGAAAAAATAGCTGATTATTTGAGGTAGACCCAAGAGTAAATTCCCAAATAATTTAACAGAGAGATAAAAACTGCAGTGAAATGTTGGAGATCTGTCTAGCGTGATTTCAATTATTTTCAGTTTTATAATGATGTCAAATTTAAAAATTCAGCTTTTTGCTTAATGTGTTAGTAAAAGCATTGATTAGAGACTTCAAAGGTCATTAGTGGAAAACATGTGTGGAATAAGTGTTGGCAGGTTAAAGTTGAAGGTTCCATAGGTTTTTTAAAATTATAGAAAAAACTCATAAATATATGAATAGTATGTTATGAGCTTTTTGAAAATTTTTTAAAAAATTAATTAAAATTAATAAAAATAATAAAAATATTAATAAAAAAAATAAACAAAAAATTTATAAAAACAATAATGCTAATAATAATTAATAAAAGGTTAAAAACAATTTTATCAAAACAAAGGCGGTTATATTTTTAGCGCAGTTTCAGCTGATTTCACAATCTAAGGTGAATAACAATAAAAATAAAAACTATCATTTAATTTCATTGATTGTTTTTTTTATTATATAGTTTGTTAAATATTTTTTTCAATGATAATAAAATTTCAATATTGCTGGTTAGTTAGGAGAAATATATTTTTAGTTTTTTTTAAATAATATAAATATTTTTAAAATGTTTTTATTACTTAAAACCAAGATAAAACTGAACAAAGGCTGAGTCATACCAGGGATTGACTTGTACTTGTTGATGACGTCATCGAGGCACACGTCACACATTACATGGCCACACTTTGTCAGCATTCGGTGACGCCCTCTAAAGCCTGTGTTGTTGGATTTTTTGTTTTTTTTGTTGTCGCTGCTGTTTTTGTTTTTTTTCTTGTTTTTATTGTTTTTATTGTTATTATTTTTATGTCGTGGGAAAAAAAATGAAATTATTACTTTCAGACGATTGAAACTATCTTTTTCAAAGTAAGTCGAAATAACTCGATGATCCAAGGCATTTTTGATTTTAAACTTCGAATTAAACCATTTCAGATTCATTTATTTAAAAAACATGCACAATTTTTTGATGATTTCAACTGAAAAATTAAAAATATTTATGATTTTAAAAATTTCAGTAATTTTTGCAATTAATTTTTAAATTTTCACGTTGATCAATTTTATAATTCATAAAAACAGCAGAAAGACTACAGTTTTTGACTTCGTAATTGAACGTTAGCATGTTGCTCTAAGTCTTGAATATAAACACTTGCTGATTATTAAAAAGTTTTATTATGAAAAAACAAAAATTATGTTTTTTTTTCAATAAATTCATCTAAAAATTTCCTATCTAGTGTACATTATAACAATTATAAAATTTTGTAAGAAGTACATTTTCCCCTGTTTCGAATTAATCTATTCAGTGTCAAACCTTTTCTAAAAATAGTGTTTTATTATAATTTTTTATCCTAAGTAATACTCTATAAAAGTTTAAATTGTTGAAAATGCAACCTATCAAAACCTTTTGAGAGCTTAGTAATCAAAAAAATAATAATAGTTATAATAACACTCGTATGATATGAAATGATTGAAAAAATTAAATAAAAAATAAAAAAAAACATAATAATAACTCAAGTCCAAACAATAACATATTGTGATAATAACTCAAAAACATTTAACCCGCTAGATGGCAGTGGTGGCAGAGAAGAGATTGGTTCGTGATCTGCTCAGAATAGTTGTAACCACCCGTGTACTTGTTGGCAGATAGACATTCAGGATGGGGCTGAGTGTCAGACATTATGGGGGCTTAGGAGGGTGAAGGAAGAGGGTTTTTAGGTTGTTGTTTGAGGGTGAAGTTCAAGTTTTTGTTGTTTAATGGTAGGTTGTTTTTTATATTGTTTCGTTTGATATTTTTTTGATTTTTTATTTTATGTTGTTTTATGGTTGTTATTTCAATGTTTTCGTTTTTCCCTTCTCGATTTAATAAAAACCTTGTTTGAAGCTTTCGTCTTTGGAGACTTTTTTATTAAAAATTTTTAATGCTTCCAACGCAAAAATTTGCAATTTCAAGATTTTGAGTGTTTTTATCAATACAAAAATTGGGAGCAAAAATAATCTTCTAGGCAATTTTCACAAATATTACGATCCCCATGACAACAAGGAAAACAACTCTATAATTTTGGTTTATTAAGGTCAAAAGAAGTAATTTTTTGTTGAAAAAATGAGTTCAACAATTTAGTTTAAAAAACTAAATATAAATTTAATTTTAAAATAATTAAATTTTATAAAGTTTGAAGGATTTTTTGGTACGACTAACAGTTTGACAGCTTTTCAGAGTATCGTCAAAACTTAAATCTCATTTTAAAAAACAAAAGTGAACCATTAATAAAATCAAATGGCTTTATTGGTGACAAGAGAGAAACGGCTAGAGGGAGGTAGATTTCTTGATAAGGACGAATGTTTAGTGTTTATACACTTGGTGTTGCAAATAGAGTGGACTGAACTGTTGGTAGAGGTGTTGAAAGCATGGTAAGAGTGTGTCTGAGGTTTGGAGACAAAGTTTCGACTTAAGACAATTTTTGGTGGTTCGAATTTGATGGTGTTTGATGTGAAGCTTTGACCTCTGATGGTTTTTGCGTCTTCGAGGCAGCTTTCGACTGATAGAGTTTTTGAATTAGTTCTCGGTCTTTGAAACTTTTGGTTTTTACTGTCTTCAACTATCTTTTCATATTTATTCTTCAACTCGAAGCTAGCATTTTTTGATAGGGTTGAGTTTTCAGTGGGTTTTGAAGCCTTAGGAGATGAGGAAACTCTGGCGAACTGAAGAGTATCATTGTATGAAGAATCAAACAACCCAGTCTTCACACCACTAATTCTCTCCCATTTATCATACAGCATCTCGTTTGATGGACTCTCCTTAGTGCTGTTACTCCACTCTTCATGGCTATGGTTATTAAAGTTGAAAAAAACTACTCGCAAAAATTAATTTTCTCAACTTCCAACAATTGATTTGACACTCACTCAATTTTTATAATGAAATGTGAGACCTTACACGACTTTTATTGATGAATATTCCTTCCAATCCTCAATGCACAAAAACTAGAGCATTTATCTTACTTTTAGCAGCCGTTCTATCGGTTTGTTTTTGCTATGAACTGCTTTTTCTCCTTTTTAAGTTATTTCATTTTCAATTTTTTGTTTTCATTAGTCTATTTAATTATTATTTTTTTACAAAACCTTTATTATTTTCTTCTTCTCTTCTGTTCCTCGTATTTACTTTGAACCTATGCCCTGCTTTCGGGATTTTCTACTTAGTCTCTCTAAATTCTCTTCTCCTCCTCCTCGGACTGTCAGGCGGCGCGTTTTCTTCTTCAATCTCAAATCTTGTAGTTCTTCTTCTGTTCTCAATAGTATTTCATCATCCACTACTTCTTCTTTCTCCAGTTCTACATTCCCTCACTCCTCTCTTCTCTCCTCCTCTCACCTAAAATCTAAATCTTCTGTTTCTCCTAATTCTTTTTCATATCGCTCTTCCTCGCATATCACCCCTCATTTAGGGAATTCTTTTCTACTTAAGTCTTTCACCTTCTCTTAAACATTTTCGCAAGCCGTTTGTATTGTCCTTTCGACTGTACAAGCGCCTCTACAGTGAACCTAATTTGCAAACTGTGCGCCTTACAAATGAGCTAAGAATAATAATAATTATTATAACAATAAAAATAATAAAAAAATTGCGAAATTCCTGACTGATCTATGAAAAAAACAAGACTGGTGTTAATAGGAAATATAATCTTCAGTGTTGTTTTGAGGAGTAAACGCCCACAAAAAAACTCTCAATAGTTTGAATTCATTAAGCTTTATAGGGTCAATCTCCCAGTTGATTTTGAAGAAAGACTCATTGTGGGTTACTGATGAAAAGCATTTAAATGATGACTATAAACAAGTCATTACTGTAGTCGAAGCATTTCTATAGTCATTCATAAATATTTTCAAATCATTTCAAATAATAAATTGAAAAACGCGGAGTATAATTAAATATTTCACTCAAGTACCTAAAGCCCTTATTCCAAAAAGATTTGAACGCTCATATCATATTGTTATCCTAACCGCACTTGGCATGTAGGATTTCTGTTACAGCTTTCATTATAACAAAACCATTGAAGTTATCAATGAAGCTTTGATTAAGTTGGATTATAAAAAATGAAACTACAACTGTGAAAGGGCTCAAAAGCTTATTTAAGCTCAAAAAAGTTGTAGTTTTTCCTCATCTGTACACATTATCTAACAGAAATACAAAAAAATTTTTTTACACATTCTGTTTAAAAATCTATAAAATTATATATTGAGTCTTTCGAGTTAATATCAATATTTAAGAATATAAACGGCTTTAACATAACTAAGCTGCAACAGAACCCAAAAAAGTGCATTAGACTCTGCCTAAATTGCCACTAAAGCCATTTTGAAAAGTTGAGGCTTGAGCGATGCATGCGATTGTTTTGCAGTTATGAGCCTTTTAAAGTGGCTATAACGAAGAGAGCTTATTGGCGCGGTTTTTGAATATTAAAATAATTTAAAACTCACTTTGAGGTTTCGACTGCACAGAGAAAGAAAACATATATATCAAAAAAACAGCTATAAGGATCGTCAACAGCTCAATGTTTCCTTTGAAATGACGTGGCATAAAAATGATTTATCTAATAAAATTTAAGATCTAATAGAATGTTTGAAAGTTAAAGGTAAATAGCTTTTTCAATAATTTTGGAGAACAAAGAAAGGTTAGAAATGGTACGGTAGTCGGAGATGATAGAAGGATCGAGAGAAGGTTTTTTCAGTTGTGGAGTAATGATAGAGGGTAAAAATAGCTGGAAAATTTAGAAGTAGCTAGAGAAAGGTTTCTAAGATTGAGAATGATGGGATAAAAGAAGGAGAAAATCATTAAGTATTTTGGGAAGAATTAGGTCAAAAAAGCAGGAAGATGAAGGTACAGATTTGTTGCTAGTGATGAGGTGTGTGATTGTGATGGGTACAAAGTGAAAAAGAGAGTCAGAAGCTGGAGATGATGCTGGAGGAGTGTGAGATGATGAGCGATTAGCTCTAATAGAAAGAATCTTGTAGAAATAGTTCTGAAAATCTTGAGAAAAAAAAGGAGGAAGAGGGGATTGTTTGAAGAGAATGAGATTGAGATTTTTCTAACGAGATGAAGAAGAGGAAGCAGAGTTGATGGAAAAAATAAGAATTTTTGAGTTTTTTGGTAGGCGCCATTGACTACGGTTGCCTTCTGTTTTGTCCGTACAAAATTTGATCAAAACTTGCATAAAAGATTCATTTTTGAAAAAAAAACTAGATATTTCGATTACTTTTAAAAGAAGTTACTATTTGAGTGCAGTTGCAAGTTGGAAGATTTTAATTTCTTGGATTTTTCTCGTCTTCGAGAGAAGTTAACAGTTTTTTATTTAAACATTTCTTCTTTATAAATAATTTTTAAATATTTTAGTTAACTATTGTTTCGTCAATAGTGATAACTTGAATCTTTTCAATAGTCATGAGGTGGTTTCAAGTCCCAAAATGAAACGACATATATAAAGCCTAAGAATAGTTAGCAATAAAAAAATATGGCACTACCACGAAAACAGAGCTGGCCGAAAAGTTCATGAAAGACGATGAAAAGCTCTTCAGTCTATTTCTTCTTTACGGCCTTCTGCATACCGTCATGCTATAGTGAAGAAAGATTTTACTATTTCTTTTGGCTTTCTCAACATCAGATCATTACATAATAAGGTCGAGGATGTTAAATTAATGAAAATAAAGAAAATTGATGGATTGTTTTCAGCTGAAACATGGCATGATTCAGACTCAGTTTGTATCAGCTTACTCAAACAGGAATTTACATTTGAAAGTGTTTAAAAGTTCTAGAAATATTAAAATGCTTTTTTATGAATTTAACATGTGATTTATTTGAATTAGAAAAAAAGACCTCAATTATCTTAAGGAAGAAGTCAGAAAAGGATACCTAGCAATTACATCTCAAGATAAAAGACTAGGTTTTGTGACACTTACTCCTTCAATGCTTCATGAAAAAGCTATGGAAGCCTTTAAAAACATTAAACCAGAAAACAAAGACAAAACAAAATCCTTAGAACAAAAAATACAAAAGAAATTACTCGAAATAAAAAAAAACAATAAACTCGAAGAAATAGATTATAAAAACATTTACTCGTCAAGATTCACAACACAATATTCCTATACGATATTAAAACCACCATAACCAGAAAAGAATTATTCAGCGAGAAATGTCATTTCACACCGAAATTGCCCCCAAAAAGCCCTTGCCTCATTTTTAACACTAATAATTAACTCATCAATGGATAAATCTGAGTTCATGTGTAATAACTCCCAAAATTTCATCACAAACCTAAAAAATTAAAAATCAAACCAGATGAACTAGTAAATTTCGATGCGGAAACACTACCCATCTATACCCCTCAACAAATGTATTGAAATAATAAAACAAAAATTCAAAAACAAAAAATTATTGGACAGACAAGGGTGAATATTGCCACCAGGATGTTCCAACATAAAAAAAAATGTGGAATCCACCAAACGAGATGAAAATATAAGTGGCATTTCTGAACACGCACGAATCTGTAACACAGGAACAATATGCTGGGATTGACCCACGATAATAAAGCTTCATGTATTAAGTTTATTAATAAACCGTAGTGTTTGTTTCCATTACATTGATTTCCGGCTATTTTACGTTAACAAGTTTTATTTTTATTGACTATAAGATGATTATTTTTAAACCAATCATTAATATTATTTGATTTATTATTTATATCATTATTTATCTTTTTTTAATTATTATTAGTAATAGGAAAAGGAATAAGAATATCATCAGCATAAATGAGTGTATCATATTTATTATTGTTGATAAGAAAATCATTAATAAATAAGATAAATAGTAAAGGACCTAATATGGAATTTTGGGGAACTATCATAGATTTAATTAAAGGTTCAGATTGTACCCCATTTAAATCAACCATTTGATTTCTGATTTTCATAGAAGACTCTATCCACTATCGATAAGAAATAAAAAAATTTAGTCTATGGAGTTTTTCAAATAATACATCAAAATTTATACAATCAAAAGCCTTAGATAAATCGAAAAAAATACCGATATAAAAATTTTTTAGTTCCAAATTTTTTAGAATATTATATTCAAACATATCTAAGTATAAGTTTGTTGATTTATTCTTAAGAAATTCATAGTGCTTAGTGTTAATTAGTTTATTATTTTTTAAAAAATTACATGCAGCTGACCAATGTTGCCTTTGAGCTGGGTCTCTCTTCATTCCAACGCCATGTTTTGCCACCATTGGTTTTCTCATGCTCTGAGATATCGTCGGTGTAGGTTCCTCACTGTCTTAAGAGGCTCCACAGCATGCCCAAGTGCCTGTTCGTTTTTCATAGACTGGCTCAATTCGTACAGCCGTTTATCTTGGTACAGGCTTTTAGGGCTTTAGCGTTCCTCTAACAGTTTCTGGAGCTTCTTCTGTGGGCCTTTAGCCAATCGTTGGTTTTCTCTTTTTGATACCACAAACTTATGCTGCCGTACGCATCACTCCCTTCTCCAACTTTTTCCAGTCCTTGAAGACGTTGTATCAATTTCTGTTACCAATCCCAAATCCCAGTTCTCTTTTATACTCTTTTGGGTGATGAAACCGAAACGATTTCCAGTCAGGTTAGCTCATTGCACACTTTATGTACCAATCTACAGCTCTTTGCTTTGCCACACCTTTATCCTGTCTTTGTTTTTCTTCTTTTTTCTTTTTTCACTTCTTTCGTTTTTTCTCCTGTCCTTTTCTTGTTGAAGTTCTGAGTTTTTTTCGATGTTACGCAATCTCCATTCCACCTAGGTTCTTCGTGCCCTCACTGACTTGAAACCTCTTAAGGTAGTGCTGTTTGGTGATGTGTTATTGTTGTAAAATGCCGCAGTAGTGTAGTTTGGTGACATGGTACTGTCATCAGATGATGATGCAGTGTTGTTATATGACGTCGTTGTGTTTTTATGTGACGTGAAAAGGTTTTCGTTATAATTTTAGTTTATGATTCTTAGATTTCCTAGTGCATTGTTCTCTGAGAAGAGAAATGATTCGCGTTGTCGTTGTTGTTGTATGAGTAGGTGTTGTTTTAGATGTTGTAGTGAGTGTAGATGTCGATTGTTGAGATTTTTTGGTAGTGGGTGTAAATGTGGATATCTGAAATGTTGTTGTTTTTAGTTGTTGAGATTTTGTTTTTGTTGTCGGTTAATAAAATGTTGCTGTTGTTGTTTTCGGTTGTTGAGACGTTGTTTCTGGTATACTGTAGTTCTTATGGTTTACATCTGTTCGAGACTTCCAAGGTCGGGCTCACCAAAATTTTAAGGAGATGGTTGGCTAATTCCATACCTCTGTTTTCATTGCACTGTTTTCCCGTTGTAGTTGTCAGAGTACTCAACGTTTCCTTCAGTACAGTTTTGGATTCTCTTTTGCCAAAGAAAACTTTCTTGTCCAATAGTACCAGTCGTGAAGGTTGAATCCATTCGCCCAGCTTTATTTTCAATGATCTATTATTTTTTCTTCTTCCTTTTCGCTTTAGTTTCATATAAGCTTGAAGGCACCCGAATCAAAACAAAAAAAATTTGTTCTTGAAAACTTCTGAGCTTGCTTAGTTGAAATATTCAATTATGATATAATATACTCATTGAAGTTATATATTTTTTGATGAATCTTTTTTGCAAAAAAAGTATGAGAATATAGTAACATTATTCAGCTGTGGCCATGATTATCAGTGTACATGCATATGATGCGCACTGTATACTTAAATATAAAAAATTCAAAACAGCATGAACTCATGATAACGATAAATACTTATAAAAAATCAATTGCATTAAATGACCACTCATAACAGAATGTTGGTAGTTAGTTTGGTTCTGTGTTGCGCAATGGCGAGTGAGGGAGTACTAATAGCTGAAAACTTTTTTTTCAATCAAATCCCCTTTAGCAACTTTTGCCTGAATGGTTTCAAGTACGCCGTTTTATACTCCCAATCAACATTGAGTTGTTCTCTGGAATGCTTGAAAGACTTTGCAAAGTGCACCGGGTTCACTATCGGAGAAAGCGGCCATTGTGGTCTCTACAACACCACCACCTACTCTTTCAGCGACTGTTACAAAGCTGTCTCATTCCAGGTTGGTGTGTGGTGATGTTGTGCAACAGGATGGTGTGCTTACAATTGTATTAATTTAACAATTTTGTTGAGGTTAATAAAAAAATGGCTCGAAAATTGTTTAGAGAGTTTAGTTTACGTGTAGCATCGGTCAAGGTTGACATTTTGTATGGAAAAGGAAGGGAGACTTAAATGTAGCAGTATCCAAAATTTCAAAAATTTCAACTATCAGCTGCTAAGGTGAAACGTATAAGAAGCAATCCATAATACTTTACAATAGCTACTTGACCGGAATATTTTTGTACGTTCTACCAGTTTTTATTTATATCAAACTAAAAGACGGTGTCTCATATTAATAATTACTAAACATGGGAAAAATTAATGAAATGGATTCACAATGTTTCTAGTTCTTTCAACTGAAATATTTTCCATATCTTTTTTATTTATTTTTCACACCGCGTGTGCGCCTGTTTTGCTTGAGCCTTTTCCATAGCAATGAGACACAGTTTGAAAACCAGTGATTTTATGTGTGGGTTTGTGCATTAAATTATCTCTCTGGGTCTTTTAAGGACTCTAAAATATGTTTCCAAATGGAGCTCGTTAAATCGAAGGCATGTCAAAAAATTAGGACGTCAAAATAATAATTGGAATTGGAAATTTGAAAAAATATTGTCATTAAAACAATAATTGGGACTTGAAGAATATCAAGTTTCTCAAAGGCTAGTCACTTGAATCTAGATAAGTATAAATGGGCCAGCTGTTATCGGAGAAGTTACATGATATCGATTATAATGGCATTAACTTCAGAAGTTTCTAGACCACTAAATATATTAATTAATCTTCGAACTTACAGAATAGCTTCTTTAATGAGAATTTTTCATTTTCTACAATTTCAAAAACAAAATAATTTTTGAAAATCTCATTCCTTCTCATTATGAGTGTGGCATTAACCTCTTCATTCTATTTCAGAGGCACAAGTTCCCCGACTTAGGTATGACGTCAGTAATATTTAACTATCTAATGAAATTTTTTGAACACTCATAATTTTAATTATAAAGTACAAAACTTTTTGTTAACAGTGTGACATTTTCAAGAATAACCATGGACACTTCTAGCATTTGTAAATTCGATGATTAAATTCAACAAGTTTTTGAAACGTTATCTTAATTATGAAAACAACGATATCAGTGTTGAAAAGTTTTTTCACTTTAGCTTGAAAAAATCATTATAACTATCTAATATTTTATATTTACCTATTATCTCATATCACTTCATCTTATTTAATATTTAAATACCTATTGTCATGAGACAAAAAAGATACGATATATCTTCTTCATCTTTGCATTATTAATTTATTTTGTTGTTAAGTATGAATTACGTTCTTTTATGTATTCATGAATAACTCGTTGTGTTCTTCAATATGAGGATTTTCAATGGGATTGAAATGTTTGCTCATTTAAATATGATTCATCGCAGTTTTTCTATTAAACTTTTTTATAGCTTCCTAACAAAAGTTCATACCCCACCAGATCAAATACAATAGATAGCCATTACGACACAATATCAAATTCCACAGAGCTATAACCCATCCAACACACCCCAAATCTTTGCTTTCCCCCCCCACTCCACCATGCCCCATCATACCAACCATACAAACACATCATACGTACGAAAAACATCAAACCCCCACTTTACCCTACCAGACCAACCTTATAAGACCACAACACAGGACAGTACGTGGTTAGAAATTTTGCTTTTGGTTCAATTGTTTCACCATCGGGAATATGTTTGATGAATGGAACTGGGAATGCAAGCGCTCTGACAGACGGCAAAGTGGGATGGAGTGGTGGACATTGCACATGTACTTCTGCGGTACTAGGAGTCACAAACTGGTTTAATATCACTATGCCCCAAGTCATTTCAGTGGCTTATGTAGTTTTGATACCAAGAGATGACGTGGAAGGTCGGTGATGTGGTGTCTGATGGGCTGTCATGTAGTGTGGTATGGTGTGGTGTGGTGGGGTGTGGTGTGGTGTTGTATAGTATAATCCAGTTTCTTGTTGTGTTATATGTGCTTTGTCGGCTCGTATAGCTCAGTGGTAGAGCATTAGACTAATTATCTAAAATGACTGGATTCGATGCCACGGGGGGAAACATTAAGTATACAAAAAGTAGCGTCTTGTGAAACATCTGTTGAGCTAACGAAACCTCAATAAGAGCCGGTTAATGGTCGATCTAAGAAAAATGTGCTAGTCGTAGAAGATCGGTGATGTGGTGTGTGGTTTAATATTGTATCATGAAGTTTTTTGAAATATGGTATGGTATTGTGTATTTCAGATTTTTGTGATAAGCTATTTGCTAGTCTGCAACGATGGAACAACCAACCATCACTCAAAAACGACGGCGAAAATGTAGCAGAGTCTTTGTGATATTCTTGAACTTAAGGAAGACAAAAGTCTTTTGACTGGAAAACGTGTCTAATCTTCAAAACCTCTAACGTTGCTATTTCTACTCACTTGAGGTCACCAAGGTGCACATTGAGTTGCGGAACATAGAAAAGTAACTTCTTTGGGTGCCACTTGAGAACAGCATCAGCTAGTGAAAAAGACTTGAAGAGAACCAACAAATCTTGTGGATCACAACAGAGAAGACCCCAAATCTGACTGACATGCTCATTAGAGAACATATTACTCCTGATGTGCTCAACCACATGTCTTCACTCAAAAATCAGACGTTAAGGTCAAAACCTTTTGTACTTAGCTCAAGTTCCACACAAGCACCACCCAAGGTGGCTCAAAGGTTGATCAGCCTTGAGACAGTTCCAAGCCCATTTCTTTCTTGTTGTTATGTGTGAAAATATTAACTAAACTTCTTTAACCTTTAAAACCACCACATCACCACAGGCTACAGAGCAAGCAGGTTTATAGTAAAGGTGCATAACTTCAAAATCAATTTGTATGTTTTCTGCTCACAATACACCAAAAAAACTGTAGCAAACAAGAGATACATGGTGGCATGTGAGTCTGGACCTATCCTTGGCAACGTTATCTTTGTCAAACAGTCAGCTGCTGGGTATGGTCACTTGTCTCTTTGTGAAGTAGAAGCTTATGGGATTCCCCTCTGATTAGGGCTATGCATCTGCACCATGGAGCATGCATGAGGTGTGTATCTAGGTTGTTACTTGGTTTTCAACATTGAAGGATTTGTTTTGCAATAAAGTGGAGGGAGCTGAGCTGTACATCGGTACATTTTTTGATAATTCTTGCATCTACACAAATATTTGAAGTTACTTTCAGCTGCATTGATCAATTTTAAACAGACCTTTCATATCACTCAGTTGTTCAACAATTAAGCACCATGAATATTTTAGTTTTCTGCTATTCAACGTTTGTGTTTGAAATAGACATGATGCATACTTTATTGTGAGGAAACTGGATACAATGAAACCTTAGATATAATTCAAATATTACTATTTTAATATCCAATTTTGTTAGAAATTGCATAAAATTGAGGTTACTTGAAGAAAATTGATTTCACAAAAATTTTTTTTAAAAGGCTAGATTATTTTTATTACAATGATATAAGTTCTAACATTAAATTGAAGTTTAGTGACATATATGGTGCGAGATTGATATATGACCATTTAATTTTTTTCCAAATATCACATGTTTGAAACTTTAAATTGATACAATTTGAATATTGAAAAAAAATAGATTCAAAAACATAACATTTCATCCAAAAAAAATTATTTCGAAAAATATGGAAAAAATATCCTTTCATAGGTGCAATATTGCCATCTGACCACCTTGTTTTCGAGTTTTTCAGTGTTTATAGTTGATCGAATGACTTTGTAATGATACCTCTTGTTGACATTGAATTGATTAGCTTTTGTAGGTTACCAATTGACAGTCTATTCAAGCAAAACTATTCGATTTTTCAGATTTTTCTTGCTCATGAAAATTTTTTGCTTTCGCAGCTATTTTACATCATTAATGTAATGCGTGTAATGCTGTATTTATAAAGCGCTTTTCCTTATAGATCAAAGCGCTTGCTACAAATTTAATGTAGCAAAAACACACTGTGGAACAGATGCTAATTGTCGGCCCACGGGATTGAACCCGGTAACTAGATAATTAGTCTAATGCTCAAGCATTGAGCTATAGGGGCCGACAACACATTAATGCCAAAAAAAATTTTTTCTGGATTGAAATCAAGTTAAACAAGTGGCAAATTTCACCATATAATACTTTTCACTTTTAACCAGCTTTATGTGTTTTGAAGTATACACTGAAGCATTGTTATGAGAAGTTTCTGAACTTTGAAGGCACGATTGCCCACAAATGACCGAAAGTTGAAGTCTGGTTTTTGACTAAAAAATGCCTAACGTGTTTTTTTTCAAACGGTTTATTGTATGATGTGAAATGTTAATAATCAAGATTATAGGCATTTTTAAATGTACTGGCAAGTATAATACTGATAACTTTTGGGGTTCTGTCGAAGGTGGTTAGGGGACCACTGAATTCAACGATGCTAGTCTCTTTTATTACAAGAACTCAGTGTTTTAAGCCAAATATATAAATTTGTAGTACCAACAAAAAATTAACTTGATTAGTTTTTGTCAATTGATAGACGCCTTTACCAAAGTGTTGTCAATCTTGGGTGTTCAGACTCTCACCACAGCAAATGATGTGGATTGAAAGCAATGCATACTTTCTTAGAACCTACTCACCCCTTGTCATAAACATTCAACTTGAGTCTCTTTTACAAGTAAGGTTTGACAAAAATATATTTCAAGAGTCACCAAGATTTTGAGAATGATTTGCTGGTTAGTGAAGAGGGGACGTGGGTGGCTTAATGAAGTGGGTGGAAATGGGGGATTGAGGATTGACGAGTGATTGGGGAAAAGGGAGGTTGTTGAGTTGATAGACGTGGTCATTGGGGAGGAAGATGGGAGGAGATAAAATTGGCGATGTCTGCAAACTTGCAGGCGTAATCCAAACTTGACTCATTCAACATGTTTCGCAGGTGCGTCTCAACCTGGTGTTCACATTGTCATCATTATAGTATCATCAAATAAGCATCATAATATCATCATCATCATCATCATCATTAATATAGTGTTAACAACATCTTATCTATATTAGCTTCATATTTTTAAATGGTATTAATTATAATGATAACGTGGATAATTATTAGGTATGAAATAAAAGTATTAATATGATTGGCTTCGTCAATGGCTGCCTTCGACAGATCCTCCGTTTGAGATGGTCCAACAGAGTTCCGAACGCCGAGCTATGGACATTCACAAATCAACAAACAATGAATGCCCAAGTCAAGCGGCAAAAATGGCGATGGATTGGCCACACCGTACTGAAAGAGCCTAGAAATGTTACCAGAAATATTACCAGACAGGCGCTTGAATAGAACCCGCAAGAGAAGAGAAGGAGGGGACGTCCAAAGCAGACCTGGAGAAGAAGTCTAAACTGTGAACTGCGGAACTCTGGTTTAACATGGAAAGAAGCCAAAACCCGCGCCAGAGACAGAGGGAGATGGAAGAAAGTTGTTGAGACTCTATGCTCCCTCAAGAGTCTAAACGACTAATATTAATAATAAAATAATATGATTGAGAATCTGCTGCAAATGATTGTAAGTGGATGGTTGAGAGTTGTAGCCAGATAAATGCCTCTGAAGCTGTTGCAATGCAAACCGATTTGAAGTCTACTTACCCATGACATCTATTTTGAGAATATACTGAACGCCTTTTTAAAAGTAGGCGGTTGGAGCATTTGAGAGTAGATGCAGCTATCCGACTTCAAAACATCAGAATTAGAAAATAATTAGCAACAAAACCCGATATAGAATTATGGTGCACAAACATCGAGTCTAGAGTGGTTGGAGTCAACGAATTAGTCGTCAAAGGATTTTGAATGAGGGTTGAAAAATATACTGTTTTCATTAGTCGATGCTTGCATGGACGCAGAAGGGTGGATGGATGGTGCAGATGGGTGGATAGATAGTGCAGATGGGTGGATGGATGGTGCAGATGGGTGGATGGATGGTGCAGATGGGTGGATGGATGGTGCAGATGGGTGGATGGATGGTGCAGATGGGTGGATGAATGGTGCAGATGGGTGAATGTAAGAGTTATTAGAGAAGATTTTTTTGAAGACATCGGAAGCATCCACTGACGTCATTGTAGTATTGCTAATAGACGTGATACTGTTGTTGCTTGTACTGTTAGCGTTTATACTATTGCTGTTATTATTACTATTATCATTATTATTATTATTATTATTATTATTATTATTATTATTATTATTATTATTATTATTATTATTATTATTATTGATATTATTATTATTATTATTGATATTATTATTATTATTATTATTATTGATATTATTGTTATTATTGATATTATTATTATTATTATTATTATTATTATTATTATTATTATTATTATTATTATTATTATTATTGATATTATTATTATTATTATTTGTATTATTATTATTATTGATATTATTATTATTATTTGTATTATTATTATTATTGGTATTATTATTATTATTATTAGTATTATTATTATTATTATTTTTTTTTTTTTATTATTATTATTTTTATTATTATTATTATTATTGTTATTATTATCGTTCTTTCTTTTGAAATGCTAGTTATAAGATCAAACATCAGGTTACTACCAGTGACCTCAGCTGAGTGAAATTGGAAGTTATATTGATAGGGCTTTTCTGAGGACATGGGCTGTGCCGCTTAGAACTATCTTCTGGATTTCTTGAAAAGAAGAATTGCCGGGTATTTTATCAAGAAATTCTTTGGTTCCTTTCTTTACCAGGCCCAGTGCACCTATTACAACTGGGATAGTTCTAGCTCTGAGGTGCCACCTGTTGCCAATTTCAATTTCAAAGTCTTTATACATGAAGAGCTTTTCAAATGTTTTGGATGACACATTTTTATCTGATGGCACGCTCATGTCAATTAGATAACATACATTGCCTAGCAAATCCTTTACGACAATGTCTGGTCGGCTGGCTTGTATTGTTCGGTCAGTCTGGATTGGGTAGTCCCAAAGAATGGTGAAATTTGGACCCTCAGTAACTGGCTCCGGATGATGTTCATACCAGTTTTTTCTTGTACTCACTTTGAAGTGGTTACAGATTCTTTAGTGGAGATATTGACCTACCCTATCGTGTCTTTTTTTGTATTCTCCAGGTGTGAGAACAGAGCATTCGGAAATAAGGTGGTCAATAGTTTCTACTTTTTCACCACAGAACCTACATTTGAGGTCTGTTCCGTTTCGGATTATATTTGCTTGAAAGTTTTTGGTGATAAGGCTTTGGTCTTGAGCCGCAAATATAAATCCTCCAGTCTCCGCCTTCAATCCAGAGCTGGTGAGCCACAGGTGAGTTGCTTTAGCATTAACATCATCATTTTTACATCTTTTTGCGAACTTTCCATGCAAAGGTTTTTCTTGCCAGCTGATTTCGAACCTTTTCATACTTTCATATTTTGCAATTTTGTTTGAACTTTTTGAGAACTCTATCGGTTTTAGTGCATTATTGTCTACAGGGTTAAGGCAAAATTACCGAGAGAATTTATTGGCTTCTTTAACTATTGAGTGAAGTTATTTTGAATTTTCATAGAGATGAACTAGCTTAACCACCCAGTCTTCAGTATTGCTTAAATAGTGAAAAAGTCCTATTGTTGATGATTTATAAAAAGTTTCCAAGTGAATTAACCCTCTTCCTCCATTGTTACGTTGCAAATATAAACGGTCTGTATTTGATTTTGGATGATGCATTCTGTGACAAGTTAATTGTTTCCTAATTTTAGTGTCTATTCTTTTTATTTCATCTAAATTCCACTTAATTATGTCAAAACTATAAGATATTACGGGCACTGCTATTGTATTTATTGCGTTTATTCGGTTTTTTGAATTCAATTCTGTCTTCATAATGATTCTTACTCTTCTGATAAATTCCTTTCTTAGTTTCTCTTTCATCATTGCCTGTTTTATTTCACTTCCTTCGTTTACTCCGAGATATTTATATACTTCTTCTTGCTCTAACTCTCTAATAATAGTTCCATCATTGAGTTTTATTCCAGAAGTATAAGATAGTTTTCCTTTTTTGATCGAAGCTTTAGCACATTTATTGAGACCAAACTCCATAACGATATCGTCACTGAACTTCTTGACGGTTTTTAGCGTTCCTTCTAGCTCTCCATCATTTGAAACAAAAATTTTTAGGTCATTCATATAGAACAGATGGCTTATATTTTTTTCTTTCATCTTATAACCATACCTGGTTTCGTTCAAGAGTTTTGATAAAGGTATGAGTGCCATACAAAAAAGAAGTGGAGATAAAGAATCGCCCTGAAAGATACCGTATTTTATTTTTAAACCAAAGAAAGAAAAGATGCCATTAGAGTGAGGAAGAAAAAGATTTTTATTCTATAATTTATTGTAGTTTTGATGAAGTTGATGAAAATGGGTGATAATTTGAATATTTCATGACAATTTATTATCCATGTATGAGACATGCTGTCAAACGCTTTTTTATAATCAAGCTATGCTGTGCTTAAGTTACGATGCTTTGCTTTTGTATTCTCTAAAACCATTTTATTTATGAAAAGTTGGTCTTTACAATCATTAGACCCTTTTCTGCATCCTTTTTGTTCTATCGGGAAAAGGTTATGTTCTTCCATGTGTTTGTAGGTTCTTTCTGATAGTATCGAAGTTAAAAGCTTGTATGTTGTTGAAAGACACGTAATTGGACGATAGTTTTTTGGATGGTCAGTATCATTTGTTTTGGCGAGTAAGTATGTAGTACCTTGGCAAAGCTAATCTGGCGTTAAGTACGCTCTGTTCAAAATTTCGTTAAAATTTGAAGCCAGTCTGAAATGTATCGAGTGTAAGATATTTAACCAGAAATTAGGAACTTGGTCTATTTTAGGAGATTTCCACTTATGGGATATATTTAATGTCTTCGTGATCTCATATAAGCTTATTTCATTCCAGCTTTGTTCAGAGATATTACTGTTAGTATCTTTGAAGTCATTAATCCATCTTGCATTTTCTTTATGATTGTTTTCATTACCCCAAGTATTTATTATTATTATTTTTATCATACTTTTTCGGCACCATAAAAACTTCAGCACTTGTAATAATCTGGATACAACAATCCGATAATAAACTTATAATAAAAAACAAAAACTGGGCTCTAAAATATTCGAATGACGTCATCTTTGAATCAGCCTGCTCTTACTGTTTGTCTGTGAAACATTTGAATTTATATTCACTATCTTCCTTTTTTTTCAAACAATCCATCACGTTTTCCAACAACCCATCACGTTTTCGAACAATCCATCACATAACCAACAATCCATCACATAACCAACAATTCATCACATTTTCAAACAACCCAATACACTAAATCAGACAAAAACATATCACAGTAAATCACACTAAACTCTACTGCAGCCTACCATACAACATCTCATTGCTCTACAGTCCTACTTACCACACCACACTTTACTCATTTACCAAAATACACTAAACCACCCACCTCACCACACCACACTAAACCACCCACTTTCTCACACCACACTAAACCACCCACTTTCTTACACCACACTAAACTACCCATCTCACCACACCACACCAACACACCATAGATATTGGGCTGTAGACTGATGGGAACGATACGACGTACTGACGCTTTGAGTTCCGAGGGTTCCATGGTTATAAGCGAGGTGCAAGTTGTCATCTGCAGTATGGCAATCATCACATTATATTTCATACAAGAATATTTACCTTCTCTCCTCTCACCTTCTCATTCTTAGGCAGGATCTTGGCGTGTTTATGCATGTGTGTATGAGCTGTCCTCTTCTTACCCCTCCTCTGTAAAATGGCGTCTGCCTTCTTCTGCAGATCGCTCTGTTGATGTGGTGGTTATTAAGTTAGTGAATATATATTGGTGATCCAACATTATTCCACTCTTTTTTAACCACATCACTACGTCAGACCAACCCACCATGCTCCCACATCAGATCAACCCACCATACTCTATACAGATGAGATGATGTAAATGATGACCTGGAAGAGAGGCCGTTGGTTAAGGAGTTTAGCACTGACAATGTTTTTGTTGGAGTGGTTAGGTTGTTGTGGCTGATTTTTCAATGGTGTCTTATCTGGCACTCTGAATGACTCCTTGCTGCTTGGTGGGTCTTTTTTTGCCTGGCATGCATATAACAGAGGGGTTGGTAGTTAAAAAGAGGAAACAGGAAAAAAAATTGATGAAAATTTTAAATATGAATTATAAATAGCCAAATGCGAAGAAAGAATGAACACAGGATAATAAACTATACAGACTAATTTTTTAAAGACATCGTATGTTTTTTCGTAAACTTGAATTTTACTATTAAACTTCAAATTATGAGGATTTATAAAAGCACGTAGAAAAAAAATTTTTATTTAGCTGAAATTTTCTAAAAGTAAAATCTTGTCATAATTCATTATCAAAAAGTAGATCTAAGAAGATTATAATAATAGTTAAAACAGACTCTTCATCAATTTCATCATGGTCATAAACACCCTCAAAACAACACCTGAAATTAAAATCAGCACCGTCTCCGACCCATCTTTTACCCTTTTCAACGTTCCACAATTTATCACTAAATTCAATCTTGAAGAATCAATAAAGGCAAGGTTCATCAATTCTAACAATGAAATCAACGTATACAAAAATAAAAAAAACATACACAACCCATCAACTCTTGACTGGTACGTACAAGTACCGCGTCATCTCACCAAAATCTTCCTTGATGGCAATAGAATCAAACTTTCTATAGGCTCCTTTCCAGCCCGTCTCAATCTGAGTCCATCTCGCTGCTCAAATTTTCAACTCTACGGGCATTCCAGCATCAAATGTCTTGAAGATAAGATCTGCTTCTGCTGAGCAGAACCGGAACACCCTGGATTCCCTTGCCGTTCTTTTCCAATATGCACTGCATGCTTTCTGAGAAAAACCAAGCCGATCATTCGACTGACTCTAGAGGCTGCCCTGAATTCATTATGCAGAAGCTGCTAAAACAAAAGAACATAAACAGATGATTTTTTTTTGTTACTTCTTCTTAACAAAAAAATACTCTTGGTTTTCTCAACCCTCGCTCCATCATCAACAAGTCATTTCATATTCTTGATGCCATCTCATCTTCATCGCTCGATCTTTTTGCTCTCACTAAAACTTGTGTCACTTCAAACCAGGACAACCTTTTTTACTATAATATATGTCTTCATAATTACAGCGTCCTACATGCACATCGTCAAGCTGAAGACTGCGGCGGCGAAATTGCAATTATTTTAACAAACAAGATTTTCGCCACTCGTTTCAACCAGGAAGCATACTCTTTCTTTGAAATATTATCTACCAAAATCTCAATTCAAACCTTCACTCTCAACTCAAACCTTAACTCTCAACTTATCCGTCATCTACCGACCACCTTATAGCCCTAATTTCATCAACCAACTATCCACTCTTTCAAATAATAATCTATCAGCTGTTGTTCCACAAAGGTCTGTCTTTGGTCCTCTACTCTTCGTCATCTACACTTCCCCTTTAGCCAAAATTTTTCAAAAAAACCTCATCAATTTTCATCAATATGCAGATGACATCATTCTCACATCTGAATTCCTACGACAACCCTCAAGCAGCCGTTGAAGAAATATCTAAATGCATCTCTTCTGTACATACCTGGTTCTCGACAAAACCTCCTCAAACCCAACATAGACAAAAAAAATGTAATGTTTGTCTGTACTAAATCGCGCATAAAAACCCTAACGAAAATACTTAAAGTTGCTGGTCAGAATATAAAGATTTCTTCCGAAATAAAATTACTTAGCTACATCATCGACAACACTCTCTCCTTCGACCAACACATCTCTTCAACAACCATACAATGTAACATACATATCAGAGCCATCAAACACATTCACAAATGTCTCACTTTTCAAACAGCTCACAATCTCGCTCTTGCTCTC
Organism: Pterobdella sp. o SKG-2022; assembly: GCA_964035795.1. Lineage (NCBI taxonomy): Eukaryota > Metazoa > Annelida > Clitellata > Hirudinida > Piscicolidae > Pterobdella > Pterobdella occidentalis. Next base: position 4,750,436 of record OZ038327.1, read on the forward strand.
ATCATTTCTAGACTAGACTACTGCAATTCTCTTTTCTACTCTCTTCCACCTACACTTATTAGAAAGCTACAACAACTTTAAAACCACATTGCATGCATTGTTCTCAACTGTAACGTTTTTACCCCATCTACCCTAGAGAAGCTTCACTGGCTTCTTACACCAAAAAGACTCATTTTCAAGATAGCTAGTCTCACCTACAACTGTAATCACTCAAAAAATATTGGATATCTCTACGAACTCACCAACAAAGGAAATTTTTTTTCGTTAAGATCGAGAAACTCACCACTTCACCAACCAGTTGGCAAAACAAAATACTTCAGTAGATCATTCAGCCATGCTGCACCTGCAATATGGAACACTCTCTCTAATTAAATCAGATCCCTTTCTCGTTAATCATTCAAATCATTGCTCAAGACTTATTTGTACAGACTATAATCTCTTCATAAACTATATTTTTTTCTTTAAGCGCCTCTGATACATGTTTAATTCATGTGAAAAGTGCGCTATATAAATTTAAATAAATAAATAAATATTAACAACAATAATAATAATAATAATATAAAAAAATAATTATAATAATAAACAGCGACCTTGATGGACAGGGCATACAAGTGATTCAGCATCACGTGGTTGGGTTCAGGCAACAATGTCGGTTCCACCTTCGTGACGTCGTTATCAATAATATTATGGTCAAAATAATTATCATTAATTTATTAAGTTTCTTAATATTAATTTTATTGATTTAGGACTCACGTGGTCGGGCACGTGTTTATTGAGGATGATTTGCAGGAGGTGCTTAGGAAGAGTGGGTGGTCCCATGGAGGTCGGAGGAGGGATTTCGTGCCCAAAAACGCCTTCTAATAGGCTTTTACTATCTGAGTGAAGAGTTTTGTCTCGTTATTTTTCTTTTAAGAAATTTTGAGATAAGAAACTGTTAAATAGTAGTGGAATTCGACAAGCACTTTGTAAGCTATTAAGCATCGTAATCCGTCTCCACTCACTCCCACCCTACCACCACCATCTCTCACTCTTTATCTAACACCACCACCTCTCACTCCCATTCTAACATCACCCACACTTATTCCCATCTTACCATAAATGAATAAATAAAACTTCTATTCTATCGAGAAAAAAAACGTCCAGTATTTATTTATTTATTCTCCTTCCTCTTTCTCTTAAGTGCAGTTTTTTTTTTATTCTCTTATCTTAATTTCCATTTTCACCAATGTATCATTTGACTATTGTTTATATAATTGAAATTGTTCACAAGTAGTATTACGCAGTTTTCTTTATTATAATTTCTATCATTATTATTGTTATTAAATTTTCAAGCACATTTTAAAAGGCTATCGTATATGTTACGTAAAACTCTGCCATTGTTGCTAAGTATTTATTTACCTATTCCGGAATTTCACATTATAAAATATCATTATATATATTATTAAATATTATTAATCTCATATTATCAAAAGTCTTCAAAAAATAGAATTTTTATTAAATTTCATTATTCTTACATTCTTATTCAATACTAGAACCTGAGATTATTATCTAAATGAGAAAAAATATTTTTCGTATTTTCAATTGTGCGTACGGATGTTTCACAGAAAAAATATAAAATATATAAAACATAAAAGCTAAATTTGCAAAAAATTTATATAAATTGATAAACACAATATAATACTAAGATGCAATTATTATTTTCTTACTTACTATTTTAAAAGTTCTAACGTTCCCAGCGTGGATTCACAATCGACTTAATATATTTCATTTAAATAAATAATAAAAGAAAAAAATGTCTACTATATCTATACCTGAAACATTGGATTTAAAAGATGTGAAAACTTTTTTCAAAAATACACTTCCTGCAAAAGGTGAAGCTCTATTTTTTCTATAAAAACAAGTGTATTTCTATAAAAACAAGTATCATTATATGCTATGAAAGGGAACATTTTGTCGTATAGCTTTTTTATGACATATAAAATGAGGGCATAGTGGAATTTAAAAGTTATTTATAGTGAAAAATCACCATAGAATCATTAAAGCAAAAGTATGTGATAAAAAAAATTTTTCAGCTCATATTTGAAACTGTCACTTTTTATTTTAACTTAGATAAATGAAACCATAAATTTCATCTTGTATATTTTCAAAGAATAAATGTACTAATATCAGTTTCTTTTCTTTTGCATGTTTCAATATTTTTCAACAATTTTTTATTTCTTATTCATAGAAAATACTCAGATTTCCTACCAATATGGGACTTGAACCCATGAACTCCAGATGGTTTTTGACTAAAATTTTCATAAAATAATTTTTTTTTAGGGGTTTTTTACTTGATAAATAATTAATTAGAATTATCTAAAAACAGAAGTGCTCAGCTTTTGCTCTTATTGATAAAATTATTTTATGGTATATTTCATTAATTTGGTTTTCTACAGTGATTTATTTAATAATAATACTCAATATAAAAACAGAATAATAGTAATAATAAAATTGGTGAGATCAGAGATTACTTGGCTGTTTGATTAAAAGCATTATTTGTTTTCAATACAGGGGTACTTATGCTAAAAAAATCATCATCAGCCAATAACATAAAACTAGGTCATGCTCCGTGCAGTCTCATTCCATCTCCAGTCCCCAGAAAATGTTTCCATCAGGCAATTGGTTGGGATTTGTTCAATTAAATTAAAATGACTTCAATATTTATCATCAAGTTAATTAATTTTTAGATTATATTTTCACATCATTTTATTTAAATATTTCACTGAAATATTGTTTTTAGTTCAATTTAATATTCTTTGTAACAATTTGCTCATAATAATAAAATTTTTTTCTCTAGAACTGGAAGTCAGAAATTATAACACAATATTTATGACTAACTAATATTGTATTTTTATAATTGTTACTAATATAAAAAAAATATAAAAATAATGAACTTTTTTTATTATTTTTATTATTACAGACCTCCAAAGGAACTTCCAGCAGTTGATCTTCAACGTATCATGTGACCACGCCTTTATCAAAAATAGCCTTCAACAGTTCTATTAATAATAATAATAATAATAATAATAATAATAATATTCTCATTATTATTTATTTCTAATGATAATAATAATAATTTTACTACTACCACTACTACTAATAATAAAAATAATTCAATTTTTTTTTAATAAGTTTCATTTTTTTATTATTGATAATTATTTTGTATGATATCCTATCATTTATGCTCTGATGTAGAATATAATTTTTAGGTGACGCCATTATTAAGAAAAAACATGGCGGTGGTTTTTATTTAAATAATTTCTCCTCCATTGATATTTTCATCCATTCATCTGTATATGAATGTATTACGGTAATTATTGTTATATTTAATTTCCAGTATTTGAGTTTATTGTGATTTTTATTTTTGTTAAACTGATTGTCATTTTATACTTGATAATGTGAGTTCAACTCACCAAAAGCTTCGTGGTATTATTCAGTTAATAAAAGTGTTTGATAAAATCGTTTTTATTAATAGGCTAGTTTAGTTTATTATAATTAATATCATTTTTATTTTTATTATTATTATTGTTTCATAATGACAGTGTGATCAAGGTGGACGACTTCACCAGCAACCTCTGGTCCATCTATGATCGTCTGCATCGGGAGAAGCTTATCAATGTTTTTATTATTCTCATTATTTTTATTAATATTATAATTTTATTTTACAATTATTAGTTTTATTTTTATTGTTAATATGACTTGAGTTGATAAAAAATTAACTTTTAATTGAAAAAATCTAGGCTTTTTGATAATATAATTTGCAATAATAAGAATAATAATGATGATGATGATGATAATAATAATAATAATAAAGAAAAATAGCACTATATTCCGATAATAGTATTTTTGTTTTTTGTAATAAGTGATGATGATTATTATTCAAATGAAGAATTTCAAATGATTTATAATTTAAACTAAGTTTTTCGATATCATAATTTGATTAAACAACTGTTATAATAACATCATACAATAACTGAAGAATAAATGCTAACCAACCTCGTATTGTTTCAAGCAATATCACTATCGTATTCATGAAAATATTGTCATCCTTAATCACACTGCTATGTTATCCCTAACTCTTCTCTTGCCAGCCATTGAGTCTCACCTTGATCAGAAACGATTATATGTTCCACAATCAATCCTCTTCTTCTTCCTCCTCATCTTCATTCCCCCTCTTCTCCACACCACCGCCCTGCCAACTCAAACAAATTGAAATGAACACCATAGCAGCCTCGTTTGCTGGCTTATCTCAAGCTCTTTCAGCCTATCATAAGTGAGTGTTGGTTGTGGGTGAGGTGTTTTTGTGTCTTGGTTGTGGGTAGGTTGGACTTGTATTATTGGTTATAGCTTTTCAATAAAGAACTTCGAGTGTTGGTAATTAGGTATATGAGACAGGCAAACATTTTGATTTGACGTCTCAAAGTAGGGGTTTTCTTGAGCGTGACGTTAAGAAAAGACGCCAATAAATTTCCATTCTTCAGTTAGTATTATAGTTATCATATATACTATGCTGCACATTGACTTCAAACTGAATCCAAATGAGCGCTTGTATTTAAAGACTGCTTTTCTTTCATAGCCTGAATGAAAGTAGGTGTCAGTAGGAGGTATCGAGGGACTAATATTCTGATATCTAGATGCCCCTAATTGATAACAGCAAGACAAACTGTTCAGTAGTGCAAACGGCAGATGGTGTATTATTTCGAGTACGATGTTAGCTTGAACTGAAAGTCTAAAAATTCGCTCCAAATAAAATGACTTCGTTTTGAAAATTATGATTTGAGTTGTTTCAATAATACACGGTCAACAATATTACTGTCAGTGTTACAAAAGTATTATCAATCTTGATATGTTATGATAATGATGTGATATTATTATTCAGATTGGTTGTGAGAAAGTTTTTGGATACATCCTTTATGGAGAAGGTAGATGGGTGTAAGGGAAGAGGGTTTTAAGGAAAAAGTGGATGAGGCAAGTTGGATAGATGGGTGGATAACAGAAAGGTGGATAGATGGGTGGATAACAGAAAGGTGGATAGATGGGCGCGGAGGTAAAAATTGATGATGGGTGAAGTGAACAGAGTGGTTGGATGAAGATGGATGAGTGGGCAGAAAGTGAATACATTGAAAATATACATTTAATATTTCACTAAACTTCACGCACAAACACACGTAGGTACCAGAAAACACATGTTGTGATGGTCTGGCTGAAGGATTGACAGCTGCTTGGAAAGCCTATGGGAATCCGAAGTAACAACAATGATAATAATAACTTATTTCTTATATTCATTGTCTTTTTTTGAAGTTTATTTTTAAAAACAATTAACAAAAGATTGATACATGATGTATTTGGATCAGTTTGTTTTTTATTAATTTTATTGCACCCAGAGCAATAGTGGTTTTTTTAGTGGCTCCTGATGAATGCAACATTTTCGACCAATCACATTTGGAGTTGGCAATCAGATCAAAAGAACATGGGATCAATGTTCATAGGTTTTGTCCACAAGAGGTTAAAGTTCAAGTTCGACTTGATGCTCAACGCAAACTTTTCATGTTAGTGAGTGTGTGTAGAAATAATAGAGATATTTTGAAAGTTTATATGACATTTATATAGCGCAAAAATGAAGCGACTTAAGCGCTTCTTTGCACACACACACACACACACACACACACACACACACACACACACACACACACACTGTTCTTGCGTTCATCCACCATGAGGTAGGTGCAAAGGATTGAGACGAGCATTTTTCTTGTGATTATAAATGCCTTGTGGTTTGAAGTTCAGCCCGCAGTATTGACACTTTATGCTTGCTTGTGTCTGGTGCTTCTGTCTCACGTGGTTTGCCAGACCTGCTTTACTGGCAGCTACTTTGTTGCATCTCGGAAAACGTGCAGGATAAGACTTTGTCAGAACTGTTCTTATTGTTGCTATTGTTTTGAATCTGTTGCTATTATTGTAGTTGTTGTTGCTCTTTGTTTTTCGAATTTTTGTTGTTGCTATTGTTTAGATTGTTGTTGATGCTTTTGTTTTGATTGCTGCTATTCTTGTTGCTGCTGTTGTTTTGATTGTTGCTATTGTTGTTGTTGCTGCTGCTTTTATTGCTGTTATTGTTTTGATTAATGATGCTATTGTTTTGATTAATGTTGCTATATTTGTTGTTGTTGTTGTTGTTGCTCTTTTTATTTCGATTATTGTTGTTGCCATTGTTTTCGATTGTTGTTGTTTTATTGTTTTGATTGTTGTGGCTATTATTGTTGTTTTTGTTACTCTTGTTGTTGTTTCTATTGTTTTGATTTTTGCTATTGTTGTTGTTCTTGTTGCTTTATTTGTGCTTCTGAAATCGTTTATAGCACTACGTTTTTGTCCTGCATGATTCCAATAACAATCACCACTTTAAGGCTAAACTTTGTTGGGTTGCCAAGGCTTTTTACAGTCTAGCATCTAATTCTCTCAATCTTTTCTGTGGATATGGTGTGTGTTGCCCTTTGCACTGGTAAGTTATCAGCTGTACGCAGTGTTGTAGCTGTTTTTGCTGTATTACTTAACGTAATTGTAGCAGAGCTGTTAGCTTCGTATAATTTTTCTTAATCCGCTGGGTTTTACCTGTCAACTGCTTTTTTCAAACTGAAAAGATTTTTTATTTTTCAAGTTTTGAGCAATATCTCCAACAAAATTGAATAACTTATGTTTTTTGGTAACAGAAACAGCGTTTTGTAGCAAAGAAGTTAATCTTTAACTATCGTAATAAGCAAAAATATACGGAGCAGCTAACACAGCTTCGTGGCTTGCACACACACATACACACACACACACACACACACACACACATACACACACACACACACACACACACACACACACAGAGGGAAACATGAGGTAGCGGTAGTGTACTTAAGGACATGGTACAGCCCTGACTCATGTGAGGGGATGTGGCAGACGAGGTGGATGATGGAAAGGTGGGTGGGCGTGCTGAGGCGATTCAAGATGGCCGAATCATTAATGAACTATTTTTATTTATTAAAAATTAATATAATTATTATCTGTTATTATTTTATTATTTATTCTTTTTATTGTTTTTATTTGCAGCTCCAAAACAATCATGGTACCAAACGTAGGTTCCCAATTGGCAGGGACTAAGAAAATACAACAGGTGAGTTTTGTGGTTAATGATAATAATAACAATAATAATAAATAGTTTATTAAGGATTCTAATCGGAATTTTAAACAAAAATAAAGGTATAAAACATAACTGTAGTAAAGCAATATTTCGAAAAACAATTGAAATCAAACTAGACTATTAACTGAATAACCAATAAAAACACTGATGGAATTTGAAAAAATATCGGAAAAGAACACTAATCGGTGGGCCATTAAAACTTAATGAACATTAACTATCCAGGTGCTTACAGCCAATGGTTGCCTGGAAAGGTTTATCAATAAGAAAACAGTGGCCATGTACCCTCATGAAGATATTAGAGGATCTGGACTTAAGGGGGCCAGTAATGAACAGATTGCTAAGGATCTTATCGAGAACTTGAAGAGTGTTTTCGCTGCGCAATATTCGATGGAGGAGGTTGGAAAACAAGGGGTTTGGTGGGTGGGTATTGGGTGATGTGGAGTTGGTGATGGATGGAGGTGAGGAGAGGTAGTTGAGTTTTTGCTAAAATAATAATTTTTCAAGTGAAATTGAAAGATGATTGGATGAATGAATGACGGATAGATGAATGGGTGAATCGGTAAATGGATGGGCAGATTGGGGATCGATAAATTGTTAGGTGGATTCATAGATGAATTGATGGGTGGATGGGTGAATTTATAGATAGATGGACGGATAAATTGATAGAAAAATGGCTGGATGTTTAAATGAATGGCAGACGGAGGATGGAGAAGCAGTAATAGAAGTGGCCCTGAAGGACCCTCACAAGTTTGTCGTCAAGCCTCAGAGGGAAGGAGGAGGTTATCATCGGTGTTGTTATTAAAATTATTATTATTTTATTCCATTTTGTTTTTTTTTTCTTTTTTTGAAATGTTTTATTAGTTTTATTATTACCTTAAATTTATCATTGTCTTATTATTTTTTTATATCATTTTTATTAGGTATTTTTAAAATATTATTTCTTTTTTCATAGTAATATATTCGTTGGATACCTGATGATGATATAGAATTAGTTACCTGATGATGATATAGAATATACCGAAAAGCTTTGTCAAAATAAAAAATTCAAATTTTGTCGTGTTTTTATGATTCTCAATTTTGAGGCTAATTGTTCACAACAATTTTTCATAGTAGTTTTTTACATTTTTCTTTATTTCGTTGTGATTGTTTCATTGCATTATTTTATTTTTCTTCATTGTTTTATTATTATCTCATTTTTATCTTTATTCCATCATCATTTTCATAATTTATTTTTTTTTTTATATTTTCCAAAATTGTATTATCATTTTTTAATTTTAATTTTTTTTTTTTTATTTGTGTTAATCGCATAATTTTTGGCATAATTTATTTCATTTCTCATAATTTTTTTGTCTCTTCTTTTTTGTTTTCGTTTTATTTTTTTATTGCTTAATAATTTTTCTCATTTTCTTATTCCTTCATAGTCATTTTTATATATTTTTCCCATCATTATCTTTTCACTATTTTTCTTCTCATCTCATTTCATTTTCATTTCCGTTTATAATTTTTCATAACCTTTATAGTATCAACATTATCTCAATATTTTCATCATGTCCAACCTCACAACTTCGGGACATAAGGACTCTAAAAGGAAATTATCTTAATTATTATCATCACTTCAATGTTGTTCCCATCTTTTTCTCCTTCAGCAACTTTTATTTTCTTATTATCTTGTAGTTTTTGTCTTTAATTTTCTTTAAATTTCATCACTTTTTTTCGTTTTTTTTATCATTCTTATCTTATTGATTTTTTATCTTTCTTTTAAGTCAATATTTTTTAAACTTTTTTTCCAGTCATATTTTTTAGTGTTTTTTATTATTTTTTGTTCTATTCTTTCTTTTATATAATTATTATTGTTTCATCAACTTTTCATTGTTATCTCATCAGGCGAAAATTAAACTTATATAAATTCATTGCTTTTTTTTGCTGTCTTGATAAAGGTATTGATGATCTCATAATTATTTTTTTGAATTTCATTCACAGGAAACAACTATTACAACCAAGAAATTCCTCCCCTTCTCACGAAAATACGCCGATCCAGTGTATCTTTCATTTTTATTCATCTCATTATTATTTATATTATTGATATCATTATTACTATCCTCATCATCATCATGGCAGGAAAGATCGGCATATATTGTAATGGACAAGATCGAACCATGGGTCATTCACAACATTCCTATCAAAGACGATGATGGTGGTACTGATGATGATCCGGCTGCTAAGCGAGCCAAATATAACTTCAAAGGTGGTGATGATGATGATGATGGTGATGGTGATAATGATGATGAGGGTAATCTTAGTAATGGTAAGAATATTAATAATATTGTTAATATTGGTAACGAGAATAGTAAACTCGTTATAATGATGATACAATTACACTGTTGAAGATGGTGCTGATGATGATCTCAAGTTTGTTCCCATGGTATCAGAATTGGGTGTCTATGGCTATCTGCTAGGGTATGTTTGTGTGTTGCTCAGTTGATGTTTGTTGCTCAGTTGATGTTTGTGTGTTGCTCGATTGATGTTTGTGTGTTGCTTAAATGATATTTAGCGCCCTACCGTTTAGGCTTGTTAGCTGGTGGAGCCGCTATCTTTCAAAGGTACAAATCTAAATAACTCATCTCTGTCTTCCAGTCATCCTTCCGGGTTACAAACTTTATCTTGTTAAGAGTTTTTTTCAAAGGACCCCACACGGACTGTTTCACCAGTCTGCTCTCATTAGGCTACGCTCCTAGGACAAGCTCTTTATATGTAAAGAAAACATTCTAGAACCAACACTAACAGCTTGCTGATAAAGGTACGGTACGTAACTAACCTACACGGTGGAACATAGGAGGTAAAAAATGGTGATGGGGGACTAATGCAATGGTTAAATAAGAATTTTACGTCAAGATGAAGTTTCATGAGACAATTCATTTTCTGAAAGAAATTTTACTTTTTAATCAGAAATTGTTTATTAGGATGTACATGAAATGCCTCTGAGCTTTGGATAACAGGCGTAATATCGGTAGATACCAGGTTTTTAATTCCGGTTTCATCCCCATTATATTAAGGGTGTGCAGGCTTACTTCATTTACAAAAACATACAATATACTGATAGTAATTGTTGTTATTAAAAATTTTAATAACAATAATTAACATCAATAATAACATACAAACTTTTACTCAATATTTTAAACAATGAAGATAATAAAAATATCAATAAATAAAAATAATAATAAATTAATAATAAATAATATCTAAAATAAACAGGGATGGCTCTGAAACGACAAAGAACGTTCAGACAGGACACTTACTGAGAACCAAGAGAGTGGGCGTGAACGAAGGAGGCGTGGCTACTGGATTCTCAGTACTTGATTCGCCATTCCTGCTTGATTGATGTCTCATGTGCTAATAATAGATATGGGATCATCAAATTTCGTGTTAATGAATTTCTGCTTGAGTTATAAATAGAATGGGGTAAATATTGAAGATAAGTTTTTATAATTATGCATATTGGAGTTATATACTTATGAAGAGGAGTGGGTGTGTTAGAGCTTGTATGATTTGAAACGTACCGAGCTTTTTTTACAAATCGACTGCTTGATAATATTAATTGTTACTTCAATTGAGGATCTATTTTTTTATTTATAACTTTTTATTATATCAAATGAGTTTGCATTCCTGAATTAAAAGAAATATTCTAATGAACATAATTCAGTTATTTAATAGATTCTTGTTCATTTCTTAATTTTAAAGTATTTTTAACTTGACGCTTATGCACGCTTAGAATATAATAATAATAATAATGAAAATAGTAGTAATAAAAATAATGATAATAAGAATAAGTTTAAGCTCATTCCACCATATGTTTGTTTTCAAAATGTCCCTCATCCTACCCTCGTCTTTTTCAAATATTTTCCAAGTTTACGGTTCCACTCTACTGTTAATGATCATTTGCATCGCTCAAATTGAGATTCTTTCCTTGGTTGTTATTTAGAAAATTTTTATTTATATAAAACATTCATTTAATTTTATTTTCGATTCATCTATTTTTATTTTTCTTTTTAATTTTGTTTTGATAATAAAAAAATAATGAATAGCTAACTTAGTCTATTATTAAAACGATTTAACTTAGATAATTATTAACTGAATATTAATATTTCGAGTTTTTATACTTTAGAATGTAAGTTATTTCAGTAAACTTACGAAAAGCTCAGTTGTTAATTTTACCTGACTTAGTTTTTAGTTAAATTTTTTAATAAATTTTAAAAATCCACAATTAATATTCAAAAGAATAAGAAAAAACAAATTTAAATTGCGCAACTATTGCAGCTTCAAAATATTCGTTTAGCTTCCACCACCATTTTGAAACAAAAAATAAACGAAATTCTATTTAAAATAGTTGTTTCGAAAATTTTTGAATTTTTCAATTAAAGACTTCTTATTGTCTGATTTGAAATAACCAGACACTTTAATTCAGGGTTATAAGCTGATCCAAGTTTGCAGTTGAAGGCCTTAGCGAAGTGCTGGTTGTTTTGTAAGGTGCCTTTCATCCTGTAACCAGTTCACATGCATTTTATTTTAAGCGTTATGAGTTTATCTAATTATTTAACAGCACAAGTCGGACGTATCATCAAACAAGCCGCAATCAACAATATTTGAAATAACCAAATATGCCCGCCAATGCAATCACGGAGAAACAAACTGGAATCATGCCTGATTTGATAGCGACAATGACTGACAAAGATGATTTTTTTTTTGAAAAAAAAGCATAGAAATGAAAATAAATAATACAATAAACAATTGCTACAATGATTCGCAATATTGTGTGAATACCAATGCACACCGTTGGAAAGAAAAAGAGAAATAAAATGTAAGGAAGAGCAGAACTTCAAATGAAATTTTAACTTTACTCTCTACTATCTATGTCTAACTCCATATATATTTTAAGAATTCCATAATAACTTTTTTTAAGAGAGAGCAGCCTCAAAACAGCATCGTTGAAAACATATTTATAAGAACTTCAATAACCTATGCAAGAATAGCTCTTTTATCCCAACTTAGCTATCTCTATATTCATATACTCCTAGGTTAACCCTGAAATAATCATAAAATTTCACATTTTTCACAATAATGAATTATGATAAGGTTGAACTTATCGAAAATTTTAGTGGGATAAAATTGTTACACATGTTCTTTCAAGAAACTTCTCATAAGCCAAAAGGTAAATATTCAGAAAGTATTCAAAAAAATGGAAAATTAGCTAATTCAAAGCATAGCAACCTGACGTGTTTGTACGGGGAGTTCACAATGGCTGCAACAGTTTTGTTCATTTATTGGAAAATAAATTATTTTTTGATTTATATTTTCAATGAAAAAATGGTTTTTGTTTGATAGATCTATAATTCACTTTATTAATATCTGTTTCCAATCAAACTGAGGCAGCATTTGAATATTTCATAGATTAAAAAATTTTATCAGAGTCAAAATTTCTGTTGTTTTGAATTTACTTTTCGAATCATTCTGCGCCAAGTGCTTTTATCTCTAGCATGATTACATTCAAATTAGAGTTTTACATGATAACAATTTACATCGAATTCTTTCATATATGTTTCTTAAGAGTCTAGATATTGTTTGTGTGGAGCTCCAATCTTTATTTGACTATTTTTGAGATAATAGCGAAATAATGCTCAAAACTTCCAGTCAGCCATAATGAAAACCTAACCAGCCTATCGCATCTGTGACTTACAAACCATTGGGAAAACACTAGAAGTTATACATTTTAATAAATTGGTTTCGAAATTTATATTTTGCCTCAATTTTGTGAGAAGATATTTGGTATGGTTCTGTTTAAATGTTTCTTGTAGATTGTAGGTTTAACAGACCTATCGTGGTGTGGTTAAAAGAACGGTCTCGTCAACTTTTATTTTGTGGACCGTAAAATTGCTCATTTATTACAATTTTTTTTCAGTTTTTAACAAAACTACTACTCGCTTTGTAATTCCGTTTTGGATCTTTACATCAATGTTTTCACAAAAAGAAAGTGTGCTGCCAAGATAGGTGAAGCTTTCTACGGCTTGTCATTTTTGTCACTTCACTATAATGTGAGGTACTTCTTAGGTTTTTTTGAACAGATTAACATCATTTCTGTTGTTGATGGTCAAATGCTAGTTGTCCCAAATGGATGCTAAAATCAGCTTTTCCTATTGTATCTGTTGCTCAATAATGGCGTTGAGTGCACAATCATCAGCACAACAATGCTTTAAGTATGAACTTTGATTTTTCTAATTGTTTATAGACGTCAGTTGTTGAAATTTTTCCTATCACTCAACGATATCTAATGAAAATTCTAGATGAAATAACTTGAAGCTTGCGTCAAACTTGCTGAAACATCAGACAACAGTGTTGCAAACGACATCATCATCACATCTTTTTATACTTAACTTTTTCCAGCAATTCTGCAACTACAGATATACTTTAAAAAACTTCATTTATGGGCAGTAAGAAACAAGCTGCAAAAACATCCCTGCAACCTTCATCACACCCGATCCAGCTGAATAAAATAAAAACATTATCATCACCATCAATAACAAACCTTTCCAACTATTTGAGACTCACATTCGATCCTAAGAATACTTTCTCCACGATTATCAATAATACCCACACAAAAGCAATAAAAACCCTTCTTTGCCATTAAGTTTCTTACTTCACGCAACTGTGGTAAGAAGATAGAAACACTCCTTACGACATTCAAAACTCTCCTTCTACTTAGAATACTCCAACAAAACATGGTCTCCCACAGCTTCAGCTACTTTTAGCAAAAGCATCAATTGATACAAAACTCCGCTCCAAGAACAGTAACTGGATGTAAACGTGACACAAACTTGCAACACATAGAAACCAAAACACTTTCTCTCGAACACCATTTCAAACTTCGTGCATTTCAACTAAATCAAAAAAGCACTTACCATTTCATTCTTAACACCATCTAACCAACCAACCTTTACATCAAAGATAAAAAGAAAACAACAATTATACAACAACAGTAACTCAAACTACAACACAAAATCAATTACCAAAAACAACCTCAAAGCAATTCACACCTTTGAAGTTCAAACTACATCCAATCAACCCATAACAAGCTTCTCAAAAACAACGCCTCTTCATTAAACCCGTTGAAATTACTCTAGATTATCCTACATGCCGCACATTTTTTCAAGCCAAAGCCAATTCACATTTTATATTCAGTTACCTAAATAAAATTTCGCCAACTACTCATCTATCACCTTCATACTCACTTTGTTTTCATCAAATTTACGACACTCACCACCTCTTCAACTGCCGCGTCATCCCATCATCTGCTGGGCCAAACCTTTTAAAAGTTGCAGACATTTTTAAAAAATCAAAGAGTTCTCATGGAACAAGAAATGCTTCCAAAATAATTATAAACTCACAGGTAAATCAAATCTTTATTACGCTTTAATTTTTTCTTTTGACTTTGCAATAAAACTAAAAGTTTCTACATTTATAACATTGTAAAGCTTATAAAAAAACTTGAAGATTTTCAAACCTGTGCATATGAGACAAAAAATATTTGGACTTTCGTTAAATCCATGAACCTAACAGACGTTACACTTTCAAGATAGTCTTTATCAAAACGACTCTCAAAGGCCTTGTAAGCCAAATAGAGACCTGCCACGCTTGCTGTTGTGTCTCTCTGCAATGTTTCCCCATCATCCTGGAATATAAAAAAAAATTATATTTATTCTATTAGTCTACATCTAATAATTTTCATCTGTTTAAAATGCTTTTATTAATAGAATTTAAGTTCTCATTTACGTGAAAAGTTTCTAAAAATTTTAAATTCAGCAACAAAATCTTGAATTTAACAAACGTCAAGATTTGAGTTTAGTGGAATACAAGATAAAATAAAACATTTTTTAACTTTTGAAAAGCACAAAAAATCAACAAACTTTTTATAAATTTAGCAAAATTATCTTAAATAAAATAATTTTGCTAGGTTTAAAAAAAATGAGAGGCATAATAGAAAATGGTTTGAAACGCAAATAGAATCAGCAGCCGATTTTATTGAACTTTTTTCATACCACTCTGAAGAAAGATATATTGTTTGACGACCAGAAATATATTTCAGTTTTTTATACATAAAAATGACGATACGAAAAAATTGAAAAATGAAAAGAGATAAATCAAGCTATTCTCAATACTAGACAAAACCATGAACATAGCATGCATAGCTTATGCAGTCAATCGACAATAAAAAGAGGATAAACAGGTTAGCTAAAAAGAGTTACTTGATGAATACTCCTCCAATATAAAATAGAAGAATTTAAAGAGAAGCAAAAAAAATCTGCATCACTTTTGTACATTGTTGAAGAGCCCTTCGGTAGCGTTCCTCGAGAGAGTTTTGAAGCATCTTTTGAACTTACGATATATTTCAATAGTGTAAAGAACAACAAATCATACGTGGTTGTTAAAAATTGGTGATGTTCTTCATTATAATAAATAGGTGACGAAGCAAACCACAGCCAACGAAGCATTATTACTCAAATAGTTTCAACTTTCAACGTTGAAAATTTTTATCTACACAAAAATTTCAAACTTGTTTTTCAAATGAAACTAGCACACTTAGCATACAATTATTATGCTTCAAAATTGATTTCAAATATCCAACCGGCCATCCAAACTCTTCCATTGCACTGTATAATTCCGAGTGGCAATTTCGATTACCTCCAAAGTCAATTGAATTTGTATTTAGAGTGTGGTCTAAAAATCCAAAAAAAAACAATTTTAAGTATTGGTTCGTCATTCTTATAGAGTATGAATCATTATTAACCGCTAATAAGTGAAAGTGAGAGCTCTTCTCCTATTAAGTGTCCAATAGCACCGTATTGAACATCTCTGGGTAGTTTGCATATCAAATTTACAGTTTCAGCGTCATATAAAGTGGTTGAAACTGTGCTAAAATTAAGCTATATTAACATACGGAGAAGATTCAAAGTTGAACAAAGGTTCCAAAGCCCAGGCTGCAGGTATGTATATTCTCTTAAACGTCTGTTCCACTTCCTGCTCAAGGGGATGTGATGGCCAGCTGTTTTGAGAGTGTTACCAGCTGTTCATCACAGTATTCAACGATGTATAACAAAATTAATTTGAAATATTTATTTAGAGTTGATACTATTCTGGATCGGAAATTTTATGCAATATCCTTCTTTGTTCTTCCGTTTGTAAGAGGGAGTGTTGGATGTTTATACTGAGATAAGCTCCATTGTACTGTTATTTTTTTCCATGTTCAACAGGAAATTTAATTTAAACTAGATTATATTTCTTAAAAAACTTGACTTCACAAAAACGTTCACGTGGTGAGTTGAAACAAAATTTATATAAACAATTTAATAACACCTCAAACATAAATAGCGTTTAAGGAACCTTTCGCAGTTGAAAACATGAATCTATGAATAAAAAAATTTAAAAACACAGAAAAAAAATGAGTCGACAAAAAATTCACTCTTAAAACTTTGATCATCATAAAAAAATCAATTTTTCATCGATCTCATAAATTCAAACCAGGTGGTAATAGTTGTCGAGGGCAGTATTGTTGACTATGAAATCTGGATAAAAAACTGATAATTCTGTTTCTTTCAATTTCTTTTTAGCTTTCCTCCAAGCTTCATCGTCAAAAGTTTCTAACTTGTGTTTTCCAGCTTCTACTTTCAAATCATTAGTGATTCTGCTTACCTGATAGAGTCAACATTTATATAGAATTAATACATATTTCACATGATAATTCTATGATAAATATGATTCTCTAGAATTGAATGATTAGAAAACGTAAAAAATGTAATTGCTGAACTGTTTCTTGTTTTGTCTTGCTCAAATACCCATCGGCATACAATCTTGTGGTGGCAAATTTGAACCTATTCATTGTTTCATACAAAAACTCTAGAAATATGAACATTTTAATAGCAACTTTGTTGAAAACAAAAATGACAGGCGTGAGTAGGATGAAAAAGTTGGTTACAAAATCCTAGAAAACTATCACACAACAATAGTCTTGTCAAACAATAGAATTTGAATAAATTCACATTAGCAAAGCACTTTTTTAAATAATCTGGAAATAACCTCAAAGAATGTTTTACATATACTCAAAGGGTAGAAAGTTTATGTGAGCTAACATTTAAAAGTTAAAAACCAAGGAAAAAGCACAGAAATAATAGTTGAACTTCATTTTTTCAAAAAGCCGTCTCGAAGCGAGTCTGATATGCAGTGGCTCTACTCGGTCTAAATCCATTATGGTTTTTTTTTTGAATGGAGGTTCAGAATTAGTTGAATATGATTCAAGAACATGCGATTAACAAGTTTAGCAGCTATGAGACATAGGGTTTACCATGCTAAGTACCGCCTTTAGGTAGCCTTTATTTTGGAACTGGTATGATAGTGTGGATTGACTGTTGATCGGGCTTATTCTGATTCTCAACTAGATCGTATGGGAAATCAAGCCCAGATTGTTCAATGCTGCACAACTGCGTAATTTTTTAGGGTAAAAATAGTTGAGGGACTTGAAAAAGAATTAACGATGCCTGAAATGTGTGAGCAAGAAGTTTTAAATCTGGGAGAAGTTGACATTCGAAAAAAGTCAAAAAAAAATTCTAAAATTGACGATAATCATTTCAAAACAAACGTACTTACCTACAGAAGTATATGGGGGTTTGAGCATTTTTGTAGTCAAACTGTGGATTACTCTCCAAACTATGTAGCTTGCCACAGTGCTGGAGTTGGTATGATAAGTCGTGTTTGGTATTATAAATGTATGTAAACCCCATTTTGGTGTTATTCTGCTTGTCTTTTCGAAAGATCGGGTCGATTCTCAACGACCTAACATCAATCGTTGCTTTTCTTATATTTACTACACCATTTATTGAATATCACTTTAATCTTGCTTTTTGATTGAAACCTTTTATTCGGAACTTTGAACGTATCCTATCCTCCAAGCTTTCTCTTATATTTTTTCATAAAAACGAAACCTTTTTGTTAACTTTGTGGTCTATTTTTTAGCTAACTTGATTTCTTTCACCCATTATTAAATATTTTCTTTTTTGATGCATTATTTTTCTATAAAATTCACGCCTGAACTCATTGCGAATGGTTAATACTATACTATATATACTTTTAATTCTACTCAGTAGATAATTTAATTTCACTTTTTTGATAATTATCTTAAGTGAGAAAAATATTTTTTTTAAATTGCATAACTGATAAAAAATCATTTTTATATGAAAGAATGAATAATATGGCAAAAAGTTATAACGTAAAAGCTGAAAAAGGCTTGCAAGACTACCTTTTTGTAAATTTCTTGAGAACCCTTGTTAAGTTCATGAAATATGGATCAAGATCTTTTAAGGACACATATACATTTGATGGCACTCTATTGAACTATGATGTGAGTGTTCTTCTCATGTCAAATGGCTGTCGTTTATAAAATTAACCATTTTTTGAAATACTATTTATTAATGTTATAAAATTAATTTATTTTGGATAAATTATAAAAAGTTCAAATCACCCAATTAAGGTTGGCGAAGTTATTGATGTTTTCAAATGGAGCATGGTCATAATCTTCAGAGTCATCTAGCTGAATGCAAAGAATAAATGTTACATCATTTTATATTTGCGCTGACATAGAAGCCGAAAATAATGTGTGCTTTCCCAAAAAAAACATTTTTGAAAAAGAATAAATCTGAAGTCTTTTGACCAGAATACGTTGACTAATAATTCAAACTAGAAAAAAAGGAAAAACAAGATTACCTGTTCAAGCTCATTTTCCAGTTTCCACATATTTTTTATAATTTTTTTTTCATCTTCAGTTAGAATCTTATCAGTAACACAGTTGTATGTCACTTTGAAGAAGGCAAATGTTCGAAAAAAGGCGAATCTGAACTGTCTATACATGTGAATAGTTTCCTGGTTCTTGGAGGAGAGATAAATAGATAGATAGATAGATAGATAGATATATAGATAGATAGATAGATATATAGATAGATAGATAGATGGATAGATAGATAGGTAGATAGATAGAAAGATTGATTGATAACCTTTTTTGGATATCTCAATTCTGGCCAGCTTCCAATGGAATTCCCTAATTTTCTATCAAGTATATCTTTATTGTCTTTTTTGTAAGCATTTTCAAGTTTTGATAATGTTTCTATAACCCTTTTTTTGAATGCAAGATAATCAGTCTTTTTGAATTCAGGCTTCTGCAACTGTTTTAATTTAAAAATGATGTTTAGTACTGCTCAAAATTATAAAATCACAATAAGAACCTTTCGCCATGTTTCATTCAAAATAAAATGTTTAAAAAAAGGCAACTTTTTTTGACTTATATATCTCAGCTGGTAAAGCATTAGACTAATTAACTCAAACTACCTGGTCCAATCTAGTCAAAACATTCATCCAAAGTAAAGTTGCCTTAGCAAAGACATTCAAAAGTAAATGCAAGTAAAAGAATACTCATACAGATGGCTAATGCAAACACACACAAGTTTTTAACAAAGCACAATTTTCATCCACCAAAAGTATGCTAAAAAAACTCCAAATAAATTGCAAGAAAAAACCTTTTGCACTTAACACTAAAACAATCTCTCAACATAGAGCAATCACCAAGAATCAACAAAACTGTCTAAAAAATAAAAAAAGACTAAAAACAAAAATATAATTTTTTTTTTAAATTATAGGCTATGAAAAGGTGAAACTATTGAGAAAGCAACAAATAAAACAACTCAAATGCAAAGCCAAAATACAATATGATAATTAGCTAGTTAGGTAACTACTGAAAGTTGAAGGATGCTCTAATTTGAAAACTTTTCAAGCTGTCAAATTCTTGAAAATGGAAAACTTTTGTGAAATAGCGGTGAAGTAAGAAAAATTCAGAATCATTTCAAGAAGAAATTCAGTCAAGATGTCTCTGCCACTCACTCAATGCAACTAACCTTTCCAAAAAAAATTTTTAAAATAACAAATATTGGAAAAGTTAAAAATGTAATGGAAAATGTTGCCAAAACAATGAAGGTATCAATACTGAGCTCTCAAAACATGCTGGAAAAATTATAACTAAAATAATAGTCGATGAGTTCAAATTAAGCAATTTCAATGGTGAAAGAGAACGGAATCAACTCAGGCTTTTGAATGCCCATTCCCAAACCTGCGTTGTTCCGTAATTGAAAAACATTCTATCCTATTCATTCTCAATTAAAGACAAAAAACCGCAGAAGAGTTTATCAGCATCTCGAATCGGCGTTTCAGAAAAGCAGGTTTACAACAGACATCATTTGGGCCCATCGCTTCTGTATGGCTACCGTGTATAAAACAAAAACAAATATATCGATAACAAATAGAAATATCTCTTCCGGGCTCGTCACAATACATTGAAACTTTCTCCAGACATCTGCTCTGAATTCCTTTAGTAGATGACATCACATTAAAAACATACTTTTTTTCGAACACTTCCTTTAATAATACCTCTCATAATACATCAAACTTTTTTGAGACAATAATAAATTGGCCACAAAAAATAAGCTTGAGCCATATACCATTTTGCATATGTCAAAAAAACCAATATTTTGACTTCTAGACCAACTAGTTGGAAAAAATCTAAACTATGCTGACATAGCTTTTGTAACTGAGAAACTTCCAGATATTTTAGAAATGTCAAAACAAATGGCAAAATACAATTATGAAGTCAATTTTCAAAAACAGAAAAAAATGCATTGACACAGAAGACTCGCCTCACTAAAACACATACTCAGCTTGAGTTCAAACTCGTTTGTGCAGACATCAATAAACGCATGTTTTCACTCTACAGCCAAACCAACCTAAGACCGACCAAAATCCACAACAGTATTCGTTTCACAGGAAAACCTTAACTCTATCAACATCACGTCAAATAACATATAAGAATCACAAAAAAACTAATTGCCTCTGACAAAAACAATGGATAAAACTCATAAGCAAGGATCAATGTTTTCAAATATTTTTTTTTCAAAAGGTGAAAGTTTGAATGAAAAAAGGGAACTGGTTATATTATGTGAATAAAAAGTAAAATAGACGTACTTCTATATAGGTGGGTTCTCCCTGCTTTACACGGATCTTGAAGAAAGGAAATACCTGGTACGTCAGAGCCTTTGCCATGAATTGATCGAAATCCCATAACTTTGAAAAGTTTCGTTGGTAAGTCCAATTTCTATTATAGCGATATATGGGCCAGTGTTTGAACTCGTTTATTACCTTTGTGTTTTTTGAATGGTATAAATACGAAAAACAAAATTTGAGAAGAGTTTTAATTTGGTTAATAGGCTTCAAATAACTTCTTAGACAGTTTTTCAAAATTCACTGATCGAAAATTTTTTTTTTGAAGATGATGAACAAAAGTGATTTTTTGCAACAAACAATGAAAACAAAACAGTGATACTGAAACCTACTTCTAACAGAGAACTTTCATTTCTCCCTCCATCATTCATACACTGTCTATGATAATCTCTTGCCATGTTCACTGCTCTAGAAGTATGCGCTGTACTTCCATTCATAAGCTTTGGATTAGTTTTAACTTAAGTTTCAAATTTTATCATTCTTTTCACTTGATTTCATTTAATGAAAAAAAATCAAATTTCACAAACAAACCACGAACCTTTTCAAGAGCCAGATCGGTATCGTATTCTGTTATTATTTGCATGGACCATGGGTAGAAAAAGCCTTCAAACATTTTAACAAAGTTACCGCAGGCATATTCGTAAAAGTTTTCACAAGGATCTGCCTGGACACATTTGTATAAGATCATAAACCAGTATAAAAATTCAGAAGAAATATTAATTAACATTCAAATTTGCTAATTGATCCATATTTATCTTTTCTGGTCCAGCAATTCCTTTGATCGTCTGAGTGTTCGAGTTTTAGTGGTTCGAAAAATAATGAAGTAGTCATTTTAACATATGTTTAACAACGGACCATTACCTCTCAGTATTGAAAAGTTCAAAATATAATTTATCAAAGGTAAAAATCATGTAGAAGATGAATGGAAATAAAGACTTTTTTTAAAATCAACATATTTTTTGCTTAGCCTTCAACTTTTTGTAATAAAAAAAACTTTTCAGAATATTGTTCATTGAAATAGTACTTGCAAATGTGGAAACATTCAAAAACACAAAAACAAATAAGTTGAAGCACCTGGAGATGAGGGGAGAAGAGGACAGTGTAGAACACAAAGAGAACGGAGGTGCGACTAAACACAGCCATGATTCTTTTTCAGAGTAGAATAAAAAATATTCTGTTGTTATAGACGTGCAATTTATCAAATAAGTCTGAATTAGATAATTTTCAGAGAATTGAACGCTTATGATGCGAATGCTCTATAATATAGTTATTGATTATGCGAAATTAAAATTCGTCTTACCACTTTATCATCGATATTTAGCCATAATAGGATAAAAACTGTAGTATTTAATTTTTTACTTAAAAGTAGTTTTTATGAAAACACACTCTCAAGGTCGTGACGCAAGAACAAACTGTTTAATATTTTTTTCTGTTTTGAAAAGTTCGTATTTTTATTCGCATCATGCAATTCGAATATTTCATTTTTATAGCGTTACTGCTTCCAAAGTTCCAGATGTCAGACTCAAGATCAGCCAAAATAAAACTGAAGTCACCCCCATCAACCCGAGTAGACCTTTTTAAACGGTATTTTTGTAGAACAGCTAAGTTCACATAACTTGGTAGCTTTTGAGTATAAATGGTGTTTCTAGAATGGAGGAAAAAGTAAGCTAAACAAATCAAAGAAACGTTTTTAGGAGCATAAAAACTGTATTGAAGTTCTCTCAATACACCGTCAACGCCAAGATCAAGCTGTACGAGACTTCAATTATGTTTGTGCTTCTGTATGGATCTGAGTGTTGAAAAGTGACAAAACAAAATATCGACAAGCTGTCAAGATTTCGTACATGGAGCTTATCGAGAATTTTGGGAGTCTTTCAGCCTATCCAAATACAATCAAAGTTTTTAGAATTTCATGAAAATTTGTCTCAAAAAAATTTGACAATACGAGTAATAAAGCAATGTACAAACAAAAACTTATGCGATAAAAGATTTTTCAACGAAGAAACAACTTATACGCTCAGAATATCTGTTGTTAAAATGGCATAACAAATAGAAACTCAAATAGAACTTTCAAAATAATCTTTAAAGTCGATTTACGAGTGAAGTTTAGTACATTTATAAAGTAAAAATAACTAAAATTTTCGGTAAGTATAGCCTTACTATAATACGTTAGAAAAATGTGTTAAAATTATTGGTATTATGGTAAAATTATACTTACCAAAAATTTTAGCTATTTTCATTTGTAAATGTACTACTTTTTTCTCTCATAAAACGACGTTTAACATTAAAAAGCTCTCAAAGTAAAAGAAAGACATCAAGATTATGAAGCACATTGAATTTTGTTGAGTAAATCCTTTAAAGAACCATTCAAAGAGCATTTCAGAGCTGCTAAACGATTGGAGTTTTCATCTTAGCAGCATTCAGCTTTGGTGGCGGCTTGGGAACCTTGAGTCTGTGAGATGGAACGACCTTCAAACGCAGTTGTCTCAAAACCATTCTATAGTCAAACGAGACTTGTAAAGCCTCATATCGACCTTGTAGGCCTTTAGTAACTTTGCTATTTTTTCTGTGCATCGTTCAGACCTTTGCTGGTTAATTAAAGAGTTCTGATATTCTATGAAACCATGGCAAGCTTCACTGAATCGTTTTCATCGCTGGTTTAGACACCCATCAGCTGCGGTCTGCTGATCAGACTGGAGTAGGCAGGCAGGTCATTTTGAAGCATAAAATCTTTCATTCTACTTCACCGACCTATCTTTCTAACCTTTTACTACCTCCTAAGCGTGCTGGCCTACGGTCTTCTACTCGCTTTCAGCTCTTCATCATCTCTCCATCTCATTCTTATGCTAAAGCTGCCTTTTTTTTTGGGCTATATTTCTGGAACTTTCTTCTTCCGAATCTTAAATCCGCTTCTTATCCTATTTTTCTTAACTTAAAAACCCTCTTCTATAAGCAGTTCATAGCAGAGTTTCTCAGAAAAAAACGCAAGAGGCGCTATATAAGTTTTTCACAATATTATTTTTTTTTTTGAACTTTTCTCTATACAGGGTAAGCAGTGCCTCTTTAAAAAACTGCTCAGACACAGAAGGTGCTGTTCAGCTAGATTTACTGCCTTGGAATCTAAAACGACCACTCTCTTTCTGCCGCCTGCATGCAGATTTTTGGCAACAACTTTTAACTCGTCAAGCCTAACCGCTTCGCGAAATTTCTGTCGCTGCAAGACTTTTTGAAGGAAAAATGGGAAAGTAAAATAATTTCAAAGATGCATTTATAGAAAGCTTTTAGTATTGTGCACAGCGCTTGCTAAAATTTAAATGTAGCAAAAACGCACTATAAAACAAGTGTTAGCTGTTGACCCAACACGTATCAACCCGATAAATTTAGATATTTAGTTTACCAACTGATTCAAAAAAATGCCTTTTCCGAAATGTGAAATTTTTTGCTGACTTGCTCAAATAATCAAAATTTTTTTTTTTTTTATACAAACTAAATTTTTTTTTTTTTTATACAAACTAAATTTTTTTTATAATTCGTTTAATAAAGATTGGCTACTTGCTCTTTGTAATTATAATTTGTTAAAAGTGGTTTTGCACAGGTTTTTAGAAAATTTTCGTTTCAAAACGTAGCTTTTTATAATTCAAATCAAATGTTTTGAATTTTTTTATAGTGAATTTTCGATTTCGTTATTATGTTACAATTTTACATCCGTTATCAGGTGATTTGAATTAGGGAATTTTTCAACAATGTTCAATTGGTTACTGTTTTATTTAGTAAGTAATTATGATAATTATTTTATTTTTTATTCAGTTAATAAGTTATTATATATAAACTAATTAAGTCTCTTAAATACTAGCAATCTTAAATTGACTGAGAATTTCACCAAAAAAACTCAATATATGCACAAATAAAAGTTTGTGCTAAAAAATCAAAAATTTTAAACTGAATTTGTTTGTTAGTGACTTGATTATTTATAAAATTTAATATATTCATCAACACTTCAGAAATGTAAAAGAATATACTAATGTTAGCAACAAGCCAACATCACCAAGAAGCAACCACTTTCAAGCATCTCACTCCCACAGCAGAACATCAAGTAGAAACTGTTCCAATAGATGATCAAGTTAATATATTGTAAAGGTTGAATTTTGACAGTTTTTAGTCATATTTATTTTCTCTTTCATCAGAAAACCCTGGAACTTCTAGATGCTCAACACAAACAACATTTCACAACTGCTTCGAAACAACAGTTTTCAACATCTCAACATACTGCACCTCCCAAACCATTAAGATTATTTCAAACTAATAATAATAGTATCAATGCTACTATAAATAGTAGCACCATCAATAATAGTAATAATACCATAATAAATAATAACATCATTAATAATATTACAAATAAAAAAATTAACAATAATCAATTTCTCAACTCTGGTGATAGTTTATACAAAAATGTTATAGAAAATGATTATGATTCACTTTGTAATAATTCAAATATACAACAAAAAAATGAGGTATTGAGTCTAAATCAAGAACAACAACAACTTTCAAAACAGCAACTCACAAATAGGACACAAGAAACTCCAAATCCTCGAAAAACAATCTCTCTTTTATACATCGCCTCACACAAAATGAACCAAAACAAAAAACAGCACCAAAAACTACACCAGCTGCTTGTAGCTGCTGAACTTCAGCAATACACACAGCTATTGGCTACTCAGCTGAATGTCAAAACAGTCAAGCAGCTTAAGCTAGTAGCAGACGAAGATCTGCTTAGCTTGCTTCAGATGAGCATGCCTGAAGTTAGGAGGTTGAGGTCATTTCAGAGGAAAATGAATCAGGGGACCTTCCATAAACTCAAAAATGTTGGTCACGATTCTCTCTATCATTAACTTATTTTCACCATTACTAATATTTGTTTTTATCAATAACACCATAACAAATTGTCATTATCAATATTTGTCTATTGTTAATAATCTATCATTATTATTATTATCAATTTTTGTTTTTATCATTAGCATCATATCAAAAAATAGTTATTAATTTATTCATTGTTGTTATTATCATTTGATATAACATTATTTATTTCAATCAAAAAATTGTAGAGTTTTATTGCTGAGAATTTGAAAATAGAATTTTTCACTTCTTGTTTATGTGTGCATTTATGAGTGAATTGATGTGAAAAAATTCTTCACGATTCCAATTGAAATATCTAAAAATAGAGAAACGCACAATGTTTTATCATTAAAAATACTAATAAAAATATTAACGATAATAATAATAATAAATAAGGATAATAATAAAAAATATAAAAAAATGACAATAATGTATTTTTACGATTATATATATTTTTAAAGGCTGTTATTTTATAATAATGTTGTTATGAATGATATTAGTTTGGAATTAATGGCCTCAGATATGCTAATTGGAAAAGATCAAAGAGGTCAAGACTTTGTATATATGGAGATGCGGTTTGGCTGATTGGATGATATGAGAGTAGATAAGAAAAGATTGGTCAATATTTATTGAATATTTGAAAAAAAAATCATTTATTTATTCAATTTTCATGAAAAAAAAATATATGCAAAATACAAAAAAACAGTATTTGATAAAAATTGAATCTAATATAATAAAAAATTTGAGAAGGATAATAAAAATGAGAATTAACAGTTAAATGAATAATGAAAAAGATATTAATGAAATAACACGGAGCAACTAATGATAATATAATGCTATTGATCTATAATGAAAACATTAATAAATAAGAATAAAAATAATAATATTAATAAATAAAAATAATTTTAGATAAAAAAATATTGAACAATAACGAAAACAAAAATAAATACTATTATAAACAATAATGAATGAGAATAAAAGCATCATGACCCAATGAACAGATGTTGAGTCGGCACACTCAGGAACAAAAACAAGCAAACATACCTAAAGACTTCTGTTGCATTCCTTCATCATCTTACTCACCCATCCGCTCCATCCATCTCCCTCACATCACCTCCCATGATGAAAAGGAAATGTCCGCCATGACAGGTGAGTTATATGTTTTTCTGGGGGTCGTATGTTTTATAGGGCTGTTGCTTTGTATGGAATCATACGAGAGAAGTTAATAACGAATGATTTGAACTTTTTATTTGTTGAAGTGTTAAGATGCTGGTTTTACGGATTCTTTAAGTGAATATAGAAGTATATACGGCAAGATTGAAACTCTCATTCATTCAAGTCATCATCATTCAAGTAGTATTAAATAGTATTTTATTTACTAACAAATATCAAGATGGTAGTTTAGAAAGTACAAATGATGTGAATAGCAAAAGATTGAAACTATTGAAGTATAAAGATGCCCACTAGACATCATCAAATGAGAGACTAAGTAAGACTGCCAGAAAAAAATCGCATAGGCAAAAGGCGCTGTTGCACATTCACCATATAATGCCTCTTACAATTGATGCCATTAATATTGAGTGATACAATGTGCTTGCAATTGATGAGGGAAACAAAGGCAAGGTTTTTATTAACTAAATTCACAAAGCTTTTCGAAGAAAAAACACATTATCTACCAATGATATTGATAATGTAAGTTTGTCTTACGAAAAGTTTGTGAATTAAGTTAATAAATACTTTGTTTTTTTTTCTCGTTATTTGATTAAGGCTATTATACGTTCCTACAATTGATATCATTACTATTGCAGACGTGGCAGATGAGAGACTCCCCCTCAAAACACAACCAAGCAAAACAACATCAGCAACCTCTCAAGACTCTTTCAATAACACTGTTACTCAAAATTTTAATGGCCATACTAATGAACTCTATTTTAATAATAATAATAATAATAATAATAAGAGTTCTATCCTCCGTATCAACGTCAACCCATCATTGGAATTGTGTGACCTTATCACTTCCAATGCTATCAAGAGGCGTTCTGAGGATGATTCTCTTAATAACAATAATAATATCAATAATAATAACAATAATATTAATTTTGATGGAAAGAATAACAAGAATATCAATGTTATCAATAAAAATAATAATAATAGGAATAGTGATGAAATGGGAGATAGTTTCGAAACTTCATTATCGCCAAATATTTCGCGTGTCAATAACTTAAAGAAATCAAAAAGCAATAATAATAATAATAATAATAATAATAAAGAAAACAAAAAAGGGGCCAACTTAACTAATGTAGCTTTCACAACTTCCACTTACTCTTTCAATAGTGTTATGGGCGTGTCTAGAGTGGTCAGCATCATTTCGAGGTTATCTATCTATCTATCAACCTATCTATCTATCAATTTATCATTCTACCTACCTACCTACCTACCTACCTACCTACCTACCTACCTACCTACCTACCTACCTACCTACCTACCTACCTACCTACCTACCTACCTACCCGCCTCAGTGATACTCTCACCGACGTAAGCAGTCTTCCAGGGGACTATATAAGCGATGATGATGGTGCGTGTGACAACTGTTATATTGATGAAGCTGCTGATTTAACAGGTATGCCTCGTTTCAAATTCAATTAAGTCGTCAAAAAAAATTTAAATGAGGATATACGCTGCGTTAATTATAACAATAATATTAATAATAATGATAATAATAACAATCATATTAATAATAAGAACAATCATAATAATATTAATACTTATTATTATATTGATAAAAATAATCCTAATTGAAATGATAATAATGATAAACAGTAATCGAATAATAAAGGATATCAATTGAACACCATAACTCTGCATTTGATTTTAAAATTTTTAAAAATGAATGAAGAAATCTTTATTCTAATAAAAATTCAATTATTCATCTTTTTCAAAATTCCGCTTGGAAGCTAACGCTTCCAGGTACCAGGTTCCAAGGGGAAAAATAATCAACAAAAATCTTCGCAAATGCAATAAAAGCACTAGGTCAAGATCTGAATTTTTCGATGACCTTCTATGCATTTTATACGGTTGTATCTAACTTAAACTACATTACGTGCTTTCTGGAGTTAAGGAAACTGAAACTCTATAAAAAATCGATAAAACTGCAATTAATTCATTTAACCTTGGAGAGATTTCTTTTAAAAACGCAGTAATCTTCTTCCTAGAACGGAGTTTTGAAAAACGTCGTAAAACTTGATTTTTTTGGCCCCTATAGCTCAGTGGTTGAGCATTAGACTAATTATCTGAAGTGACCGGGTTCGATCCCGCGTGGGCCAACAATTACAATCATCATGCTGTTCTACTGTGTTTTCGCTACATTAAATTTTTAGCAGTGCGCCACAGTTGCTTGCCTTGACGCTAGATAAATAAAATTATTTTATTTATTTATTTGATTTTTTTCAAAATTTAAAATCCAAAAAAAATTTTTTATTTTTTTGAATTTTTAAAACAATTTTTTATTTTTTATAAAAAATATATTAATCAATTGCCAAGATTAGGTATGCATGTACAAAGATTTGGTAACCAAATGCAAAGGTAAGGTAAGCAAATGGAATGATTTGGCATCATTTGAGTGGATTCGGTATTCAATCGAGAAACTATAAAAAAATGATATAAAAGCATGAATAATAAACAATAAAAGTTAGCCATATAGAAACTAGGAACAACAATAATAAAAATAATAAACTTCAAAAAAATAATTTAATTAAGAATAATTTCTTGAGCAGATGAGGACGAGGATGCTACATTCAACATGTCGGAGAGAGTTTCAGTCTCGAGTGGCCACACCCACCATTCCCCCTCACAACCAACCACTCTGGTCTGTGTGTTTTTGTGCTTCTTTCATACACTTCCATCATTACTCTTCACATCCATTAATTGCTTGTGTGCATGTGTATTTGTGAGGCGCATCAGTGGTTCTTTGGGGATATCATGTCTAAATCCGCCTGCAAGATGACGCGTGCCAAATATTTCATTCATTGTTCTTCCAACAATATTTTTTAGAGCTTTCACTCCTTCATCAAAGGCTGGTCGCCATGCGGTTTTTTGTGTATTTTTAAATTGAGGAATGAAGCAAACCTTTTGAGAAACCTGTTGGTTATGTTTCAAATTTGTTACGTTGAGGGAAGCACAAGTTGTTCCGATTGATTGCTTGCTTTGAATTCAAAATGAGATATTCAACGGCGTTTCAAAATCTTTCAGGACTTCACAACCTCGCTTTATGAGGATGTGATGAAGACGTTGCAAGCTTCGGATAATAATAACAATAAAAATAATAATGATCACAATAAAAATAATAAAACTAGTAAGAAAAATCACACTGAGGATTGTGAAAAGAAAAATAAGATCAAAGTGACAAGAATCAGTGGGACTGTTGATAAAGATTGTGCCAAAAATGACGATGAGGGAGGTATTGATGCAGATGCTAAAAATATCATTCATCCATCCAATCAAAACGCATATGTCAAATCTAATAATATTGCAAATAAACTGTCCAATCAAAAGACAGATAAGGAATCTAATAATAACGCAGGCGACCAATCGTGGGTCAATGAGGATGGTGGTGCGGATGATTTATTGAGAAAGAAAAAGAAAAAAAAAGTTGATGGCAACACGCAGCAATATTCATATTATAACGACCCTCATCTCCAAGCCAAAAAAGATCACAAGACCATGAAACAAAGTGGCACCACTACCAACTCTGCCTTCTTCTACAGTAACTACTCTGGTGATGATGACGGTGCTTCTAATCATTTTAATCTTTCGGTTTTCAATAAGGGTACAAATATTAAAAAAAATACCAATTCTAAATCGATGCCCAACCCTCTCAAGTGAGATATTTATAGACTTCATAATGGTGATATTATCTTTATGTTTTTCAAGTGTCATTACTGTAACTAGTTTATATTCACTTGTGTCATTCATATTCAATATTCAATTGCAACGCAGAATCAGAAGAAAATCTTCTCTAGCCTTGTTGAATGTTTTCGCTAATAAAAGCAATAATAATAAGAAAAATAAGAGCGATAATAAAAACAATAATTCGATGCCTAGCTTTAATGCTAACGAAATGTTCTTTATGAAGCTTAAGGAGCAAGAGACCATGGAGGTTATTATTATTTTTTTATTTTTTCATTATTATTCTTTTTTTTTATTTTATTATTTTGTATTTTATGAGACCATGGAGGTTATTATTATTTTTTTATTTTTTCATTATTATTCTTTTTTTTTATTTAATTATTTTGTATTTTTTCAATAATTTTTATTTATTTGCTGGTTTCATTAAATATATTTATTTTTTTTTTGATATTTCTTAATTCCATCATTAATACTTAGTAGTACAACAGGATAATGTTTGAAAAATACTTAGAATTCTTTTGACCTCGATCAGATTTTACATTTATTACTTTTTACGTTAATCCTATTAAAATTGTATATAACAAGCAGAAGCAAGATGACAGAAGTGCAGAAGTAACTCAAGCTGCAGAATTCAATAATAATAATAATAGTAATAAGACAAAAACTGATAATATGTCAGAAAACCATAACAGTAACAACACCAGCACTAATGATGATGATGACGATACTACTCCAAAAATAACGTCGAATTTTCCAGATGTTTTAAAAACATTCGATAGATGGCAGATAGGTGATGGTGATGAAATTGATCGTGATTCAAGCATTATAAATAGACTTGACGTAGAATATGGTGGGTGGGGCTATAGAAATAGCAGTAGTGGTAATGATAGCAACAATAATAGTAATAGGATTATCAATAATAATGAAAATAATTATGACGTCGTTGAAAATAATGATAATAATGACGTTAATATAAATGAGTTAGTTTTCAATGATAATATTGTCATAAATAAAAAGAGTTTCATTAATCAAAGCAACATGCTGAATAAAAGTGAAGAGGATGGAGAGTTTAAGAACAGTGATGAGTTGATTCGTAATAATAATGAAAATGATAATAATAATAATAATAGTGGTAATAGTAAAAATGATACTTATGTTGGAAATTGTACTGATAATAATTATTTCTGTAAAAGATGGTCTATAGGCAGCGAATCACCGGAAGTCGTTGATGTATAATAATAATAACAACATTAATAAACACAATAATGATATTAATAACAATAATAACCATTATAATAATAAATTTATAATAAAAATAATGATGAAATCATTTAAAACTACTACAATAATCACAGTAATATTAAAATAATAAAAAACAAGAGGCATCACTGTGAAGTTTGCAGATTCTAGCTTGCTCTGCCTTTTTATGACAAACAGAATTAATGAGAAAAATATTTGCATATGGGAATAATAATGATGAACTAGATAATGATAAACCATGAATAATAACGATAAAGTATAAAACAGTACCCCATTGGTTGCAGAATCATCCTTCCGCATCCTTGTATGTTATAAGCGTCATCATTACCACTTGTGTGATAATGTTTCTATTCAAAAGGGGATTGATAAGCCAATGTAATATTCATCAATAGTGAATTATGAGGGCGGTGAATTATCAAAGACTTATGATATAGCATCTATTATTTGCTAACTTATGATTCCAATCGTCCTTTTAACATTTATCCAACCACTTTTACAAAATTCCACACCTAGCCAATCGGGGGCTTGAATGAGAAACTATATTTAGTTCATTTAATAATCCTCCGCTAACGTTTAAAGTCTTTGGATTTGCTTACTGTGGCATTAGGGGTTATGTTGTAATGCTTAGCAAGTTCTTGAGGTTGGCGTGGTGTTGTGGGTGTCGATGGGTAAGTGTTGAATGGTTGGTAGGTGGGTTGGCATGGTGTTGTGGGTGTGGATGTTAAATGGTTAGTGGCTGAGTTGGCGTGGTGTTGTGGGTGTGGAATGGTTGGTGGTTGGGTTGGAATGGTGCTGTAGGTGTGGATGGGTAAGTGTTGTGGATGTGGGTGGGTGGGTGGATGAGTGAGGGGTTGGGTGGTTGATTGTTGCAATGCTGCTCTCCTTTTAAAACTCCATCTCTTTAAAGGGATACTTTGATAATTTAGTTTTTTTTAATTTTTTATTAATTACTTTAAAATATATTTTTGATTATTTAAACCATTTCTTATTAAAAACAAATTTTATTATTTTTTCATATAAATGTTTTATTATCATTTTAAATTTCAATATTCATACGATTATAAGAATGTATTTGATTGGATTAACCTACCTTACTTACTCAAATTAATATTGTCGATTGGCTTGACAATACGCTGTTTAATATTCTCTTGATTAACTTTGCATGCCGATAATTCAGTTTGAACATAAACACTAACAAAAAACATTAAGAAATCAAATCTCTTTTTGCACTAAAGCTCACTATTTTAAATAATTGATTCAGAATACTAAATCCAAAAAGTTCCATTAATTGTTTTCACACTAATGTCCAATAAATTGATTTATCATAGAAATATCTTATAATCTTCAAGCACCTTTGAAGCCTCATCAGCATCATTGCAAAACTATGAGCATGCCCTTTGACATCTACGCCAGTAAGCTTCCTAAGATATCTTATTCTTTATATCGGGCTTTTCATTTTTTTAATTATTTTTTTCTGTTATTCATTTTTTTTCAATTATTTTAATTTTTTTTCCAAGTTATTTATTCTATTAATATTTTAAAATTTTTGCTTGATTTTTCATTTTTAATTATACTCACCAATTTTGTTCTCATAATTATTTTTAATCTTTTTGAAAATTATTTGAACACAAAAGGTAATTTTATTGAGTACAAAGCTTTTCGTTAACGTAGTAACATTATCAAGTACGTTAAAACTCAAAGAGGATATTTTTAAAATTTTCCATTAATTGATTTCATAAACTTCTAATTAACTTATTTTATTTCTTTAGCGTTGGTTTTTGTATTTAAAATGAGATTTTGTATTGCAATTGTATTAACATATTGATTACTTGTATTTTTGTGATTTTTAAAATTTCCTTCAATCGTCAAAGTTTGCATTTCTGCATCATGTATGTCTTCTATTTATTTCTGCTTTGCGACCAGTTTCACTGCATCCGTTTTTGGTTTCTTCTTCCTATTTATTTGCGTTTTGTACGTGTGCATGTGAACTTAAGTTTTTGTGTATGGATGTGTGATTAATCATGGTTCAATGTTGTTAGGTTTAATATTCAAGCTGAGTGTTTGATCTATCTGGTTTGTATTTAAAGTTCACAAGTTTGTTCTCATTTATCCATTTATTGGTTCCCATGAGTCGAGCATTAGTTTTTTTGTGGTTTTTATCTACATGAAATTCGTATTAACAGTTTTTGGTTTCCAATTTAGATTCAATTTTCTTGGATTGTTCATTAGAGATATGTTTTACCAGCTGGCTGTACATATTTTGAACTTTTCCAAATCGATTCAAAGTATTGCATTTTTACTCAATAAACATTTATTCCAGAGTCTCGGATATCCAAGCTTTTAAAATTGGGAATGTTGAATATATTTTAATATTTCGTCGATATTTTTCTAAACTATGTGTGATATTGTTTCAGGATGAGTTTTGGGAACCTAAAATTGGAGCCGAAACCACTTCATTTATAATAATTTGTAGCTAGCGACTGATCTTGTGTCTATAAGGCTTTCTGTTGTTTTCTTCAACCAAGTGCTTCGTAGCCAAATCAGTCCCAGTTTTGTTGACTTCAGAAGAGATTCCAATAAATCATCTTTTTCAATTTTTTTTTTTGCCTTTTTATAAAATGTTTTATCCAGTTTGTATAGACCTTCTAACCTTCACAATCTTTGTGGATTTCTGGCAGTTAAGCGTGGTCTTTGAGAAGTGGCTCGCTAGGGTGTAAAAATAAGGTCGAGCACCACTTTATATGAAATAACTTCAAATCGATTTTTACCGAGACCAAACTGAATTTTTGAAAAATATTAAGATTTCAGAAATTCAGCAATTGAAATAATTTGGCACGAGTTGTTGAAATCAAGGTACTTGGATCGATTATAGATGCTTGAGATGGAATTTGAAAAGCTGAATAACTATGATTGAAATAAATTTTGAAAAAAAAAGAAAAATTGTTGAAGTAGTTTTATCAAATGCTGAACTTAGAAAATCTATCATCGACTTTCATAAATTCTTGGTTTCAATCAAAAAATAAAGTTCAAACAGCTGGTAATGAAGGAATCACTTTGGGAGTTGCAAATCAGCTATTTGCGACAAAAAATTTGAAAATTTCTGAAAACTATTTTCAAAATGTGAAAAATTTTTTCATCGTTTCTTCGGAGCAGCTACCTTTTGGGTTTGTTGAAGTAACAATTGAAATTTTACACTACGTTTCAGAATTCTATTAGTATTGATAGCTGTGATGTTTAGTTTGAATCAAAACCTTTCATGATTAATTTATATACTAAAAATAAATAAATTTGAATATTTCAAAGTGATTCTAAACAATCAAGTGAATTTATCAATAACTGGGTCTCAGACGCCACAATGAAAAACATATAAGAGCTTTCAACTCCATTTGATTTGATGCTAGCACTAGACTTGTTAATGCTAATGCTATATATTTCAAAGGAGACTGGAAAAATAAATTTGATCCCCAAGCAACGAAAATGCATGATTTTTTTTCAAAAAGAACAATTCTGTCGAAGTGACCATGATGAGCAAAAACTCCCTATATAATTATACATATATTCAAAAACTTAAAGTTAGATTATTAGAATTGCCTTACAAAGGGGATCAATTCAGCATGTTACTATTGTTGCCACACGAGGGAATAAGATTGCAAGATGTAGAAAACAAAATCGATGAAAAATCATTTGCGCCTCTCATCTCTCAAGTTTTTAGAGCTTAAGTTTCACGCATTTTTGCCTAAGTTAAAACTGGAAACAGCTTAAAAATTGAAAGATAATTTGAGAGAATTAGAAATACATTCATTGTTTGATTCTTCAGCCGATTTGTCAGACATTACCCAAGACAAAAATCTAAAAGTTTCTCAAGTGATTCACAAGGCTTTTCTGCAAGTGGACGAGAAGGAAACCGAAGTTGCAGCTGTGAGTGGCACAGAGACTTCTGCATATGAAGATTCTTCTCCCATACTTCTAAAAGCCAGCCATCCTTCTATGTTCTTGATCCGTGAAAACAAAAATAAACTGATCTACTTTCTTGGCAGGTACACGTGAACGCTTTTGATTGGCTGGCACTTACCAGCCTATCCTTAAAATACATTGACAAAAAGTTTTTGATTTTTTTCTCATATCAATTGTTACAGATTTTTTAGGTGAATAAAGCTTTCTAAATCTTTTAATTTGAAAAGTTATTTTAAATTAAAGTTATAAAATTATTCCAAAGCAAGCTTTTAACAATAGTAACTCCTTTAGGCCCCTATAGCTCAATGGTTGAGCATTATACTAATTATCTAAAGTTACCGGGTTCGAACCCGCGTGGGCCGACAATTAGCACCTGTTCCACAGTGTTTTTTCGCTACATTAAATTTGTAGCAAGCGCTTTGATCTATAAGAAAAGCGCTTTATAAATACCGCATTACATTACATTAGGATTCTTGCTTTAATACTTGTATGGCACATCATGTCTACTTGAGTTTCATAAAAGAATGTATACGCTGGAACGGAATTATAAATAATCGAATAATTTTGCAATAAAAGTGAAAATAAATCTTCTGTGAATTTTTTTTTAGAATTATTTATAAGTTGCATAATTAGAATGAAACCTTCAAGTTTGCAGTTATTTTTAAGTTGTTAAATTCAACTTCAATGTTTTTCAACGATCCCAAAAAACTGTATTAGAAATCAATGATAAAAAATGTTTTTCAAAGCCCCTTACAATGTTGTTTTTTTTGACATTTGAAAACCACAAGTTAAACCTTCAAAATATTTTGCTCAGATTAACTTTTAATCCGGAAGTCTTTAAACTTTAAAAAAAATTAAACCAGACGTTCACCAGCATCTACCATACAATCCAGATTTTCAGCATAGTCTTCATAAGTTGTGAATATCAAACAACACAACCACTAGCTTAGAAAAGAAAAATTATTTTTAGAAATCCATTTTTGAGCTTCATTCAATGTGCCTACTGGAAGATCATCCCCTTGAAAATCCACCTTTCTTCATTCATTCTCCGTCAAACAACACGATATCATAATAAAAGTTTCTAAAACTTTATTGAATAATCTCTCCTAGTTGGAGTTACTTGAGGGATTCTTCTCAAAATGAAAGCTCCTAAAATCATGACTGGTTTAAACCACAGGGCCCTTCAAAAGAATGGTTTTGGTGCTTTCGAGAACTCACCTTTCTAATCCGCTTCGAATGTTTAGTGCTTATTAATCGTTTTAACTGATTACTTGAATCATATCGAGTGAGCAAAATATTTATTTTGAAACTTTTTCGAGTGAAAAGAGCTCAAGTGAGCCTGAAGCTGATCATTTTTCACCTTCAACCTACTATAATCAACTTCTTGTCCACTTTTTTTTTTAAATCGGAGTTTTCCACTTTTTTTTGTTTTTATATTTGTTTGCGTTAAGCAAAAACAATTAATACTTTTATAAAATCTATTTTAAAATTCAGCGTTATTCTTCTGCTTTCTTGTTGAGCCTTACTTTGACCTATCACCAAATTCTGGCAAATGCCTTGTTTTAACCATTTTGCATGGAATTATTCTATTAATTTTTTATTAATGATTTCGAAAATTTTGCTTTATTTTCAGAGAAAAACTAAAATTCACTTGATTAAACCTCAATCCATAAAACTATTTTGAAGACAAAAACATTGTTCCTAAATCTATCATCTTTTTTCAATCCTTTATTTTTAATACTGGAAAAATTTGTCATCTCTGCTGATAGTTTTGTATTTTCGGAAATCTTATCTTTTTCATAAATATTTTCAATATCTTCGATCGTTTCAGGTAGAGCCAGACCACTGGTGTCAGGCAAAATTAAGAGTATTAGTGCACTCATCAGTGAACTTACAGCAAATATAACATAGGTTCCTATGGGGAATACCGTGAGCTGTGTAGGGAAGATTATATAGGAATAGGAAAGGCATATATTACGTATGATTAGAGATAAAATATAGATCATTATTTTGTAGATAATAGGAATAATAATTGAAAATGAATAAAAAAAAGCATTCAAAATAATTTTTCAAATGGTTCTGAAAAAACTTTGAAAATGCATTTACCATATAAGGAGAAAAAGCAGCAGACATTATGCCAATTCGTGAAACAAAACGGCAAAGTCCATATGCTCGGTTTCTATAAAATTTGAATGATTTGATAAGAATTTATAAGAATAGCACACTTGACAGTCATATATACGAGAGAACATCAACAAATTATGCGGCAAGAGACTCTAATGCAGGCGGTCTTGCTCATGTTGTTATTCGAATGTCAGAAGTGCTCAAAAAGCACATGCAGAAAAAAACAAACCATGAACAACGTGCATGGACTGAAGGCATCAAAATCCACGCTAATCTACATGAAAAACACTGCTGTTCATTAACCAATGTACAACAGATTTGAAAAAGTGATGTTATATATATATATATGAACGTGGTTGTTTGAAATAAGAAATATTTTCCGTTTCAATCAAAAGTGTCATGATAAATAAGTTCTACAGCCCAAAAACCACCTCAAGTTTGGAGGGAACAAAGTACACGAGTAACCATAGCCAATAGCCATTGTCACACTTACACAAAACTTTGCTAAGGTACAAAATATGATTGTGGTGTAGTTTGTAACTTGTTCGTCTGAAATTATTAATGATACTTATAAATAATCAGATACGCTTAGTTTATAACTTTATGAAATTCAATCAGCATGGTTTGGTGATCATTTTTAAGATTGTGTCTGTTTGTTTAATTTACAAATGATTGTAGATTTAAATTTTTTCTGTACATGTACAGTAAGAATGTCAATTATATGAAGACGAAACCAATTTCGAAATAAAAAAGTGAGGTAAAAAGCGATTTAAATAAAATAATTTGTGAAAAAAAAAAAATTAAAAAAAATAATATAATTTAAGGTTTTTTTATATAGAATTAAGTTGGCATCTGCCTGCATTTAAAGTCATGCACGTCATTTATTATCTGGTTTTTGTTAAGTTTAAATGCATTGTTAGTTGTGTTGAGCTGAAGAACGGATATTGACATAAAGTCATGTAAATATGTAAAAACTGAGTGGCTGAATATTTTTTTAAACCAAGAACGAGAGCAAAATTTTAGATCTCTAGACAGTCGTGATAGCTTTTCATCAAAAAATTCAAATTATTTGATACTATTCTTTACTCAGAGTATCACTAGGTTGGAGATTATGGAAGTTTTCAAAGCATTTATTCATAGTTTTGAATTATTTTTTAACTAATTCACACTTAAATGTTAAACTTTTACCTGTTAGCAATAAGAAAATAACACACATGAAGATTGAAAATGCCATCAAAAGTGAACAAAAAACCATTGTGTTTCTCATACTGTATCTGTGAGCATTTATGGAAAACTTAAAAAATTTATCAAGTTGAGACAGAAAATACTTTTTTGCTAAAACCCAACCACAAAATCCACAAGGAATTTCAAATAAAAATGTGAGAAAAGTGCTCAAATATCTGTGGGTTGAGATTGCTGGAGAAATGTACGTCAAACCTTCTATATTCAGCATGTTGAAACTGAAATAAATATGCATCAAGTCAAAATTTATCTTTGTAAGACATTCTATTGACTTTGTTTCATTTAAAAATTCAAAAATATGCAGAATTGTCTCATTGTCTAATTTGAATAATCTCGGCTTATTATTAAATTTTGGGATTGAATTGGACATTCAATTGTTTTTATCAGCTTAAAATAAAAAAAACTTGAAAGTTTCAATAATAAACTTAAAATGTTTTTTTGATAAAATAAGGATGCTTTGAACTCAGCAAATGCGCATGTACGATACTGAAGTATGTGTCATTCAAACATGATTATGTCATATGTATACCAAGGAACGATTTAATTAATGCATTGGGAAAATATGCTTAGATTTGTTATGTTAACAAAAAAGAGACAAACTAAAGTTTACTGAAACCAAAAAACAAACTCAATGCAGAATGCTTAAAATATTCAAAACTTTTAGAAACAAAATTTTTACCCGTGGTAATTCATTGAAAAGTATTAATGACCTGTTGATGCAGTGATTAAAGGGCTGGAGTTGTAAAGTAGAAGCAAGAAAATTCAAAAAATCTTGATACAAGAAAATTACTTTAAAATAGGAAAAAAATGCATCAAAGAGCAAGAACTGTAAAAATGTATTCACCAAGAAAAGAAAGAGAGGGAGTCTTAATATCAGTCGAAGAATGTGTCAGGATGGTAAAATAAGTCATTCAGATTACGTGAAGCAATGAAAAATGACCAAATGAAAGAATGATCAAAATCGTCTTTCATTCGGAAAAAAATAAATATAGAAACGAATTAAAAATCAACAAACAAAAGGAGTGGAAAGAAAATATTTTGCATGGGCAATTCGAGAGACGGACAGCAGCTAAACCTGAAA
Organism: Pterobdella sp. o SKG-2022; assembly: GCA_964035795.1. Classification (NCBI taxonomy): domain Eukaryota; kingdom Metazoa; phylum Annelida; class Clitellata; order Hirudinida; family Piscicolidae; genus Pterobdella; species Pterobdella occidentalis. The sequence continues at coordinate 4,791,253 of OZ038327.1, forward strand.
TCAGATCATGGCTGTAATTGATGAGAAAGACCCATAAAAGGAAAACTGAGAACCTTCTAACAGCGGTGAGAGAATAAGCTTTTGAAAAAAATTACAGATTGCCCAAGATCGAGAAAGAAAACTCTTCACCATTGCAGGATGTGCAAACAAGTAGATGTGACGGTTAGCCACCTTGTTTACGAAAAACTAGTTTAAAAAGATAGAAGTCAAGGCACCACAGAGTCTTGAGCCAAGAAATATGGACTCATTGCCAGTGACCAATAAAACCAGCATAGAGCTGGAAAAGTCTTGGGAAACGGAGATACAAAGCTAATGTGTGACTATAACATCTTCATGGACTGCACAATAGAAGCTAGACTAGGCAAAGATTTTGCGTAAAAAAAACATGCATTTTTTTGTTGTGCCCAAGATATGAGTCACAACCAGTTTTATACTACAAGCACTGCCGAAAAAACTAGTGTGCTGTAACGAACAATAATTACCGCTCTACATGGGACCAAACCCAGTACTTTATCTTTTCATTTTGTGAAAGACAGGTCACGAAGAAAGACCCTATAAAACTCAAGGTTTTGGACTAATACTCCCAAGTTCTCCACATGTTTCCTATTTTCTTTAAATTAACTTCAACATCCAATGTAGTTTATAATCTTGATGTCTTTCACTTTAAGGGTTCTATTTGAAAAGGACTTAGCAAAAAGAAAATTACTTTCTAATGCTGCGTTCTTCATAATGTCAAAATTGTGGCTTTAAAAACTAAAAGAGAAAAAAAAGTTACAAGTATACAACGCCATGATTTTACTTATTCTGACATACAATGAGAAATCCTGGGATATTTCCAAAACCCAGTAGAATATGATAGATGCCTTCTCTCAAAAACAACTTAGACAGGTGTTAAACATTTACCCTTCGAGACCTATAAGCAAGACTGTATTCAACAACTCAGAGCACATCATTGAGCAAAACTAAGAAAGACAGACGAAAAAAGTTGTTAAAACACTTATTGCAGCAAGATGATGAAGCTCTAGAAATGCTTGAAATTCTGTCTGCAACAATTGGATGAAGGAGCCAAGAACAAGAAGAGATTCAGAGGAAAACCAAGAAATACACTGCTGATAACGCTTTTATCATCATCATCATTTTTGAAACAACTTATTCACGAATGAATCATATTGTTATTGACACTTTTCTTTCAAATAAACTTCACATTTATTTATACAGTTACATTTTCATTTATAAAAAAATTTGAATTAAAAGGTGTGGTAATATCAAGACGATAAAGCCGATAACCTGACTAAATAATATAAGGAAGTGGTATAAGGAATTTTAATTTCGCATAACCAATAACTATATTATAGAACATTAGCATCATAAGCGTTCAATTCTCTGAAAATTATCTAATTCAGACTCATTTGATAAATTGCGCGTCTATAACAACAGAATATATTTTAGTATACTCTGACAAAGCAACATGGTTGAGTTTAGCCGCACCTTGGTTTTCTTGTGGTTTTCACTGTCCTTTTCTCCCCTCATGTGCAGGTGCTTCAACTTATTTCTTGTTTGTGTTTTTTGAATGTTTTCACATTTGCATGATCTATCTATCTATCTATCTATCTATCTATCTATCTATCTATCTATCTATCTATCTATCTATCTATCTATCTATCTATCTATCTATCTATCTATCTATCTATCTATCTATCTATCTATCTATCTATCTATCTATCTATCTATCTATCTATCTATCTATCTATCTATCTATCTATCTATCTATCTATCTATCTATCTATCTATCTATCTATCTATCTATCTATCTATCTATCTATCTATCTATCTATCTATCTATCTATCTATCTATCTATCTATCTATCTATCTATCTATCTATCTATCTATCTATCTATCTATCTATCTATCTATCTATCTATCTATCTATCTATCTATCTATCTATCTATCTATCTATCTATCTATCTATCTATCTATCTATCTATCTATCTATCTATCTATCTATCTATCTATCTATCTATCTATCTATCTATCTATCTATCTATCTATCTATCTATCTATCTATCTATCTATCTATCTATCTATCTATCTATCTATCTATCTATCTATCTATCTATCTATCTATCTATCTATCTATCTATCTATCTATCTATCTATCTATCTATCTATCTATCTATCTATCTATCTATCTATCTATCTATCTATCTATCTATCTATCTATCTATCTATCTATCTATCTATCTATCTATCTATCTATCTATCTATCTATCTATCTATCTATCTATCTATCTATCTATCTATCTATCTATCTATCTATCTATCTATCTATCTATCTATCTATCTATCTATCTATCTATCTATCTATCTATCTATCTATCTATCTATCTATCTATCTATCTATCTATCTATCTATCTATCTATCTATCTATCTATCTATCTATCTATCTATCTATCTATCTATCTATCTATCTATCTATCTATCTATCTATCTATCTATCTATCTATCTATCTATCTATCTATCTATCTATCTATCTATCTATCTATCTATCTATCTATCTATCTATCTATCTATCTATCTATCTATCTATCTATCTATCTATCTATCTATCTATCTATCTATCTATCTATCTATCTATCTATCTATCTATCTATCTATCTATCTATCTATCTATCTATCTATCTATCTATCTATCTATCTATCTATCTATCTATCTATCTATCTATCTATCTATCTATCTATCTATCTATCTATCTATCTATCTATCTATCTATCTATCTATCTATCTATCTATCTATCTATCTATCTATCTATCTATCTATCTATCTATCTATCTATCTATCTATCTATCTATCTATCTATCTATCTATCTATCTATCTATCTATCTATCTATCTATCTATCTATCTATCTATCTATCTATCTATCTATCTATCTATCTATCTATCTATCTATCTATCTATCTATCTATCTATCTATCTATCTATCTATCTATCTATCTATCTATCTATCTATCTATCTATCTATCTATCTATCTATCTATCTATCTATCTATCTATCTATCTATCTATCTATCTATCTATCTATCTATCTATCTATCTATCTATCTATCTATCTATCTATCTATCTATCTATCTATCTATCTATCTATCTATCTATCTATCTATCTATCTATCTATCTATCTATCTATCTATCTATCTATCTATCTATCTATCTATCTATCTATCTATCTATCTATCTATCTATCTATCTATCTATCTATCTATCTATCTATCTATCTATCTATCTATCTATCTATCTATCTATCTATCTATCTATCTATCTATCTATCTATCTATCTATCTATCTATCTATCTATCTATCTATCTATCTATCTATCTATCTATCTATCTATCTATCTATCTATCTATCTATCTATCTATCTATCTATCTATCTATCTATCTATCTATCTATTTATCTCTCCTCCAAGAACCAGGAAACTATTCACATGTATAGACAGTTCAGATTCGCCTTTTTTCGAACATTTGCCTTCATCAAAGTGACATACAACTGTGTTACTGATAAGATTCTAACTGAAGATGAGAAAAAAATTATAAAAAATATGTGGAAACTGGAAAATGAGCTTGAACAGGTAATCTTGTTTTTCCTTGTTTTCTAGTTTGAATTATTAGTCAACGTATTCTGGTCAAAAGACTTCAGATTTATTCTTTTTCAAAAATGTTTTTTTTGGGAAAGCACACATTATTTTCGGCTTCTATGTCAGCGCAAATATAAAATGATGTAACATTTATTCTTTGCATTCAGCTATATGACTCTGAAGATTATGACCATGCTCCATTTGAAAACATCAATAACTTCACCAACCTCAATTGGGTGAATCAATCTTTCCATAATTCATTTATCTGTTTGTCAATTTTTTCATATAGTGCAGAAAAAGTTTGAACCCAGTATCCCTGCACTCCAGGGATCTTCCATGGTGAAATTTTGCTATAAGCATTTTTTATCATTTCTGTTGGAATACTAATTTTGTTTTGTTGGCATATTTCTCTGCATTGTTGTTTCACATCCTAAAGCCAACTTGCTTTTTCATTCTGCTTCACCGAATTCCTCCATATGTACTTTTATTTCCTCTTTTTTATTCAGCTCTTGATAAAATCTCTTTTGGTTTTTTTCGAATAATTTATTTTGGTAATATTGTTTCATTCTTTCAGTATATCTTTTTATTTTTGCTGTTATTGCTATAATGATCTGTTTAAGTTCCTCTTTTACCTAGTTTACACTTTTTTTATCGTTTATACTTGTCTCTTAAATACTCATGGACCTTATATTTACTTCATTTACTTTCTTCTAATCTTGATGAATCCTTATGGCAGTCTTTTACTTTATTTTCTAATCTAGTTTTTTATGGAGGATCTTTATCAACATTAGAAATCTTTTTTGGGACCCCTAATTCATCAGTTATTATTTTAGCACCGGCAAGTATTAAAATATTCGTTTCTCTCAATGTTTTTGTCGGTATTGAATTTATTGTTTTATATATTTTATCGGCCTTCTCTTTTATCACATTATTTGGAATATATTTTATGTTTTTTAAAACACATTTACTTTCAATTAAAATCTGATTATATGTTTGTTTGATATTTTCAACAAGTGTCTCTTGTTCAGGAGTAAGCTCTACATTATCATTATAATGTTCAGCACAATTAACCATTGGTTCATCAAATTTTTGATCAACATTTTGATTCATTTTATCACAATTTTTCTCATCTATATCTTCTTCTTTTGTTTCAATATCACCCATCAACACTCTTCTATCTCCTCTAACTCCAACTTCGAAAGAAGCCAATGCAATCTTATCATTCTTGCTTGATCAGCAAGTCTTTGTCCAGTAACTTTCCATCTTCCACCTTGCTCCTGCCACCACTGACCCATTCTTTTAATATATCCTCTACTTGAACCCTTTCTAGCCCAGAAATAACATTCCATAACCTTTATATTGTCTAGCCTGCTCCAATTTTTTCGTTTATTAGTGTTAGTATTTGTATTGTTAATTCTATTAACCTAAGCATTACTATTATTGTTATTTTTTATTAAATTACTGTTATTATAAGTAATATTAGGAACGAAATTATTAGTATATGTAGTAATGCAATCTTCATTATTTTGCTGAAAGTTTTTTTCACCGGTAGTAACATAACGACCTGCCTCTGCCTGCAAAGATTTGAAAGTCAATTGCAAAAATTTGGTAGGCAATTGCAAAAATATTGAATTAAATTCAAAAACCCTATAATGTTAGGTTATGTTATTTAATGCGGTATTTATGAAGCGCTTTTCTTTTTAGATCAAAGCACTTGCTGAAAAATTTAATGTAGCGAAAACCCACTATGGAATAAGTTTTAATGTCCGGCCCACTCGGGATCGAACTCGGTAACTTTAGGTAATTGGTCTAATGCTCTAGCATCAGAGCTATACGGGCCGACTTCAAAAATTTATGACAGCTGCTCATGGGCTTTTTGTTAGTTGTATCACATTCATTACAATCGAGTTTACTCACTCTTCATTTTCAACTGTTGGTATTTACACCTTGACTCAAGTTTGGGGAGAACGACTGTCACACTTAACGAATAAAAGTTTCCCCTATATTCACAAATTTTGCATTCTGGTTTAAATTTTGGACATACTTTTAGGTCTCCTTTTTTCATCTCATTCACAGCCGACCTTATCTTTGGTCTGGTTTTTGAAATTTTTCATGTTTGTTTGTGGTGACGTTGTTGTATCGACAGTCTAGAGTACGTAATGTAATGTATATAATGTAGTAATTAGAAAACCTTTTTTTTAGAGATTGAAGTGCTTGCTACCGAAGTCTATTGTTATCCAAGTCAGCAGAAACCAGCTACAAATATTTAATGGTTCAGGGGTGAGGCTCAAAACGTGATGTGTTATATAGTAGAGTGTTTTTGGTTTTAAATTAAAAACGAAGTTTTTCAAATGCATATGAAAAAAAAACAATCTTTTTTCATACAAAAATGCTAGTGTGCCGTAAAAACTAATAATAAGATTTAGTTAAAAAATAAGAGAAGATGAATCTAGTATAAAAAACCACATTGATCCACATTTAGCCGTGAAATCAAATACGAGAAATTCCCTTTCTTAAGAAAATTTAAAATGAGATTGTTTTATTGTTTTGTAAAAATTAATGAAATTTTTTTTCTGTTTCAAAAAACTTTCGGCAGCTCAAAATGAAAATACTTTTTTTCAATCTTTCAACATAGTACGTTGGCTAACTAATAATGGTGAGGCTATACTTACCTGAAACTCTAGCTAATTTTGTTCAATAAATGTACTGAAACTCTCTCATAAATTAACCAAAAAATTATTGAATAGAAAATTATAGAAATACTACAAAGTGAATATTTTGTCAATTTTTGAAAAACAAGAACAGTTTGAGTCAGTTTGAACATTTTTGTACAACTGCTGTTCTTGAATGTAGACCAAAAGTTATTGACTTTTATCGACGAGTCTTCATCATAAAGAAAACTTGAAAAGTTACAAGGCTTCTTATTGATTTGCTATTTCAAATTAGAAAACAAAATGTTTAACACCAGAAAAAATTGGAAATAAAACAAATCAAATTTTCTTGCGGGAAGTTAGAGCGATTTTTGATGCAACTTTTGAACCAAGAGGTATTTGTTTATATATTTTCATTCATTAGAAATAAAAAATGAAAAATTCCAAGATTTTGTAAAATAGAACCTAATCATGGTGGAATACTATACGGGGATTTTCAAGCTTCTTTTGATTTTTTAGAAACCATCATCAGAGACGAACTTTTGAAAATTTTTTTGTATTTTATCCTTTCATTTAAATTTTTAAAAACCAATGTTTCAAGTTATTCATCTTCTTTCTCAAATTACGTATAAAATATTTGCTCAAAACACACCGCGCATTTTTATACAACCGAAAACTCTTATATCTTGGAAAAAAAAAGCAAATTAAAACAAAATTAAATTTTAAACTATTTGCTTTTGCTTTTTTTATATTTTTTTTTAACTTCAAACCATCGCTTAGAAATGACTTAATCAAGGACGTGACATAATTGAGGCATACCCTTCTTCGAATTTTCAGAGGGTTTGAATGCACTAAACTTGCTTTTGCTTCCTGCAAACTGCTGTTGCCAGATATTTTCGAATATTTTAAAATCTCGGCTTTTGAATGGTCATCCGAGAACACTGATGTTTGATGTACGAACCATAATGCTGTTTTCTTAGACTTATTCAATGTCAGTATTCTTGCTGAAACTTGAACTTGTTGCTTTAAAATTGTTTCCTTTATAGCGATAGATAATTTTATATCGTTTTTAAGGGTTTTTTGAGTTTTGACGTTTCTTCAGATTTTTTATTCCATTTTCATTCTGGATTTTTGAAATCTATTATTCATGTTTGAAATCATTAACAAAAAATTTCATTCTTGGTTCGAAACGTTCTACCTTTTGGCAATCTTTCTGTTGTTTAAACATACCTTGCGTTTCAGCTGCTCTATACGTCATTGTTTGTCTTTTTCTAAATTAAAAATCAAAAGCGCTTTTAGTTTATGGACCTTTGATATAAAAGAAATCTGCTTTAACCAACAAAGTTAAATTAGAATTAACACCGTATTGATGCTAGGCAAACCTGCCCTAAACAAAACCACGAATATCTTATTTTAAAACTTTTTTTCAATTGGGGTCGCCCAAAGAAGGACACATTCCTGCACATCTACTCAGTTCATATTTCTTTATTTCCATTTTTTTGGAGTATTCTTCTACTTCATTTGTTTCATATTGTTTTTTCAAAATAAACGTTTTATGTTTTTTCAGATTCAGTAGGAGAAACACAATGGTTATTTTCGCACTTTTATCGGCTTTTTCGTCTTTCGTGTGTCTTAGTTACAGCTATCAGAACATTTATCTCACCATCTACATAACTGTAACATATTCGTTTATAATTATTTTCTATGAAGTATTTTTCTTCCGTAATTTATTTCAATTTCTTGTTATAGATCCCATTTTCATTAACGAACTCTTTAGACACAAAAAAAACGGAAAATGATTCATTAACCTTAATCTCTATAGTGTTGACAACGCTAAAACAATGCCATCACTAAGTCAAGCCGATTCAAACCTTTTTAAAAATTCAATACAAATGTTTACAATGTACATGATGATCTTTATTATTTCAGACGAACAAGTAACAACTTACACCACAATCATATTTTGATCTCGCCAAGTTTTGTGTTGGTGTGGTGATTGTATTGGCTATGGTTACTTGTGCATTTTGTTCCCTACAAACTTGAGGTGGCTTTTTGGGCTGTGGAAAGTTTCTTAACAAGTCGTGTCAAACAATAACTAGTTATTATTTTGAATAACCAAGCAAATATGAAAAATTCTTTACTTTTTAATAAGTTATATGTATTAAAGACTTTTATTATGAAGATGACAAATGTTAAAACTAGGATAAAATTTTCTCTTTCCAAATGAATTTTTTATTATGTTATATGATGCTAAAATTCATTTTTTATATTGCAAATCATAAAATTTAGGTTGTTAATTTTTTTCAAAATATTTATAAATCTTTTTCACGCCTCTATATATTCATTCAATATGCTGTAAGAACCAAGTATATGGAGTTTGCGTTTGGTCTCTCGAATTGGCATAATGTTTGCTGCTTTTCCCCCTTATGTGGTGAATTTATTCATATGAATTTTGATGAAATCAGTGAAAAAATTGTATCATTAGTTTTTTCAAATTTCTTTTTAATCTTCTATACATGAATAGTTTCATCAAGATAATTTTCTATTTTGAAATATATAACTATTCCAAAACTACACCTAGCTTGATTATTTCACTTCATAATTTCCTCCTAACAGCTCACGGTATTGTTCATAAGAACCTATTTTATATTTGTTGTATTCCCCATAGGAACCTATGTTATATTTGCTGTAAGTTCACTGATGAGTGCACTAATACTCTTAATTTTGCCTGACACCAGAGGTCTGGCTCTACCTGAAACGATCGAAGATATTGAAAATATTTATGAAGCAAAAGGGAGGTCTGAAAATACAAAACTTTAAGCAGAATTGAAAAATGTATCGGTTGAGACTGAAAAATAAAATTGAAGTCAGATTATATAGAGTTAACATACTGTTCTGCCATCGTCCATAATTGAGCCATTGTTGCTCATTACCAATATCAATTTTTCAAAATTTGTGTTTTCCAGAGAATTATCTTCTATTTTCAATTGAATTTTGAAAAATTTCAAACTAACAAACTATTCTATGTATAATTTGTTTGTGGACCGTAATTTTCTGAGATGGGTCGTTTATTTTAAAACTTTTTTTCAATATTCATTTGAAATATGTAGAGTAAAAATGATTTAGATATCTGGCATGACGTTGCTATACAGTCCATGTTTCACATTCATAGAGCAAAACTGGCAGAATAACTGCACGTTAAACTTATTCTTGCCTTTTCTCTGACGCTTCTTAAAAACCCACATGTTTTTCTAGCAAACGTTGCACTAGTTCTAGTAAGTCTGGCTCCATCTCGTGATCACCCATTAATTTTCTGATTAAGGCACTACCATGATGAACTTTTTCAGTTTCTCTCTGTTGATAAAAGGATTTTGTTGAGTGTTGAATTTGTCTAGAGCAAGCTGGAACATGCTTGCGAAATTTTAAATTTTATGAAATATTTTATTTTTCAATAAAAAGACCAACAAAACTGATTTTCAGAATAAGAACTAAGAAGAAAAATGGAGGTAAACGAAGCAATGGAGAAACTAGGTTACACAGGGAAATGGCAGACTCTCGTATTCATAGTGATGATCTTCATGCTTATGCCCACTATCGTATGGAATAATTGCTCTTTTGTTTTTTTGGGTTAGTTGAATTAGATTTTAAATGATTCAATTTTTTCTTTTCCATAGATTATAAAAAAAATGTTCTAGCAACTATTTCTAATATTTGTGTTAAGTTTTTTGCCAACTCTAACCATTACTTATAGCTTGATAAACACTAATTTGGTTTATTATATTTTTTATTGATGCCTCTACAAGTATATTAAAATATACGTTAAATTAAGAGCATACTCCTTTGGATGCCTGTATAACTCCTTTGGTAGAGCACAAGACTAATTATCTAATATTACCGGGTTTGCAGTATTTATAAAGCGCTTTTCGTCCTAGATCAAAGCACTTGCTAAAAATTTAATTTAGCGAAAACACATTGTGTAACAGGTGCTAATTGTCGGCCCACACGGGATTGAACCTGGTAATTTTAGATACTTAGTTTAACGCTTTACCGATGAGCTATACGGGCCGACAATTAACGCTTGTTCCATATTTTTTTTGATACATTGAATTTCGAGCAAGTGCTTCATGCTCATTAGAAAAGCGCTCAATAAATCAACATTTAATTACACAAGAATCAAAAATATTCGAAAGTACAGTACTAACGCTCAAACACTTGATCAGGTTACATACCTGAACACCACTGCAAAATCCCAAACAACTTTTCAATACAACAATGGATCCCTAAAAATGAAGATGGAAAATTTGAATCTTGCTCAATGTTTGTCAATTCGTCTGTTAGTAATGAGACAGTCTATTGCACCGATGGTTGGGAGTATGAAGAGCAAGATATAGGAACAACTATTGTGAACGAGGTGATGTTGTTTTGATGAAAAGAGGAATCATATATTTTTCATCTTAACTTTCAAATAAAAATTTTTTCAAAGTGGGACCTCGTTTGTGACAATGCCTATTATGCTGGTATTTCGCAAGTATTGTTTTACTTAGGAGAGATGGCAGCCTTTTATTTAGTGGGACTGGCTGACATTTTTGGGCGTAAACCAGTTTCTCTGTTTTTTTTATTTCTAACTTCTACTACTGGCTTATTGATTTCATTTTCTACAAGTTTTCCTGTTTTTGCTCTAGGAAAGCTTTTGCATGGAATTTTTTCAGTATGTTCATAAATATATATTTAACTCAAAAAATTTTCTTTTTGAAAATATTGCATTAAAAAGTTTCAAAGTTCAATTTCCATGAAGATGACGCCAGTTACAACAAACTTCATTATTAAAGGTACCCGATGGTATCTGTGGGGTATATCTAACTGAGATGACTTCCAAGATCAACATGGAATTCATAGTACTAAATAGCTATGCACACTGGGGAATAACTGGTTCTCTTCTTGTCGTCATCTGGTATTTTTTGAAAAATTGGACATACGTTCTTTTTATTACAAACCTGTTTGGGTTGTTAGCGTTGCCTATTTTGATGTGAGTTTTCTTTTAAAATAACATTCAAAAAACAACTAAGATGGCATAAATTTTTAACTTCAACTTTTTTAGATGGTTTTTGCCAGAAACAGTGTACTGGTTACACGCAAACAACAAAATAAAAAAAGCCGAAGAGGTTCTGATAAATGCAGGAAAACTCAACAATGTCCAATTTACAAGACCTATACTGATGCCACCACAAAATCAAAATAACTTTGTTGAAAATGAAAAAGATTTTGAAGAAAAAACTTTCATAGAAAAAATGAAAGCAATATTCAAACAAATTTTCAAAAAAGATTCAAAATCAAATGAAAAATTGAAGACACAATATTCCATCAAAGAACTGTATAGAAATTCTCATCTCCTTAGACATATGTCTTATGGCTTATTTTATCTGTGGGTTCAACGTTCGTCTTTTATTGAAAAATAAAATTATTCAATACAAGAAATACCTAAATAAAGAAATGCTTTTTTATGAATGAAAATTGTTTTAAATCCTGCAAAACTCTTTTTCTTTCTGTTCGATCCTCTTTGTGAGTTGTGGCTTTTCTTGCAAAATTATGCAATGTTTCAAAGAGGAAAGATGGCACATCATAAGAGATGCTGGACAAAACTTGATAGATGGGTCGAAGATTAAAGTGAGCTGTATCAAGTAGTAGGTACATCTAACCATGACTACGTTTATAACCTTCCCAAATTTTCTTTGGTTCATCTTAATCAGCTTATGATCAATGGCTGATCATTTTGGTACCAAAACAGTTTAATAATGCCAAAAAACAACCCTTTACGAAAATAAACAAATGCCACTAGAAAAGTTTTGGCTTGAATTCTTCATAAACGGCCTCAAAAGTTAGATGATCAAGTTTATCTGAAATCCAAATGTTGATTTCGTAACAAAGATTTATTTGCCAATTACAAAAATGTCATCTGAGCAATGATTACTTCTGTATATACCGTTTGTAGATCTCAACAATGCATTTGACTGGTAGAACGAAAATCTTTTTAAACTGCTTTTTGAAATCTGGTTGTCTTCTAATTTTCCTTACACTGATATGTTCGTTTCACGATGGCATGCAAGCCACAATGCAGCTTGACGGTCAGACTTTTGGCTTTTTCTGTTAAACAAGATAAGCGAGGCTGTTGAGCTTATATTTTTCCTATGTCCTTGATGCCTTTTTTAGACAGAAACGTTGGTGTATTCCTCCTTGCACAGAATAATAGTGATTTTTTCAAGTCTGCATGATTTCGGTCTAAACCAAAAACAAAATGGGTTAGAGTTCTCTAGTTGCTTTATGTTGATGATGCTTTTTTAGCCATCTACAAGAACTTACCTGCTTCAATAAAGCACTCAAACATTGTGGTCCAACTAAAAGATTAGAAAAAATTTTAATCAAGTTTTCAAGCTATGAAGCTCATGGCTTCAAAGTGAACAAATCTTTGCTGAAAGAAGTTGATACATTTACCTGTCTAAGTTCCTTGCTGTTCAAAAGCATGAAAGTCGATTCTGAAATCACTTTTAAAATAGGAAAGGCTCCAACATTCTTTGGTCGACTAAATAGCGTGTTTGGTAAAACTAGCATTTCAGCATTTGCACTAAGGTCGGCCCGTACAGCTCAGCTGGTAGAGCATTAAACTAATTATCTAAAGTTACCTGGTTTGATCTCGCGTGGGCCTACAATTAGCACCTGTACCACAGTGTGTTTTTGCTACATTAAAATTTTAGCAAGCAGTTTGGTCTATTAGAAAAAACTCTTCATAAATACTGTATTACATTAAAAGATCAGACTTTACGAAGTATGTGTTTTTAGCATTCTTTTTCATGGCGCTGAAACTCGGACAACATAACGAAAACAGGAAACTTGACTCAGTGCTTTTCATACGAGTGCTGAAATTTTTTGAAAAAACCTTGAGACATGGCCACAAATGAGAATCTTTTTTTTTACCCCGAGCACTCTAATCTTGTTGGGTGCTCTTAATGTCCTCATCAAGACCGTCCAGTGGTCGAGAAACTCAGCCGCTCTCACGGGGTCAGTCCACAGACTCTCGAGGCCCAGTGTGTGAGAGGTGGTCTGGGTGGAGGAGGGTATGTTTAGGGTGTAGTTGATGTTGTTGTTGAATGTGGATTGTTTTTTGTATCTGGGGTGGGCTTCTTGTGTGGTGAGTGGGTGTAGGGGATGAGTGGACAAGGGAAGCTTTTTGTGTGAGTTGTGATGCGTGAAGTTTGAGATGGTTTTGGAGTGGGAGGATTTTGGTCTCTGAGTGGAGGTGTTGGGTGTTGGTGTCTAGGGTGCAGCCAGTGATTGTTCTCAAGGCTGCCTTTTGGATTTTTTGGAGTTTGTTGAGGGAGGTGGATGAGATGATGGGTGTCCCAAGAGAGGCAGGCCTACACGTGGTCGGGATGTGTACTCAAGAGAACCAAATCTGTCTCAACACCTTCCGTCCTCTCTTTCTCAACAAGAGGAGAACCTCAAATCAAATGAGGACCTATTTGAGATTACTGGCTCAACATTTTTTTCTTCCTTGCTGAAGTTTTATTGTTTGTCATGGGCTTGAAACTCAAACCGCCTGCCAAATAACCACATTCCTCGTTTTATTCTTTGCAATGTACTAGAAATTAATCGCCTATTGTTTCGAAACATAATAGGAAACACTTTTCTATTTGACCTGATATCTGGACTAAGTTTACTTGGGACCGCGTTGGCTGAAAAACACGCTACACAAAGGATGCAGCCTCGATTCAAGAAATTATCTTGATAAACTTTGAAATACTCAGTTGAATTATCCTATAACCTCAACAATAAAGTTAATCCAAGCATGGTCATACTTGACGAAACTGGCCTACTACTAGTGAAATGCTCAACCCTTTAGTTTTATTCTGCAATAGGCTTTGAAAATTTTTGAAGTTATGACGGATATAGCTTGAAGTTTTAAAGTTTTCGCATTTCACTGACAATTCTGCATATTTTTGAATTTTTAAATAAAACAAAGTCAATAGAATGTCTTACAAAGATAAATTTTGACTTGATGCATATTTATTTCAGTTTCAACATGCTGAATATAGAAGGTTTGACGTACATTTCTCCAGCAATCTCAACCCACAGATATTTGAGCACTTTTCTCACATTTTTATTTGAAATTCCTTGTGGATTTTGTGGTTGGGTTTTAGCAAAAAAGTATTTTCTGTCTCAACTTGATAAATTTTTTTAGTTTTCCATAAATGCTCACAGATACAGTATGAGAAACACAATGGTTTTTTGTTCACTTTTGATGGCATTTTCAATCTTCATGTGTGTTATTTTCTTATTGCTAACAGGTAAAAGTTTAACATTTAAGTGTGAATTAGTTAAAAAATAATTCAAAACTATGAATAAATGCTTTGAAAACTTCCATAATCTCCAACCTAGTGATACTCTGAGTAAAGAATAGTATCAAATAATTTGAATTTTTTGATGAAAGCCTATCACGACTGTCTAGAGATCTAAAATTTTGCTCTCGTTCTTGGTTTAAAAAAATATTCAGCCACTCAGTTTTTAAATATTTTCATGACTTTATGTCAATATCCGTTCTTCAGCTCAACACAACTAACAATGCATTTAAACTTAACAAAAACCAGATAATAAATGACGTGCATGACTTTAAATGCAAGCCGATGCCAACTTAATTCTATATAAAAAAACCTTAAATTATATTATTTTTTTTAATTTTTTTTTTTTCACAAATTATTTTATTTAAATCGCTTTTTACCTCACTTTTTTATTTCGAAATTGGTTTCGTCTTCATATAATTGACATTCTTACTGTACATGTACAGAAAAAATTTAAATCTACAATCATTTGTAAATTAAACAAACAGACAAAATCTTAAAAATGATCACCAAACCATGCTGATTGAATTTCATAAAGTTATAAACTAAGCGTATCTGATTATTTATAAGTATCATTAATAATTTCAGACGAACAAGTTACAAACTACACCACAATCATATTTTGTACCTTAGCAAAGTTTTGTGTGAGTGTGACAATGGCTATTGGCTATGGTTACTCGTGTACTTTGTTCCCTACAAACTTGAGGTGGTTTTTGGGCTGTAGAACTTATTTATCATGCCACTTTTGATTGAAACGGAAAATATTTCTTATTTCAAATAACCACGTTCATATATATATATATATATATATATATATATATATATATATATATATATATATATATATATATATATATATATATATATAAAACATCACTTTTTCAAATCTGTTGTACATTGGTTAATGGACAGCAGTGTTTTTCATGTAGATTAGCGTGTATTTTGATGCCTTCAGTCCATGCACGTTGTTCATGGTTTGTTTTTTTCTGCATGTGCTTTTTGAGCACTTCTGACATTCGAATAACAACATGAGCAAGACCGCCTGCATTAGAGTCTCTTGCCGCATAATTTGTTGATGTTCTCTCGTATATATGACTGTCAAGTGTGCTATTCTTATAAATTCTTATCAAATCATTCAAATTTTATAGAAACCGAGCATATGGACTTTGCCGTTTTATTTCACGAATTGGCATAATGTCTGCTGCTTTTTCTCCTTATATGGTAAATGCATTTTCAAAGTTTTTTCAGAACCATTTGAAAAATTATTTTGAATGCTTTTTTTTATTCATTTTCAATTATTATTCCTATTATCTACAAAATAATGATCTATATTTTATCTCTAATCATACGTAATATATGCCTTTCCTATTCCTATATAATCTTCCCTACACAGCTCACGGTATTCCCCATAGGAACCTATGTTATATTTGCTGTAAGTTCACTGATGAGTGCACTAATACTCTTAATTTTGCCTGACACCAGTGGTCTGGCTCTACCTGAAACGATCGAAGATATTGAAAATATTTATGAAAAAGATAAGATTTCCGAAAATACAAAACTATCAGCAGAGATGACAAATTTTTCCAGTATTAAAAATAAAGGAGCAAAGGATTGAAAAAAGATGATAGATTTAGGAACAATGTTTTTGTCTTCAAAATAGTTTTATGGATTGAGGTTTAATCAAGTGAATTTTAGTTTTTCTCTGAAAATAAAGCAAAATTTTCGAAATCATTAATAAAAAATTAATAGAATAATTCCATGCAAAATGGTTAAAACAAGGCATTTGCCAGAATTTGGTGATAGGTCAAAGTAAGGCTCAACAAGAAAGCAGAAGAATAACGCTGAATTTTAAAATAGATTTTATAAAAGTATTAATTGTTTTTGCTTAACGCAAACAAATATAAAAACAAAAAAAAGTGGAAAACTCCGATTTAAAAAAAAAAGTGGACAAGAAGTTGATTATAGTAGGTTGAAGGTGAAAAATGATCAGCTTCAGGCTCACTTGAGATCTTTTCACTCGAAAAAGTTTCAAAATAAATATTTTGCTCACTTGATATGATTCAAGTAATCAGTTAAAACGATTAATAAGCACTAAACATTCGAAGCGGATTATAAAGGTGAGTTCTCGAAAGCACCAAAACCATTCTTTTGAAGGGCCCTGTGGTTTAAACCAGTCATGATTTTAGGAGCTTTCATTTTGAGAAGAATCCCTCAAGTAACTCCAACTAAGAGAGATTATTCAATAAAGTTTTAGAAACTTTTATTATGATATCGTGTTGTTTGACGGAGAATGAATGAAGAAAGGTGGATTTTCAAGGGGATGATCTTCCAGTAGGCACATTGAATGAAGCTCAAAAATGGATTTCTAAAAATAATTTTTCTTTTCTAAGCTAGTGGTTGTGTTGTTTGATATTCACAACTTATGAAGACTATGCTGAAAATCTGGATTTGTAGGATATATCTGAGTTTTTTTATTGTCT
>OZ038327.1:4808612-4882883 GCA_964035795.1 Pterobdella sp. o SKG-2022
ACTTAAAAGCATAATAATTTAATTTTAGAGATGGAATTGCAGGATGAGCATTTGTAGTTCAAAACGCTGAAAAAAAATCTTTGTTGTTCAGATATTGTTCTGCGGCAGATGGGTAAAGTGAACTTATTTGCAGCATGTTTAGCAGGTATTAGAGTTTTTTTTAACTTTGCATTAAATTACACAATTATTACTTAGAAATACCAAAGCTATTTTTAGTAGGTTCTCGCATTCGGCATTCGAGGTTACTGTTTAAAATGAATGTAAATAAAGCTCATCAGGTTTTTTCGAATTTGTGAAAAAATAAATAAAATCTGCATGCTTTGATGTTCCCACTTTACTAACAAGATTTTGAAGGAAATTTTATATACTTAGATAATATACATGAATGAATATATATTTTGATGGAGTACAAACATAATACCTACAAGTAACATAAGCCACAAGACATATGCCTAAGAAGATGAGAATTTCTATACAGTTCTTTGATGGAATATTGTGTCTTCAATTTTTCATTTGATTTTGAATCTTTTTTGAAAATTTGTCTGTATTTTGTTTTCATTTTTTCTATGAAAGTTTTTTCTTCAAAATCTTTTTCATTTTCAACAAAGCTATTTTGATTTTGTGGTGGCATCAATATAGGTCTTGTAAATTGGACATTGTTGAGTTTTCCTGCGCTTATCAGAACTTCTTCGGCTTTTTTTATTTTATTGTTTGCGTGTAACCAGTACACTGTTTCTGGCAAAAACCATCTAAAAAAGTTTTTCAAATATTGAAAAATCAAAATTGTTTATAAGCCGTTGTTTTAGCTCATATGAGTATTTAATTTTTAAAAAAAAACTCACATTAAAGCAGGCAACACTATTAGACCAAAAAGGTTTGTGAAAAGTAGAACGTATCTCCAATGCTCCAAGAAATACCAAATGATGACAAGAAGGGAGCCAACTATTCCCCAATGTACATAGCTGTTTAATATTGCAAATTCCATGTTGACCTTGGAAGTCATCTCAGTTAGATATATTCCCCATATACCTTCAGGTGCCTTGAGTAATAACGTTTGTTGTATTAAATGACATTATTTTTAGAAAAATTTTTTTTCATTTAACATTTATTCATGAACATACTGAGAAAATCCCAAGAAAAAGCTTTCCTAGAACAAAAGTAGTAAAACTTCCAGCAAATGAATTTAATATACCAGTAGCAGATGTCAGAAATAAAAAAATTAAAGAAACTGGTTTACGCCCGAAAATGTCAGCCAGTCCTACTAAATAAAAGGCTGCCATCTGACCAAAGTAAAACAGTGCTTGCGAAATACCAGCATAATAGGCATTGTCACAAACGAGGTCCCACTTTGAAAAAATTTTTATTTAAAAGTTAAGATGAAAAATATATGATTCCTCTTCTCATCAAAACAACATCACCTCGTTCACAATAGTTGTTCCTATATCCTGCTCTTCATACTCCCAACCATCGGTGCAATAGACTGTCTCATTACTAACAGACGAATTGACAAACATTGAGCAAGATTCAAATTTTCCATCTTCATTTTTAGGAATCCATTGTTGTATTGAAAAGTTGTTTGGGATTTTGCAGTAGTGCTTAGGTATGTAACCTGTGTGATAATTTTTTTGATGTTGGTTCCGTGTTTATAATTAAATTATGCCAAAATTCACGGACCTCAGTCAAATAAACTAACCACTTAAGACGAATGTAAAATCATTCCATACGATAGTGGGCATAAGCATGAAGATTATCATTATAAATACGAGAGTTTGCCATTTTCCTGTGTAACCTAGTTTCTCTATTGCTTCGTTTACTTCCATTTTATTCTAACTCAGTCAATATTGACTTTTTTTGGCAGACTCAAAAAATCTCCAAATTATAAACTTGTATAGCAATAGCTGCTCTTTTTTTTAATTTAAACTTCACACTTTAAAATTTAAAATTAAACTGAAGTTTGCATGATGTAAGTTAAGAGATGATATAATAATGGCATTTTTTTTGTCAGATATCCATTTATTGTAGTCAATAGAGCCTGTAATATAGAAAATCAATAGAAAGAGATGTATGTCCTTTATTAAACGTGTAATATTTTTTCTATGACGAAATTTTGTTTTTCTTATGATGAATTTATTTAATATGGCTCAGATGTAAAAAAATTTAATGGATTAGATGCTATTTGAAGTAAAACAAGAAATAGCGAAAATGCAAAAATGGGGGATTGTGAAGGAAAGTATACAGTGCAGATAGCCAAGTTTAATAATGACAAGTAAAAAAATTAAAAATGAAGATTGTTTTGAAAAAATTTGTTAGTCGACAAAACTTATAAAAATCAAAACAAATATCAGAAGAGATAGAGTCTTGCTTCAAAATACTACTTTCTAGAAACAACAGAGAAGCCTGAATTCTACAATGAAAACAAATATAATACAATAGAAAAATTTATATGAAGTTACTTCATGTTTATTTAAGTGAACAATTTTTCAAATTATTTAAAATTATTTCATAATTGTTTAGTTAATACCTTCGAGTAAACACTGCAAATTACTTAAAGGTATTTGTAGCAAATAGAAAGCTTTTCATGGTACTTGGTAATGTTACTTTATTAACGAAAAGCTTATTACTCAATAAAATTATTTTTTGATTCAAATAGTCTTCATTGTTTGCTCTGGCTTAAAAAAATTTATGTTTCACTTTTGAGTAAACAGTTTCAAAATGAAGTTAACCAGTATAGTTTAGTATTGATTTTGAAGGCCTTTTGTACACATTAAATTTTAAATGTAAAAACGTTCATTGAATATAACAAAAAGTTTTTCTCACAATTAAAAAGTCGAAAAAATTTCGAATTCAATTTTTTTTCATATTTAAATTCGTGGTTTGACTCAAAACGATGAAAAACTCAAAACTTTGAAAAATATTTTTTTCAGTCATTTTTATAAAAAAACAGTAAGACTTTTTCTAAACTAATATATAAAAATATTCCAGCTCCCAATCAAGGTACCTTTTGAGCACTTTGATTGTCAGTCTAATGATCCCTTTGCACAAGTTAACAAAATTCTTTCATTTGAACCTAAGTAATAATATGACGTATGTTTGCATGTACATTAAACATCCAAAAAGTTGAAAAAGTTGATTATTAATCTTATTATGCATATTGATCGAAATAAGTTTCTGTCAAAAAGAATTTATTAAATAATGAAAAGTTATTTATTAGAAACTTTTGAGTAACAATACTAGTTTCATTTTATGTCGTTTTCCTATTTTAATATCGTATTCTAAAATGAAAAATCAAGTTTAACACCTTAAATATTGAAAAATGAAATGAAAAAATCAAATAAATGATTGATAATCAATAAAGACATTGTCAAAATGTTAACCAACATAGTTTATAAGTACTTGAAGATTTGTTGAAGAATTTTCAACACTGACAATAATATGATGATTAATCATTTTCAATATAAACCGTTGTGTTCACTTGTAGCATATTGTTTTCAGACTATCATTCATTGAAATAGATATGCATGAAGAAAGGCTCAGAGGATTTCTGTTCAAAAATATCATCCATTAATCCGGTTAGTAAAACTATATTCATATTTCCTAAAATCTTTGAGAAAATTTAATAATTCAGAAATTGGGCTGACTTTTGGGATAAGAATGAAAGTGCATTAACTAGGGCTAGCTAGATTTCAGAAAAGGCAGTTTGTGCTAGAAGAGCTAAGAAAGGATTTATAAAAGAGATTTTCAAAAAGTGCATTAATGGTTGAATCGCTTTTTCTAAAACTATTCACAGTTTGGTCGTCATGAAAACCAGAAACCAAGATCTCCAGTAGCTTTTGGTCTCCAAAACAGGAAATCTTTGAATTATAAAGGGGAGATGCATAGAGCTTTTGATGAATTTAAAAATTGATGCTTTTATTTGACTGAGACTTGTTATGATGCAGAGTTTACGTATATCAGCAGAACAAGGGAAGAGGAGTTCACAGAACTTGAAAAAGCAAAAACCAGAAGGCGTGTTGCTGAGAATACTCTGCTCACCAACCATGAAGGAGTAACAGTAATTGTCACTTCCAAACTTCATGTCTTTTTTATAATATCTTTTTGAAATTTTGAAATTTTGAATTTTCCACTGTCAACATTTTTTTTTACTTCTAGCTCTCTTAAAGAATTTGTTGTTTATAGAACAGCAAATGCCATCTCAGTTTTTTTAAAATTTCAAAAATTTATAAAAAATTTTGACGACCAAGAATGTTCTCATTTTTGGTGACTTCAATTTTCACCTAAAATCTTTTGATGACACAGATGCCTAAAAGTTCTTCGATGTTTTGAGCGCACGTGGTTTTGAATCCAAGAACCAACAATGAAATTAGGTTGTTGGCATGATTTTGTTGCCTCAGTTTAGATATTTATTATATAAAAGCTGGCAACTCTGACCATAAACTTTTTAGTTGGTCATGCAACTTAGTAAAACTCCACTTACCTACAAGCAGTCAGAGACTAGGTGTTGGAAATCTTAAGACATTTTTGTCAGCTCATATAGCTCCACTGGTAGAGCAATAGACTAATTATCTACAGTTACCGGGTTAGACCCCGTGTTGTACCAGTAATTAGCACCTGTTTTGAATGTTTTTGAAACTAAAGTCATCTGATGCTCTAATGGCGGAAACGTCCATAAATTATCTACAGTTACTTGGTTCGATCTCGTGTTGGGTTGGCAATTAGCACATGTTCCACAGTGTGTTTTTGCTACATTAAATTTGTAGCAAGTGCTTTGATCTATAAGTAAAAGCGCTTTTAAAAACCACATTACATTACATCACTGAATTTTTCATGTCTAAGGTTTTTGAGTTTAGTGGATTTCAGCAAAAAGTATTAAATATTTCAAATTTATAAATTATAAGTTTGTTTAGACCGTCTGTAATGATAGGATGAGTTATTTTTTGATGAAACGGCATAGTGTAATAATTGCAACTTTTTTTTGAATCATTAAACTTATGTTTGCTAAATTTCGTTTTGAAGTTAAAAAAAATAAGTATTGATTTAAAACGCTTTTTGCTTCAAAACCAATCTACCTATCCAATCTCATTCAACCTAAGTCAATTTCAAGATCGCTTCATTCTTCCTTTTTAACAACCCTCATAAATCATTCCACCAAAAACAATGTATCTGAAAAAGCTTTTAGAAACTACTGTTTGGAACTCTCTACTAGCTAACATAAAATTTTCTACGTCTCTGAGTGAATTATCTTATATTTTCAATTGAATTTTGAAAAATTTCAAACTAACAAACTATTCTATGTATAATTTGTTTGTGGACCGTAATTTTCTGAGATGGGTCGTTTATTTTAAAACTTTTTTTCAATATTCATTTGAAATATGTAGAGTAAAAATGATTTAGATATCTGGCATGACGTTGCTATACAGTCCATGTTTCACATTCATAGAGCAAAACTGGCAGAATAACTGCACGTTAAACTTATTCTTGCCTTTTCTCTGACGCTTCTTCAAAACCCACATGTTTTTCTAGCAAACGTTGCACTAGTTCTAGTAAGTCTGGCTTCATCTCGTGATCACCCATTAATTTTCTGATTAAGGCACTACCATGATGAACTTTTTCAGTTTCTCTCTGTTGATAAAAGGATTTTGTTGAGTGTTGAATTTGTCTAGAGCAAGCTGGAACATGCTTGCGAAATTTTAAATTTTATGAAATATTTTATTTTTCAATAAAAAGACCAACAAAACTGATTTTCAGAATAAGAACTAAGAAGAAAAATGGAGGTAAACGAAGCAATGGAGAAACTAGGTTACACAGGGAAATGGCAGACTCTCGTATTCATAGTGATGATCTTCATGCTTATGCCCACTATCGTATGGAATAATTGCTCTTTTGTTTTTTTGGGTTAGTTGAATTAGATTTTAAATGATTCAATTTTTTCTTTTCCATAGATTATAAAAAAAATGTTCTAGCAACTATTTCTAATATTTGTGTTAAGTTTTTTGCCAACTCTAACCATTACTTATAGCTTGATAAACACTAATTTGGTTTATTATATTTTTTATTGATGCCTCTACAAGTATATTAAAATATACGTTAAATTAAGAGCATACTTCTTTGGATGCCTGTATAACTCCTTTGGTAGAGCACAAGACTAATTATCTAATATTACCGGGTTTGCAGTATTTATAAAGCGCTTTTCGTCCTAGATCAAAGCACTTGCTAAAAATTTAATTTAGCGAAAACACATTGTGGAACAGGTGCTAATTGTCGGCCCACACGGGATTGAACCTGGTAATTTTAGATACTTAGTTTAACGCTTTACCGATGAGCTATACGGGCCGACAATTAACGCTTGTTCCATATTTTTTTTGATACATTGAATTTCGAGCAAGTGCTTCATGCTCATTAGAAAAGCGCTCAATAAATTAACATTTAATTACCCATGAATCAAAAATATTCGAAAGTACAGCACTAACGCTCAAACACTTGATCAGGTTACATACCTGAACACCACTGCAAAATCCCAAACAACTTTTCAATACAACAATGGATCCCTAAAAATGAAGATGGAAAATTTGAATCTTGCTCAATGTTTGTCAATTCGTCTGTTAGTAATGAGACAGTCTATTGCACCGATGGTTGGGAGTATGAAGAGCAAGATATAGGAACAACTATTGTGAACGAGGTGATGTTGTTTTGATGAAAAGAGGAATCATATATTTTTCATCTTAACTTTCAAATAAAAATTTTTTCAAAGTGGGACCTCGTTTGTGACAATGCCTATTATGCTGGTATTTCGCAAGTATTGTTTTACTTAGGAGAGATGGCAGCCTTTTATTTAGTGGGACTGGCTGACATTTTTGGGCGTAAACCAGTTTCTCTGTTTTTTTTATTTCTAACTTCTACTACTGGCTTATTGATTTCATTTTCTACAAGTTTTCCTGTTTTTGCTCTAGGAAAGCTTTTGCATGGAATTTTTTCAGTATGTTCATAAATATATATTTAACTCAAAAAATTTTCTTTTTGAAAATATTGCATTAAAAAGTTTCAAAGTTCAATTTCCATGAAGATGACGCCAGTTACAACAAACTTCATTATTAAAGGTACCCGATGGTATCTGTGGGGTATATCTAACTGAGATGACTTCCAAGATCAACATGGAATTCATAGTACTAAATAGCTATGCACACTGGGGAATAACTGGTTCTCTTCTTGTCGTCATCTGGTATTTTTTGAAAAATTGGACATACGTTCTTTTTATTACAAACCTGTTTGGGTTGTTAGCGTTGCCTATTTTGATGTGAGTTTTCTTTTAAAATAACATTCAAAAAACAACTAAGATGGCATAAATTTTTAACTTCAACTTTTTTAGATGGTTTTTGCCAGAAACAGTGTACTGGTTACACGCAAACAACAAAATAAAAAAAGCCGAAGAGGTTCTGATAAATGCAGGAAAACTCAACAATGTCCAATTTACAAGACCTATACTGATGCCACCACAAAATCAAAATAACTTTGTTGAAAATGAAAAAGATTTTGAAGAAAAAACTTTCATAGAAAAAATGAAAGCAATATTCAAACAAATTTTCAAAAAAGATTCAAAATCAAATGAAAAATTGAAGACACAATATTCCATCAAAGAACTGTATAGAAATTCTCATCTCCTTAGACATATGTCTTATGGCTTATTTTATCTGTGGGTTCAACGTTCGTCTTTTATTGAAAAATAAAATTATTCAATACAAGAAATACCTAAATAAAGAAATGCTTTTTTATGAATGAAAATTGTTTTAAATCCTGCAAAACTCTTTTTCTTTCTGTTCGATCCTCTTTGTGAGTTGTGGCTTTCCTTGCAAAATTATGCAATGTTTCAAAGAGGAAAGATGGCACATCATAAGAGATGCTGGACAAAACTTGATAGATGGGTCGAAGATTAAAGTGAGCTGTATCAAGTAGTAGGTACATCTAACCATGACTACGTTTATAACCTTCCCAAATTTTCTTTGGTTCATCTTAATCAGCTTATGATCAATGGCTGATCATTTTGGTACCAAAACAGTTTAATAATGCCAAAAAACAACCCTTTACGAAAATAAACAAATGCCACTAGAAAAGTTTTGGCTTGAATTCTTCATAAACGGCCTCAAAAGTTAGATGATCAAGTTTATCTGAAATCCAAATGTTGATTTCGTAACAAAGATTTATTTGCCAATTACAAAAATGTCATCTGAGCAATGATTACTTCTGTATATACCGTTTGTAGATCTCAACAATGCATTTGACTGGTAGAACGAAAATCTTTTTAAACTGCTTTTTGAAATCTGGTTGTCTTCTAATTTTCCTTACACTGATATGTTCGTTTCACGATGGCATGCAAGCCACAATGCAGCTTGACGGTCAGACTTTTGGCTTTTTCTGTTAAACAAGATAAGCGAGGCTGTTGAGCTTATATTTTTCCTATGTCCTTGATGCCTTTTTTAGACAGAAACGTTGGTGTATTCCTCCTTGCACAGAATAATAGTGATTTTTTCAAGTCTGCATGATTTCGGTCTAAACCAAAAACAAAATGGGTTAGAGTTCTCTAGTTGCTTTATGTTGATGATGCTTTTTTAGCCATCTACAAGAACTTACCTGCTTCAATAAAGCACTCAAACATTGTGGTCCAACTAAAAGATTAGAAAAAATTTTAATCAAGTTTTCAAGCTATGAAGCTCATGGCTTCAAAGTGAACAAATCTTTGCTGAAAGAAGTTGATACATTTACCTGTCTAAGTTCCTTGCTGTTCAAAAGCATGAAAGTCGATTCTGAAATCACTTTTAAAATAGGAAAGGCTCCAACATTCTTTGGTCGACTAAATAGCGTGTTTGGTAAAACTAGCATTTCAGCATTTGCACTAAGGTCGGCCCGTACAGCTCAGCTGGTAGAGCATTAAACTAATTATCTAAAGTTACCTGGTTTGATCTCGCGTGGGCCTACAATTAGCACCTGTACCACAGTGTGTTTTTGCTACATTAAAATTTTAGCAAGCAGTTTGGTCTATTAGAAAAAACTCTTCATAAATACTGTATTACATTAAAAGATCAGACTTTACGAAGTATGTGTTTTTAGCATTCTTTTTCATGGCGCTGAAAATCGGACAACATAACGAAAACAGGAAACTTGACTCAGTGCTTTTCATACGAGTGCTGAAATTTTTTGAAAAAACCTTGAGACATGGCCACAAATGAGAATCTTTTTTTTTACCCCGAGCACTCTAATCTTGTTGGGTGCTCTTAATGTCCTCATCAAGACCGTCCAGTGGTCGAGAAACTCAGCCGCTCTCACGGGGTCAGTCCACAGACTCTCGAGGCCCAGTGTGTGAGAGGTGGTCTGGGTGGAGGAGGGTATGTTTAGGGTGTAGTTGATGTTGTTGTTGAATGTGGATTGTTTTTTGTATCTGGGGTGGGCTTCTTGTGTGGTGAGTGGGTGTAGGGGATGAGTGGACAAGGGAAGCTTTTTGTGTGAGTTGTGATGCGTGAAGTTTGAGATGGTTTTGGAGTGGGAGGATTTTGGTCTCTGAGTGGAGGTGTTGGGTGTTGGTGTCTAGGGTGCAGCCAGTGATTGTTCTCAAGGCTGCCTTTTGGATTTTTTGGAGTTTGTTGAGGGAGGTGGATGAGATGATGGGTGTCCCAAGAGAGGCAGGCCTACACGTGGTCGGGATGTGTACTCAAGAGAACCAAATCTGTCTCAACACCTTCCGTCCTCTCTTTCTCAACAAGAGGAGAACCTCAAATCAAATGAGGACCTATTTGAGATTACTGGCTCAACATTTTTTTCTTCCTTGCTGAAGTTTTATTGTTTGTCATGGGCTTGAAACTCAAACCGCCTGCCAAATAACCACATTCCTCGTTTTATTCTTTGCAGTGTACTAGAAATTAATCGCCTATTGTTTCGAAACATAATAGGAAACACTTTTCTATTTGACCTGATATCTGGACTAAGTTTACTTGGGACCGCGTTGGCTGAAAAACACGCTACACAAAGGATGCAGCCTCGATTCAAGAAATTATCTTGATAAACTTTGAAATACTCAGTTGAATTATCCTATAACCTCAACAATAAAGTTAATCCAAGCATGGTCATACTTGACGAAACTGGCCTACTACTAGTGAAATGCTCAACCCTTTAGTTTTATTCTGCAATAGGCTTTGAAAATTTTTGAAGTTATGACGGATATAGCTTGAAGTTTTAAAGTTTTCGCATTTCACTGACAATTCTGCATATTTTTGAATTTTTAAATAAAACAAAGTCAATAGAATGTCTTACAAAGATAAATTTTGACTTGATGCATATTTATTTCAGTTTCAACATGCTGAATATAGAAGGTTTGACGTACATTTCTCCAGCAATCTCAACCCACAGATATTTGAGCACTTTTCTCACATTTTTATTTGAAATTCCTTGTGAATTTTGTGGTTGGGTTTTAGCAAAAAAGTATTTTCTGTCTTAACTTGATAAATTTTTTTAGTTTTCCATAAATGCTCACAGATACAGTATGAGAAACACAATGGTTTTTTGTTCACTTTTGATGGCATTTTCAATCTTCATGTGTGTTATTTTCTTATTGCTAACAGGTAAAAGTTTAACATTTAAGTGTGAATTAGTTAAAAAATAATTCAAAACTATGAATAAATGCTTTGAAAACTTCCATAATCTCCAACCTAGTGATACTCTGAGTAAAGAATAGTATCAAATAATTTGAATTTTTTGATGAAAGCCTATCACGACTGTCTAGAGATCTAAAATTTTGCTCTCGTTCTTGGTTTAAAAAAATATTCAGCCACTCAGTTTTTAAATATTTTCATGACTTTATGTCAATATCCGTTCTTCAGCTCAACACAACTAACAATGCATTTAAACTTAACAAAAACCAGATAATAAATGACGTGCATGACTTTAAATGCAGGCAGATGCCAACTTAATTCTATATAAAAAAACCTTAAATTATATTATTTTTTTTAATTTTTTTTTTTTCACAAATTATTTTATTTAAATCGCTTTTTACCTCACTTTTTTATTTCGAAATTGGTTTCGTCTTCATATAATTGACATTCTTACTGTACATGTACAGAAAAAATTTAAATCTACAATCATTTGTAAATTAAACAAACAGACACAATCTTAAAAATGATCACCAAACCATGCTGATTGAATTTCATAAAGTTATAAACTAAGCGTATCTGATTATTTATAAGTATCATTAATAATTTCAGACGAACAAGTTACAAACTACACCACAATCATATTTTGTACCTTAGCAAAGTTTTGTGTGAGTGTGACAATGGCTATTGGCTATGGTTACTCGTGTACTTTGTTCCCTACAAACTTGAGGTGGTTTTTGGGCTGTAGAACTTATTTATCATGCCACTTTTGATTGAAACGAAAAATATTTCTTATTTCAAATAACCACGTTCATATATATATATATATATATATATATATATATATATATATATATATATATATATATATATATATATATATATATAAACATCACTTTTTCAAATCTGTTGTACATTGGTTAATGGACAGCAGTGTTTTTCATGTAGATTAGCGTGTATTTTGATGCCTTCAGTCCATGCACGTTGTTCATGGTTTGTTTTTTTCTGCATGTGCTTTTTGAGCACTTCTGACATTCGAATAACAACATGAGCAAGACCGCCTGCATTAGAGTCTCTTGCCGCATAATTTGTTGATGTTCTCTCGTATATATGACTGTCAAGTGTGCTATTCTTATAAATTCTTATCAAATCATTCAAATTTTATAGAAACCGAGCATATGGACTTTGCCGTTTTATTTCACGAATTGGCATAATGTCTGCTGCTTTTTCTCCTTATATGGTAAATGCATTTTCAAAGTTTTTTCAGAACCATTTGAAAAATTATTTTGAATGCTTTTTTTTATTCATTTTCAATTATTATTCCTATTATCTACAAAATAATGATCTATATTTTATCTCTAATCATACGTAATATATGCCTTTCCTATTCCTATATAATCTTCCCTACACAGCTCACGGTATTCCCCATAGGAACCTATGTTATATTTGCTGTAAGTTCACTGATGAGTGCACTAATACTCTTAATTTTGCCTGACACCAGTGGTCTGGCTCTACCTGAAACGATCGAAGATATTGAAAATATTTATGAAAAAGATAAGATTTCCGAAAATACAAAACTATCAGCAGAGATGACAAATTTTTCCAGTATTAAAAATAAAGGAGCAAAGGATTGAAAAAAGATGATAGATTTAGGAACAATGTTTTTGTCTTCAAAATAGTTTTATGGATTGAGGTTTAATCAAGTGAATTTTAGTTTTTCTCTGAAAATAAAGCAAAATTTTCGAAATCATTAATAAAAAATTAATAGAATAATTCCATGCAAAATGGTTAAAACAAGGCATTTGCCAGAATTTGGTGATAGGTCAAAGTAAGGCTCAACAAGAAAGCAGAAGAATAACGCTGAATTTTAAAATAGATTTTATAAAAGTATTAATTGTTTTTGCTTAACGCAAACAAATATAAAAACAAAAAAAAGTGGAAAACTCCGATTTAAAAAAAAAAGTGGACAAGAAGTTGATTATAGTAGGTTGAAGGTGAAAAATGATCAGCTTCAGGCTCACTTGAGATCTTTTCACTCGAAAAAGTTTCAAAATAAATATTTTGCTCACTTGATATGATTCAAGTAATCAGTTAAAACGATTAATAAGCACTAAACATTCGAAGCGGATTATAAAGGTGAGTTCTCGAAAGCACCAAAACCATTCTTTTGAAGGGCCCTGTGGTTTAAACCAGTCATGATTTTAGGAGCTTTCATTTTGAGAAGAATCCCTCAAGTAACTCCAACTAAGAGAGATTATTCAATAAAGTTTTAGAAACTTTTATTATGATATCGTGTTGTTTGACGGAGAATGAATGAAGAAAGGTGGATTTTCAAGGGGATGATCTTCCAGTAGGCACATTGAATGAAGCTCAAAAATGGATTTCTAAAAATAATTTTTCTTTTCTAAGCTAGTGGTTGTGTTGTTTGATATTCACAACTTATGAAGACTATGCTGAAAATCTGGATTTGTAGGATATATCTGAGTTTTTTTATTGTCTTTGATTTTTTAAGATGGAACCAAAGCAGCTTAACACAAAACTTTATAAAATCTAATTTTAAAACTTTTTTTGGACGTTTTATATAAGTTCAACATTTCATGAATTATTAGGGTGAATTTTATGATATATTTAAAGATATATAAAATTGGTCTTTTGAGAACAAACGTTTCTTGAAACTTGGTTCACTTGAAAGTTTAAAAAATACAAGCAAGTTTGTCAAAAATAAATAAATAAAATATCTCTTGAAATATAAATTAACTTTCTACTGAACTAATATTTAAAACAAAACAGAGGTTTCCATTAAAAGGTTTGTTTATAACCATTGATATTGAATAGAATAAAAGCTCAGAGCATCCCGAAAAGAAGAGAGGCAGCTGAAAGCCCCAAAAGAAAGAAATGAAAGAAAG
Source organism: Pterobdella sp. o SKG-2022 (assembly GCA_964035795.1). Classification (NCBI taxonomy): domain Eukaryota; kingdom Metazoa; phylum Annelida; class Clitellata; order Hirudinida; family Piscicolidae; genus Pterobdella; species Pterobdella occidentalis. The sequence goes on from OZ038327.1 coordinate 4,822,150, forward strand.
GCACGTTCGCAGATGAAATTACTGGTCGATCGCCTTCAGACGTGGGTGAATCACCTTTTAATGATTATTTACATCAAATTGCATTCTATCGAAGTTTGTCTATAAAAAGAATATCAAATAGATAAATACCTCTTTGCAAACTAGTTGTCATTTCTTCTTTTCCATTCGTTGTGGTCATAAAATTGTTTTTTTCTGTCTGAGTCTTAACGTTAAACTCTGATGACGAATCCTTTCTAGTTGCAATCAAAGTTCCTGTTGTAGTCAATGTTTCTGTTGTAGTCAATGTTTTTGTTGTAGTCAATGTTTTTGTTGTAGTCAATGTTTCTGTTGTAGTCAATGTTCCTGTTGTAGTCAATGTTTCTGTTGTAGTCAATGTTTCTGTTGTAGTCAATGTTTCTGTTGTAGTCAATGTTCCTGTTGTAGTCAATGTTTCTGTTGTAGTCAATGTTCCTGTTGTAGTCAATGTTTCTGTTGTAGTCAATGTTTCTGTTGTAGTCAATGTTTCTGTTGTAGTCAATGTTTCTGTTGTAGTCAATGTTCCTGTTGTAGTCAATGTTTCTGTTGTAGTCAATGTTTCTGTTGTAGTCAATGTTCCTGTTGTAGTCAATGTTTCTGTTGTAGTCAATGTTCCTGTTGTAGTCAATGTTCCTGTTGTAGTCAATGTTTCTGTTGTAGTCAATGTTTCTGTTGTAGTCAATGTTTCTGTTGTAGTCAATGTTTCTGTTGTAGTCAATGTTTCTGTTGTAGTCAATGTTTCTGTTGTAGTCAATGTTTCTGTTGTAGTCAATGTTTCTGTTGTAGTCAATGTTTCTGTTGTAGTCAATGTTTCTGTTGTAGTCAATGTTTCTGTTGTAGTCAATGTTTCTGTTGTAGTCAATGTTTCTGTTGTAGTCAATGTTCCTGTTGTAGTCAATGTTTCTGTTGTAGTCAATGTTCCTGTTTTATTCTTGAAACTTATTATTTAGCAGCTTAAACGTATATAATTTTTCGAATAAGTTTTAATTAAAAAATAAAATTCCAAGCAGCTTATTAATTGAATTTTAGCTGTGCTTAAATTATTTTTTATCAAAATATCAAGTCTAACTTATGGTTCCAAACGCTTCAAACTCTTTGATCATTATAACTGAATTCATTTCGAAAGCTACAGCCGCATATTGGTATGAGTTCCCAGGAGGATTTACACAGTTTGACTCGTAAATAAACATTCTAACACCATTTATAGGCGACATCATTTCATTTGGATTTTTGCAACGAAAATGCTTGTTTGGGTCAGGCGGGTTGCTTACTGGGTCAAAGGCTTTCATCGTTATAAACACTAGCGAACATCTGGTCTCTGTTCAAAAATCAGTTTTTAATTGTTTTTATTGAAATTTTTCATAAAGTATTCACTTATCAAAGCTTGTTTTAGCGTTTTTTGAAAGAAAAATACTCACCTGTTACTAGACGTAATGTGTGCAACAAATATTCTTGATCCAAATCTATAACTATCCAGGATTTGGGTTTTGCCTCGAGAGAATGGGTATCAAAATATGAACAATCGGTGAAATGATAATCTAATCGCTTACTGTGAGTGTTTGTGCTAGTCACATTTTTATTCCCACCGATATTTAAACCACACGATTGCGAGGCTGTGAATAAAGAAGAACAAAAATCAAAATGATGGGAAACTTTTGAAATGATGTTTGGTTGAATGTTCGAAATAAAAACCTGAAGCATCGAAAAACAGCAAACCAATGAACAAAATTCGAATCATGACCAAGTCAATTCTTTTCAAGGTCTTAAACAAACTGAAATTCCTTCGAGTGAACTAATATAAGTTAGATAGACAACAGAATAATAGGTGTTTTTTCATAAAATGTTTTTTTTATGAACTGTCAAGCTACCTTCTGAGTGTTTAAATATATGATTAATATAATATATACTATATTTTTTTCAAACTAACTTTATTTTTTCCAAAAAAGTTTGAATAAATAATAAAAATAATCAATAATTTTTCAAACTTCTTGCTTTATCTAAATTTTTACATAACTTGCCATCAATACAACTTTTTTCAAAAAAACATTATAAGCGAAGTTTTTTCTTAATTTTTGAAAGTCAAGAAAATATAAACTTTACAATATGAAAATGATTGGCAAGGTTAGATTAAATAATAAATTTAGTAGGGTAAGTCAGAAAAGCAAAATATATGAAAACAATTGTAACTGAGTAGCTTTATGAATCTGTCGAAAAATTCAAATTTTTATTCACATAAATCAAAAATTTTTTGAAATTTTTTTATAAAAACTTTGTTTCTATTATATTTACATGAATATTAGTGAATCATTTAATATAAAAAGAATAGCTTCGTGCAATAATAACAATAATGATTTAGTTATTCATAACAATAATAAAAATAAAAAGTATAAGTTTTTAATTGAGTGAACAAGTACGTTGAGCTGTAATATACATATAATATACTTATTGTTCCAAATTATTTCTTGAAACTTAAGTTCTTGAGAATTTTTTAAACTTTCTAATGATCAGTTGATATTTTTACGGACAGGAATGTAAATTATTGATTATTAAATTTGTAAGAAAAAAAATCCAATTTTATTAATTTTTCAATTATTAATTACTTAAATAATTAATTAACTTATTTATTTATTTATTTTTGATTATTTATTTATTCATTTATTTACTTATTTATTTATTTATTTATTTAAATTATTTATTCATTTATTTACATTTATATAGCGCGCTTTTCACATAAACTGAACATGTATTAGAGGCGTTTAGAGATACCAATATAGTTTACGAAGAGTTATAACCTATACAAATGTCTCTCGAGTGATGGTTTAAAGGATTTACGAGGAACTAATTTGATTTCACTAAGAATAGCAAGTCATAATGATGGAGCTGCATGCCTGAAAAACTTACAGAAATACTTTGTTCTCCCAACTATGAATAATAGAAATGGAGAAAATATTTTTTAAAAGTTTGATACTATTTGGATAATATTAGTGATAAACAAAATGTCGATATAAAACCCCAAATCCTAAAATTGATATTCCTATTCTTTTTGCATTGAGTTTGATCTAAATCAATTGAAAGTTTTCACAATTTTTTCTGTTTTATATGAAATTTTTGAGTTATTTTCTAATGCTTGCGGTGCCTTTTGTTGTCTTATCTGGTACGTCAACAGCAATTGAATATTACTTGTGGTTTTCAAAAAAAAACTTGACATAATAAAAATTTCATTTTAGTCATAAATCATTATTATTTTTACTAATGATTCATGAAGAACTTGAATTGGTCGAAAATTTTAGTTTAAACAAAATAAACTTCAAAAAATTTTCCTGTTTTTATAAAGTTATGGCATCATCAGAAAGGTTTTTCCATGCTTTAATGTCGTATTAATTAATTAATTTTGAATGGGATTTGAAGAATTTCAATAATGAAGTGCTGAATAGTAATTAAACATCAAACTGTATAGGTCTAAAGAACGAAGTTCCAACAAATATTAGTACAATTTCATAATCCACTTTAGAACTATTACAACAAGTATTTTTCACCATAAATAATTTCGCTTTATTTCCATAAAATATATGTATTTGTACATGGCTAGAAGCAATAGTATCATACTAGGTAAAATATTCTACCCTCTTTACATATCCCATCTTCGTGTGTGGGACACTATGTAGTTGAAAAAGCAAAGGTGTATGGTTGAAACAAGTCCTATATGAGCATGGCAAGAAATCTTATATAGCTTGATAATGTAAGATTTTTTTACGAAAAGCTTTCTGGGTTAGGTGAACAAGTACTTCCTGTTTGTTTTTTTCACTATCATTTTGAGTGAAGAGCAGATGAACCAAAAAAAATGGTCATCAACCAGCTGTCAAAACGTAACGGGAATTTTAATAGAAAAGTCACTGCAAAAAAACGGGCAATTCACTGCCAGATTCTTTCCAGCTGCCTTGGTCTCAATTTTGTCGCTAAACATGACATTTTTTAGAAAGTGAGCTTGTGTTTTTGCAAGCTTTTCTTATTTTAATCATAACACGAAAATCTCCCATTATCTTCAAAAAAAGTTCTGCAACAAAAGAGGTTTGAAGAACTGATCAGATTTGACAAGCTAGAAACCAAAAATTTTCATGTAAACGGCAGAAAAGAATGATTTTTTCGGATAACGAAACAGTAAGTCTAACTCGGCAGCATTTTTTGGGATTGAAAAGCGAGACTTTAACTTGTTTTTCGGTTTATTTAGAATAAGTCTTATATTCTGAAATTTTTTTTAAACACAAGAAAAATATTCATTTTTTCTTTTTGAATCACTTCAGCAGTTATTTATTCATTTTATTCATTAGTTCATCCTGGTAAGTACTAGATAATTTTTCCAGGAAATAATGCTCACAAAACAATATGGGAATTTTCGTATAAAAAAAGTTGTGCAGAGATTGTTGGTTCTATACAGTTGATAACTAATTAATTAAGTAATGAGCCTAGTTCAGCAAAAACAAATTGACAATATCATCTGTTATTCATAAGTATGATATGCTATCCCTAAAACGAAATGTTAATGGTTCGAAGATTTGAGTAAATTGTGATTTAAAATTGGAAAGTCATGAGTTATAATTTCGAAATATTGGAACTTTCGAAGTTTTAAAAATAATAACAGCAATATTGTGATATGAACTCAAAAGTTTTATCGAAATGCAACGTATGGGATGTTTAAAATATTTTATGAACGATGCTTTCCGATATTAACCCGACAATAACTTGTTTTTTTAATAAAAACAGGCGATTTTGTAATGTAATGTAAAGCGGTATTTATAAAGCGCTTCTTCTTATAGATCAAAGGGCTTGCTACAAATTTAATGTAGTGAAAACACACAGTGGAAAAGGTGCTAATTGTCGGCCCACGCGGGATCGAACCCGGTAACTTTAGACAATTAGTCTAATGCTCAACCATTGAAGTTCGATTATTTTGAGTTCAGATTTTGGGATTATGGTCCTTAAAATTTCTATAAGTTTTTTCCTGTTTATGGTGTCGAAAGCAGATGACAGATCAATGCTGGTTATTCTCATTGTACATCCTGATTTCACTTTGTCTTTAATTGCTATTTTATGAGCCCATAGGATGTCTGTTGTTGACCTAGTTGGTCTGTATACTGCTTGGCTAATGGGAAGGTATTTTTCTATGAAAGGTCATATTTTATTGAGTGTTATTAATGATAAGAGTTTTCTCATTGAGTTTAGTAAGATGACAGGCCTTGTGTTTGCTGGAGAATGAGGTTTGCTCTTTTTTGTTATTGGTATAATAATGCCATGGTTGAAGATTGATTGAGGAAAATTAATGCTATTGTTAGTGTTTTTTTCATATTTGTTCCTGAGAATTTGAGTTCTTCACTGAAAATGTTGTCTTCTTCTGGAGATTTGCTGGTTTTGAGTTTCTTTAGAGCATTTTCCACTTCAAAAATATTTATTTCATCTATTTTGCTATTATTGTATTGTTGTTTTGTGTGTTGGTTGTTTTTTGAAAATTTGCTTTTGTAATGTTGCATGAGATCTTTCATTTTGAGTGGTTTTGCAGATGTATTACTTTTGATACTCAATTCTTTAATAGCTGCATGGATTTGTCTGTTATAGTCTAAGGTTTCTATTATTTTGAGCTTTGTTTCCAGTTCATTATTGTATAGTTCAAGGCATTTATTTTTTATTTGAGTTTTGATTTTGTTCCTTTGTGTTTTGAGGTTGTTGGTTTTATCAGTTTCTGTAGAATTTTCTATTGGGTTTCTTAGCTTTTTTTGTTTATCAGCCAGTGTGTGTAGCTCGTGGTTTTCATATCTGTTTGATGGTGTTTTTTTGGGTGACTTTTTGAAGTAAGTATTTGATACTTGTTTTATGCTTGTTAAAATTTCTTCAAGTGAAGTTGCTTGGCTTGTTTCTATTGATTTTTTGTAGGTTTGTTGAGTGATAAGATCTTGGAAATTTAGTTTTTTATTGTAGTTTTTTGATTGGTTTGTCCAACATTGATATGGTTTGGGGTATTTAATTTGAACTATCAGCAAATTATGATCCCTCTGAGTAAAAGTTCCTCTGTATGTGTTACTGCCTTTGAGGAATTTTTTCAGTTTTTGGTGAATTAAGATAAAATCTATTACATTGTAGGCTGTTTTGCCTCTCAGATGACCCACCCAAGTGGTTTTTTTTTGATTGCTTTTTGAAGGCTGTGTTGGATGCAAAAAAGTTGTTTTCTTGCATGAACTCTTCCAAAATCAACCCATTTTTATTCTGGCAGCCTTTGTTATGACCTCCTTGTGTACTTGAATTATTTTTCCCAATTTTTCTAATGAAATCTCCACCTATAAACCATATATTTGATTTGAGGTTTTTCATACATGATTTGAGATTTGTATAGAATTCTTCTAGTTTTTTTGGTTTTGAAGATGATAGGATGTTGGTTAGGGCTACACCCAAAATACTAGCATCTTCAAAACCAGAAGAACTAGAAGAATTCTATACAAATCTCAAATCAAAATAAAATGACAAATAAGGAAAAAATCTTCAAATAAAATATCGAATATGGAGATGTTCCGAAATTTATAAAAATACTGATTGTTACTATTCAGATTCTGAGCCGATATGGCCGTGTTATAATATTATTGACTCGTAGGAAAAGGTCTTCAACAGTGATGTTGTTCCCTTAATTGTCGACATGTCCAACAATTATGCTTCAAATTAAAATCATAATCTCAATGCAAAGGCTGATCAAATAAAAATATATATAGCAATATTTCTTTTAACTGGCTATCTTTGTCCTAACAATATGAAAATGTTCTGGGAAGTGAAAAAAGACACATCCAATGTCTTGGTATCTTCAGCAATGAGAAGAAATAGATTTTTAGAGATTGATCGTTACCTTCATTTATATGACAATAATGAACTCCCTCCTAGTGACAAATACGTTTGACTGTCAAAATACTTTTTGTTGCTAAACCAAGTTTTTTTGAAAAATTTTGAAGGAAACTTGAAAAAGTTTTCCATCGATGAGTCAATGGTACCTTGTTATGGAAATCATGGATGTAAGCATAAATCAAAAGAAAACCGATGAACTTTGGTTACAAGCTCTGGTCAATGTGCACTTCTTCAAGATGCCTCATAAGTTTTATTCCATATCAGGGTTCTAAATTTGCACCACTACCTTATCAAAAAAATTACGGCCTAGGCGCATCAGTTGTGCTTTAACTAGTTTCATTTCTGCCGAAGCCACACAAATATGATATTCACATGGACAATTTCTTTACCAGTTTGCCCTTTTTAGATAAGCTCACAGAACTAAGCCATAATGGAACAAGAATATAAGAGAAAGCAGAATAGAGAAATGCCCGCTAAACATAAAAGAAATGAAAAAAAGAGGTGCGTGGCTCAATCACTATGATGACCTCAAAAAAAATCGCTGTTGTCGCATGGAAGGATAAAAAAGTTGTGACTATGGCATCGAGTGCTCATGGAGTCAACCCTGTTACAAGAGTGAACAGAGTAGCGACGGTATCACATAAAAGAAGAAAAACATGTCTCGAGAGAGGCAGGCCTACACATGGTCGGAATGTGTCTTCAAGAGGACCAAATCTGCCTCAACACCCCCCATTCTCTCTCTCTTCAAGAGGAGGACCTCAAATCAGGCCATATTTTTTATGGCCTGCCCCCACCAAGACCCGGACTGGTGGAAAAGGGCTCAGCTGCTTCTCGCAGGAGATGTGGAAAGCAACCCGAGACTCATGTGGTACTGTGCTATATGTACACATAAAATCACCTCATATCAAACCTCCATCCAATGCAATCATACCATCCCTCACTGGATTCACTTCAAATGCTCACACATCAAATTCAAATCCTACTCACCCTCATTCATATGTTACACACATCAAATCTCTACCCCAAAAACTCCTCCCCACATACACAATCTAACACAAAAAACCTTCCACACACCTCAACAAACCAAACCAACCACCCAAAACCAACCAACTCCCCTTTTAACAACACCAAACAACATCAACTCAATCACCAAGAAAACAACTGAACTCACCCACCTAATACACAAACAAAAAATACACATTATCACACTAAAAGAATCCAACCTCAACAACAAACACAAAATCTCTCTAACTTCTCAGCCATTAGACTAGATAGACCCTCATCCCAAAAAGGTGGAGGTCTGCTAACCTACATCAACAACAACATAATCTACTCACAAATCCGTACTCCCACAAACCTGATCACAAACAACATCAAACTCATCGCAACAAAAATACATCTCAAACACACCAATCTACACATTTCAAACGTCTATATCCCACCCAACACCAACAACATAGACAACTCAATCACCAACCTCTTCATCCACCTCACAAGCCTTCTCAATTCCATAATCACGGGTGACTTTAACGCCCACTCACAAACATGGCACTCTCCTTTCACGGAACATAGAGGCCAACTCATAACCTCATTCATCCTCAATTCGAACCACATTATTCTCAACCAAAAAACTCCCACCCGACTACCATTCAACCCAAATCAACAACCCACCTCCCCCGACATCACCACAGCAGACACCACAATATCAGCGAACCTCACTTGGCAAACACTTAAAGCCTTGAACTGCGACCATCTTCCCATTCTCATCACATTCAAAAACAAATACAAAATACCCACAACTAAGCCCCTCAGAACTCTCATTAACTACAAGAAAGCCAACTGGCCCCAATTCACCAAACACATAGAACACACCCTCAAAAACACCCCTCTCCACGAAGACCCCCACACAGCTAACCACTTCATCCCAAACGCCATACTCACATCAGATCGAATAAACATCCTTAAAGGAATAAAAAAACCCACCCACAACCCACTCCCCGAAAGCATTACTACACTCATATCGAAACGAAACCACACCAGAGCTCTCATTAACAAAGATCCCTCACTTCCCACACTCAACCAACACATCACCCACCTCATTCAACAACACAAAAAACAAAAATGGGAAGAGCACTTTTAAGCCGACTGAAACCACAAAAAAAAATCTCACATCCTATGGTCCACACTTAAGGCTTTCAACCCCAAAAAACCCACCACTCCCACCAATACAACCGTCACCTACAACAACAAAACAGCCCACACAGACACACAAAAAGCCAAGACACTAAATAAATATTTTAAATCAACCACAAAACACTCCTCCAACCCCAAATACAGAATAACAAACAAACTCACCAAATCACTCACATCTACCCCATTAACAATCACCGAATCAGATATCATCCTTGCTATAAAACAATCTAAAAATAACAACTTTTCAGAACCAGACAATATCAACATCAAAAACTTCAAACACCTAGGACCAATAGCCATCAAACACCTAACCAGCCTCTACAACATTACAATCAACACAAACACCATACCCCAAATATGGAAAACCTCCAAAATCATCCCCATCGCCAAACCCAGCAAAAACCCTTTTCTCCCTTCTTATACAGACCAATAGCCCTACTCTCTCCCATAGCAAAAACTCTAGAAAAAATCATCCTCCCACACATCACCACTTATATAATCCTCCCAACACACCAACACGGCTTCAGAGCCGCACACTCCACCACCACAGCCCTACATCAAATCAATAACACCATTTACACTGGTTTCAATAAAAAAAAACCCTTCCATAGAACAATCTTCACCGCCCTCGACATGACCAAAGCATTCGACACGGTCAACATCCACCAACTCATCCACAAAATACACAATACCCACATTCCTACAACAATAATCAAATTCCTGGCCAACTACCTAAAAGGCCGCCGACAATACACCTCATACAACAATCACACCTCAAAACACACAAACATCAAAGCAGGTGTCCCCTAAGGGAGCGTCCTATCACCCACTCTCTTCAACATATACCTCTCAGACATACCACTTCCCAAAATCAGCTCACTCAACCTCATCACCTACGCAGACGACATCACCATAACATCATCCCATCCCAACATCAACACACTGGGGAAAAAGCAAGGAGACACTCATCACCACATACAAAACATTACTCCTTCCCATCATCGAATACGCCAACACCATCTGGTCACCCATCATCTCATCCACCTCTCTCAACAAACTCCAAAAAATCCAAAACGCAGCCTTAAGAACAATTACTGGCTGCACCCTAGACACCAACACCCAACACCTCCACTCAAAGACCAAAATCCTCCCACTCCAAAACCATCTCAAACTTCACGCATCAAAACTCACACAAAAAGCTTCCCACCCCACTCATCTTCTACACCCACTCACCACACAAGAAGCCTACCCCAGATACAAAAAACAATCCACATTCAACATCAACTACACCCTAAACATACCCTCCTCCACCCAGACCACCTCTCACACACAAATAAAAAAAATATGAAAACCATACACACAAAAATAGTACACGACTATATCATCCACTCACAACAAAATCCTCAGCAAGCAACCCCCACCCATTCATAAATCAGAAACCACCACACTCACCGCACTCTCGCCCAACTCAGATCAAATAAATCACCTTTCATCCTCTCATACCTCAACAAAATCTCACCCTCATCTCATCCTTCACCTTCATGCCCACTCTGCCAAACACACCTTCACGACATTCCTCACCTCTTCACCTGCTCCAAAATAAATACCACACTGGGTCCCGAGAGTCTGTGGACCGACCCCGCGAGAGCGGCTGAGCTTCTCGACCACTGGACGGTCTTGATGGCGACATGAGGAGCACCCAACAAGACTAGGGTGCTCGGAGTAAAAAAAAAAAGAAGAAAAACATTAGTTAAGTGCCCCAAAGTTGTAAATATGTACAATTCCTATATGGGAAGAGTAGACCGCTTCAATCAATATGTCCACTCTCAAAGAATATCCTTTCGAGGCAAGAAATGGTGGTATCCATTGTTTGCATTTGGCCTCGATGCTTCAAGCAAAAATGATTGGCAAATATATAAACGGGGAAATAACACAAATATCCATTATTGTGAACATCGTCGTCACATTGTGTTATTGTATTTGGGAAGGTACAAGATTCCAGCACAAAAGTCTGTTCAAGCTGGTTCACTCTTAAATATTATAGTTCTTCCTCATATACGTGAAAATAATGCATCGGAACATATCAAAGCATCATGTAATCAATCCTGATTTGCAAACTTTAAAAAACGAACATGGAGCAAATGTGTGCAATACGATGTACCTCTACACTCAAAATGCTGGTACTCTTTCCACACTAAATAACTGGTTATTCATAAAAATAGATTTTTAAAAAAAAATATTTTTTCCTAAGTGGAAAAAAAAGTAGAAAGAGGATTTTGAGGAGCACGAGCAAGTTCAAGGAAAGAAATAGGAGGACAAGCAGAGATGAGAGAAGGAGAAAAAACAGATTCATGCCAGTTCTCAATGAGAGCTAGAAAGTTAAAGTTAGAGTCAGAGGAGCTTAGAAAACTAGAAAAGATTTGTTATTAAGAGATCTTATGTTAAGAAAAGAAATATTAATGGATTTAAGAAGTTTTGGAAAGTTATGAGATGATTTAGGTGAAAAGAGGAGATAAGAGATGAGTGAGGCGATCTAAAACTGGAAAAAAAAGTAGTGGATGATGAAATACTATTGCCTACCCTACACTATACTTTTCTGACATTTCCTCACTCTCTTTAAATACTTTTTCTTTCTTTTCCTATTAAAAAATTTGCCTGTTCTTTATTACTCTTCAACTATCAAATTTTTTCATTTGAACAAATTTTTTTATTTGATGAATACAACTAATATTTCATTTAAATAATAATTTTATGGATCACTCGGAAAATTTTAAAATTATATACTATAGTGTACAATAATTGATAAATATTCAAAATCCTTATGAATACTATATAACACTAAACGTATCTGCAATCAAACGACGATGTAGACTGAGATTCGAATTGAAGGTTATTCCTGATGATTAAAGGACGCTTATAAATTTGCATAACTATAATGATTTAACACGCGTGTTTTTAAATATTTAAATTATATATGATCTGCATTTAAATGTGTAAATTGCTTATAAACCGTTTAAAAACGCAGAAATCATCTACCACTACCATAGAAAACGACTTGATACAATCTAAATTTAAAATTTTTGTAAATCTCGTAAATTTTTGAAAATAAAATTAACTATAATCACTTATAAAACAAGAAAAAAATAAATGTTAATAACACAAATGAGAATTAAATTATATCTTTTCTATTGCCAACATACCATTTGATTTCAAACTGGAGTTTCATGATAGGGTTTTAATAATAACAACATAATAATGAAAAAAACAAGAATAATAATAAAAATAATAGCAATAAACTGCCAAAGTTTGAAACCGGGATAAATGGTATTGGATCGATGATGGTGATAATTACAATGAAGAACAAAAATAATAGAAAGAAAAAACAAAAAAATAAAAATAATAACGAAAAATGACAAAAAAAGCAGAAAGTCGATAAAAAAAGAAATTAATTATGAAGAAATTTCGACAATAAATATTATTATCATTATCATCTTTATTATTCAGTTTCGTTATTATTTTACTTATTTTTTATGAATATTATTTTTTTTATTATTATTATGATATGATGGGCGTGTAGAAGAGCGTGGTGATGTACTTTCTTCTGTATCTGTGTGTAGTGCTCAGCACCATTACTCCATCCTGTAATAATAATAATATAAATAACATTAATAATAATAATCATCATCATCATCATAAGAATAAAAAGGATAATTAATAATTATGATGAAAAAAATAAAAATAAAAAAAAATAATATTAAGATTAAGCATTGAAATTTAGGAAGAAAAACTTCAAAAAATATATAAGAGTATTTACCAGTAAACTAACATATAAGAACTTGTAGAAAAAAATTTTCAACAAATAAAACCTTGTCATAATTCATTAGCAAAGCTGTAGAGAAAAGTAGAGAACTCAAACCATAGATGTGAAAATTTTTTAAAAATTGAAAAATGTTGAATTATGTAATATTGTTTTATTTTATGAGATGTGTTTTAAAGCATTTATGAATGGTGCAAATATTGTTTGATGTTATAATTTTGAGTTAAACTCCTGCGGCCCTTTTGTATCATTTGCATTCTCTTTAATAGTGGGTTCCAGGCTTTGGTATTGACGTAACATTGTGGGTCTTTATAGCCATTGATTATTGTATTATGTTTTTTTATTTCTAAACTTTCACGAACCAGAAGAAAAAGTTGCGATTATCTCTGGTTTGTCCCAGTTTATTTGGCCGTGATTACATTAACGTGTATGCTTTGATATTCCTTATATTGCAAATTCTGGCTTTTTTGAACATTTCTGCATTATGCTGCTTTATTCGATTTCTTATGCTCACCCTGGTTTGGCCAATTTATGATTTGTTGTTATCGCAGGAACACTGGTAAACTCCTTTTTTGTATAGGTTTTACTTGTTGAAAGTTTTAGCTAAATAAAAAATTTTTTTCTACGTGTTCTCACAAATCCTCATAATTTGAAGTTTACTGGTAAAATTCAAGTACAAAGGAACATACGATGTCTTTGAAAAACTAATATAAGTGTATCTATGGTGTTTCCGGTGAATATGGCCGCTCCAGGTTTTTCTTTAAATACTTGCAAAATTTCAAATATTCAAATGCTGTTGAACAATTTAAAAAATAATAGTTTGTTGGTTGTCGACAAAAATGAATGTAATAAAATCACGCTACCAAGAAGAGATCGGAAGTCGAAGAATACAGACAACTCAAGCCATGCTTCTTCAACAAAGTTAGCTTCAACAGAGACGATCTCATCAACTTCACTTTCTTTGTACTCACCAATTTCATTTTTTTCGAACTCATTAACTTCACCCTCTTCGAACTCATCAAATTCACCTTCTTCAAACTCATCAACTTCACTTCCCTTAACCTTATCAAATTTTCTTCATCTCTTTCAAATTCACCTATCTCACTGGGCTTGTCAAAATCATTTGCATCAATTCTCACAATTCCCTCTACCAATCATAACATATCTTCTTTTTCTCCACCAAACAAAATCCTTTCTGAAACTCATTCATCAAATGGTATAACCCTTTCAAAACCGCCTAAAAGCTCTCAGAATCTTTTTAATTTTATCATCTCTGTCTCATCCAATTCAAAATTCTTGATCTCACCCTCAAAACTCCTTCTATCAACACAATCTTTACAACCAACAGAACTATAATAGTCAAAACAGACTTTCTTATCAACTTCAACATGGCCATAAACACCCTCAAAACAACACCTGAAATTAAAGGCGTTTTTCCCTCCAATTTCAAAACTGCCTAAGTAACCCCACTTTTAAAAAAACTCAACCTGAACAAATCTAACCTTTCCAATTATAGACCGGTGTCCAATCCTACAACACTATCTAAAATTCTGGAAAAGATTGCCTTATCCCAAATCTCCTTTTATTTCATCGCTCCATCATCTTTCAACAAATTTCAATCTGCCTACAATAAACTTCACTCGTGCGAAATTGCTTTTCTACACATAACAGACTCACTCAAAAGAGCTCAAAATAACGGGCGAGGAAGCCTGCTGGTTTCACTAGATCTGTCTGCCGCTTTTGACACGGTTGATCATCATATACTTATCTCTCGCTTGCAGCATGATTTCAAAGTTGTAGATTCAGATCTTCTTTGGCTAGGTTCATACCTCACAAACCGTTCTCAATTTACCGCAGAAGGTAAAACTTCTTCACCCATTCTGCCTCTTTCAGTTGGGGTTCCACAAGGGTCTGTCCTTGGTTCTTTACTTTTCGTCATCTACACTTCCCCTTTAGCCAAAAATTTTCAAAAATATCCCATCAATTTTCATCAATATGCAGATGACATCATTCTCACATCTGAATTCCTACGACAACCCTCAAGCAGCCGTTGAAGAAATATCTAAATGCATCTCTTCTGTACATACCTGGCTCTCACGAAACCTCCTCAAACTCAACATCAACAAAACAAATGCAATGTTTGTCAGTACTAAATCGTGTATAAGAATCCTACAGAAAATAGTTAACATTGCTGGTCAAAATATGAAGATTTCTTCCGAAATAAGATTACTTGGTGTCATCATCAACAACACTCTCCTTCAACCAACATACATATCAAAGCCATCAAACACATTCACAAATGCCTCACTTTTCAAACAGCTCACAATCTCGCTCTTGCTCTCATCATTTCTAGACTAGACTACTGCAATTCTCTTTTCTACTCTCTTCCACCTACACTTATTAGAAAGCTACAAAAAATTCAAAACCATATTGCACGCATTGTTCTCAACTGTGACGTCTTCACCCCCATCTACCCAATGTCTAGACAAGCTTCACTGGCTTCCTATAACCAAAAGGCTCATATTCAAAATAGCTGCTCTCACCTACAACTGTCATCACTCAAAAACCCCTGGATATCTCTACAATCTCACCAATAATAGAAATGTTCTCTCCTCGGTAAGATCGAGAAACTCTCCACTTCACCAACCAGTTGGCAAAACAAAGTTCTTCAGTAGATCATTCAGCCACGCAGCACCTTCAATATGGAACGCTCTTCCTAATGAAATCAGATCACTTTCTCGTCAATCATTCAAATCATCGCTCAAGACTTATTTGTATAGATTATAATCTCTTCATAAACTATATTTGTATCTTTAAGCGCCTCTGATACATTTTTAATTTAGGTTAAAAGTGTGCTATATAAATTTAAATAAAAAAATAAATAAATATTAACAACAATAATATAAAAAAAATAATTATAATAATAAACAGCGACCTTGATGGACAGGGCATACAAGTGATTCAGCATCACGTGGTTGGGTTCAGGCAACAATGTCGGTTCCACCTTCGTGACGTCGTTATCAATAATATTATTGTTAAAATAATCATCATTAATTTATTAAGTTTCTTAATATTAATTTTATTGATTTAGGACTCACGCGGTCGGGCACGTGTTTATTGAGGATGATTTGCAGGAGGTGCTTAGGAAGAGTGGGTGGTCCCATGGAGGTCGGAGGAGGGATTTCGTGCCCAAACACGCCTTCTAATAGGCTTTTACTATCTGAGTGAGGAGTTTTGTCTCGTTATTTTTCTTTTGAGAAATTTTGAGATAAGAAACTGTTAAATATTAGTGGAATTCGACAAGCACTTTGTAAGCTATTAAGCATCGTAATCCGTCTCCACTCACTCCCACCCTACCACCACCATCTCTCACTCCCACCCTACCACCACCATCTCTCACTCCCATTCTAACACCACCCACACTTACTCCCATCTTACCACCGCCACCATAACCATCATCTTCATTCTTCCCCATAACCAACAACCACCTACCATCATCTTGATCATCTTGGTTGAGAGCATCTAATCCATCACCCACCACCACACCTCTATCTCTCTTCACTCTCAGAATGTTGTTACTTGTGCCATATGAGTTCTGTGTGGTTTCCTGGGTGATGGGTAGGTAGATGGGTGAAGTGGTGGGTGGGTAGATAGGTGAAGTGTGTGGTGGGCTAGGCGAGCTGGTGGGTGGATAGATAGGTGAGATGTGGGGTGGGTAAATGATTGAAAGGTGTGATGGATGGAACGAGATGGTTGTTTTCAAACAGCTGAAGCTACAACCTCCTCAGAGTCAAAGACCCATTTATCATCCACAAAGAACTTGTACTCGTACACACCCTCTGGCAGTTCAATGGTGGTTCTGAATGTTATGAGGCCTGGCTTGTGAGGAGGATGTCTGTGGGAAGAGAAGGAAAAGTGATGAGTATGTTAAATGAGTGGATAATTGAGAGATGAATGAAAGATGACTCAAGTAATGGATGGATATAAAAATAAATAAATGGATGGTCTGATAGCATGATGAATGGAGGAATAAAAAAGTATATGACTCAAAAGATAAGTGTGCATAATTGGAAGATTACTGAATAACAACAAGTTAAAAACGAAAAGTATAAAAAAAATAGAAAATAAATCAGTATTAGACTGATATTAGTTTATAACTAGAAACAAATTGAGAAAGATGAAAGTATAAGAAATTACAAATATAAAAGTACAAGGTGCAGTGAGTACTGAGTTGGTGAAATTTAAACAGGGAAGATTAAAATAAGCTTTTGGAAAGCAAATTTGAAGTTGAAATAAAAAATATATTTAGAAAATAAAACTTAAAAAAGTTCTTATTTGGTTTGTCAAGATTTATTGCCCAAAGCTATTATGCAAGCAACTTAATTTCTTCTTATTATTATTATTATTATTGATACTATCTCAATTATTATTATTTTTGTTATAACTATTATTATTATCATTTTTTTATTGACCTTATATTTATTTGGAAAAGGTTTTTTTTTAATTATTTTTAAAGCTTTCTCATTCTCCATTGTTAATTATTCATATTTCATTAACATTATTTCATTTAAATATAATTTATTATTATTATGCAATTTATTATTATACAATTTATTATTATACAATTTATTATTATTATACAATTTATTATTATTATAAAATTTATTATTATTATACAATTTATTATTATTATACCTCTGCTGAGGAAAATGGGCTCTAAATAGAATGATGATGATAATTTATTATTAATATCATATTTTTAAGATTATTATTATTATTAACTAGTCAACTCTTTACAACTTTAGCAATTATTTTTGATTGAATTCACTTTGGCTTGATGCAATTAAATTTGATTTAAGTAAAAGCGTACAACTACTTTCAAACGGAAGTCATAACAATAAAACCCACCTGCTCATAGGCACCAGATACTTCCAATCATTAAAAGTACCAGAGACAGCACATTTGTTGGCTTTGCCAGTCCACTGCAACGTAGTTACCACCTTCTCCACTCCTGGGCAGGCGACCATTTGTGCCACTGTCGAGTCGGAATCTGAGGTTTTAAAAGGGATCGGATAGTGTGTTGTCACTACCATCATCATCCTTTTTCACTCCCATGTACATCACCCTTCTAAACAATATGCCTTGAAAGTCGTTGAAATGATTGTGAAAAAGAGAAAAAGAAATGTACATTTTGTACTGACCTAGATATTCATTGAACAAAGCCACAAATAATCTACAAAATAAGCATGAATAATCACACACACAATCCTCCCTCTCACCACAAATGCACCTTCTACATCCCACTTCAAACTACATCCATAGATGAAATAAATAACCTTTGATCTCACCACCCCATCATGCGTGTGATCTGACCTCCCTCACCCACCTGAAGACCAAGGGGTCATGTTTTTGAGGTCTTTGACCTTTCTCATGGGCGATTTGTTCTTGTCCATACTTGAGTACTGTGAAGGGTGATGGTGACAACATTGTGAAGTAATGACAAACAAAACAACAACAATAAAATTATTAAGGATAATATGAACGATGATAAGTAATGACAACAAAAATAACAACATGGCGTTGAGATTTAAATTTTTTAGAGGTCAAAGGTCAAATTAAGTTATCAAAAAATGAATAGTATCTGCTTTTAATTAGGTGAGTTGAACTGAAGAAGAGCTTGGCAGACTGAAATGAACTTCAATAAGAGTTTTCATTTGGAACATGCATATTTGGCTTGAAGAATCATTATTTTGCTTATTGTAAAAATTGAGTTTTTATTTTGAAAAGGTATGAAAATGGTAGGTAATGAAGCAAGCAAAAAAAAATGCTGAAAATATCAATACATCTTTCATTTGTTATTAATGTTATGAAAAATTTAAAAAGCATAGTTTTATTTATTTATTATTATTATTTGTAGGGCGCACAGTTTGCAAACTAGGTTTGCTGCAGAGGCGCTGTTCTAATCAGAAGGGCTATGAGAAAGAAATTTGGCTATAAAGATGCGTTTTTAAACGCTTGCGAAAAATTTTGAGAGAAGGTGAAAGACGGACATTAAGTGGAAGAGAATTCCATAAGTGAGGGGCGATATGCGAGAAGAAGCGATGTAAAAAAGGTTTAGAAGAGACAGGCTGATGTAGGCATAAACCAGAGTTGGAAGACCTGAGAGACTCAGGTGTCTGTCTAATGGAAAGAGATTTTATTTTTTTATTTTATTTATAATAATTTTATTATTATCAAGATTATCCATCTAAACATTGATTTTAAAAAACATATATATTAATTCTGTTATAAAAAAATCATTACCACTAATCTGGGTACAAAGACAACATTTAATTCCCCAGTATTTGAGCATGCGTATAAGCATTATATTTCAAATGCAAACCATTAACGTGAAAATATGAATATAAATTGAACTATTTATAGTATATTTTAGCTTTAAGTGCTAGATAAATGTTAATTAACTCATCTTTATAAACTAATCACAAGCTTCAGATTTTAGAAAGGGTAAATCCATCTGAAATCTCCCTCATTTGTAAAGTGGAAAACTTATACAGTTCAAGAGTGCTTTAATAAACATATAAAAATAAAAATGCATTTAAATAAAAATTAATTATATATTAATAAAATAGCCTACATGGGTATGGGCACACCTGGATCTTATAAAAGCATTTATGAATGTGCATGAACATGGTTTGAATGAAACACTCATATTAACTGAATAATAACACGAAGCTTTTCCTCAGTTGAACTTACATCATCAAGTATACAAACTAATTTTGTTGTTCATGATTGAATGTATCTTAATAATTATGAAGATCATTTTTAATTAAAACTGATAAATACTTTTCAAATAATTTTTTAAATAAATACTTTTTAAAGAAATAAATACTTTTTAAATAAATAAAAATAAATTCTTTTCAAATAAATTTTAAAAAATAAGGTATAAATAAATACAAATAGACTTTTTAAATAAATAAAAATAATTTTTAAATAAAGCCAAATAAATACATTTAAAATAAATTTTAAAAAATAATTTATAAATTAAAACCTTTTGAATAAATACATATAAATACTTTCTAAAAAAACAAAAATATAAGTATATATAATGAGAAGATAACAACAAAAATGCTTAATAAACAACATGGAAACCATGGTAATAAATGAAAAAATATATTTATCATAAGTTGACCACTTAGCTGGTCCTGGCTGGGGTTTCAGTGAGGCAATTGATAGGTTCCACAGGGCGCTACTCCATGCGTAAAATTTAATAAGCCATTAAAAGTAAAAGTAACAACAAAATGAAAACAAAACACCAGGTATGATGATAAAACAATCAAAAAATAATATAAACATAAAAAAATAATAAAAACATCAGACAATGAAAACAGAAAAACGCTAAAATAAGCAATGAAAGCTTTCTTTATTTAGCAAGTCTTGAAAATTATTGCATTTTGATTGTATACTGAAAACAAAGCTTTAAATAAATAGAAAGCAATAATTGGAAATTGAAGCAAAAAATCTTATAAGAACTCACACACAAAAAAACACCCACTCTTACAAAATACAATCAAAAGTATACAAAAATATATTCAAAACTTTAATGTAGCCATGAGTACAAAATATCAAAACTAACAATATACCAAAAAACAATTAACACACACAAAAAAGCCATTCAAGCACATAGGCTAATATAACAAAAAAAAACACAAAAAAAAAATAAAAAGCCAATCTGTGTATAATAAATCAAAAATTATAAAAAACAACATGAGCACATATTCACACATCTATCACATACACACAAAAATCCTTATCCACACACACACACACGCACGCAAACATACAGAGACAGAGGCAGGTACAAGAGTAGGTCCATAATCCTCAATCTCTCTAGTCCTGAACTTGTTTGATGCATTGCCCATCTTAGGTGAAAGTTTGGGAGGTGGTGACAGAGGTTGAAGGTCAAAGTTTGGGGTGTCAGTGGTTAGAGGTCAATGATTAAGAGGGATGTTAGTGGTCAAGGTTAAGTTGCAGGTTAGAAAATGAATTAATTTCGTTGAGTAGTTATTTCTTTATTTTTATTGTTTTTCCAACTAATTTTTTTTAAAATAATACTTAAAATATTTTTATTTTGATATAAAAATTTCTTAATTATTTTTCTAAATCTGACAGCAAGTCTGTAAGTATTCCTTGGAAAACTGGATCTTTATGAGATTAAGTTTGCTATAGTTCTATCGGATTAGGGCAAGGGTTATGACTAGAACTAATGTAGAGTAAAGTCTTCTGAAGGTAATAATGTGATTAGCTGTTAATTTTTTCAAGAGTTTTGATGTGATAAAAATGATATACATGCAGAAGTTAAAGTCAGTCCTGTAATGCAGGAAAAGAACAGAAGCTAATTTTTTATGAGAATTATAGTATAAATAATACAGTATATTCAGATCTCCAATTGAATAGAATATGGAGTTTGTTTATGGAAGTTTATGCTGGTTAAAGATATAAATTAAGATTGGGAGCTTGAAAGTTGAATTATTCTAATGAAATGAAGCCGAGATTTTTTTTTGAATAAATGAAGAAAAATTTGTTTCAATGTTGAATTATTTGAAAATTTATATGAAATGAATTTGAGTTATTTTGATTGGTTGGATAGCTTGCATGTATGGTGAAAATGAAGAGTTTTGAAAAAGAGGTCAAATATGGGAGATTTTGAAAAATGTTGGATTTAGTTGTGTGGAGAAATTGGATTGGGGAACAAAAAATGAAGACGCTTTTGAAAAAAATGATTATTGCAGATATTAATTAAACTTAGATCATCTTTAAAAATTAGCTTTTTATTTTCAAATTTTTTGGTCTTTTTCAAGTTATTCATTAAATTGGACTCTTTGTTATTGCTTGTTCAATCAATTCAAAATTTGACTTGTAAAAATTACACAAATATTTCAGTTGTAATTAACATTCTTTGAGTAGCTGTGCTGATTCAACGTGATGCAAGATCGATTTTAATTGTAATTTAGTTTTTTTCTTGCCGTCTGTTGTAAGTAAAACGTCCAACCTCAATTAAAACATAAAGTTTTTATTTTCAAAACTAAAGTGCAAACTTTTGATAACTTGGAAAACAAATGCGGTGAAAAAAACGTTTGATTGACTTTAAAAATAAATTTAAAAAGTTTTAAACATTACGATCATTTCAGAAATATTTTTCAATGAACGATAAGGTTTTGACACAGAAAAAATCGAGCTAATTCTTTAAGGCCTACTTATATAAGTTACTTATATGTCTAAAAGTAAATTCAACGCAGTAAAAATTGTTTTTTTTGTTTTGCTTATGGCTAAGCAAATAAATTAAGGTTTTGTTTGTTCCGAGTAGAGCATGAGAAATTTTTTTAGCATTTTTTAATGGTATGTAGCTTTTTTACTTCTAAAAATAGATATTGTGCATTTTTCTTTTTGTCTTCAATTTTTCAATAATGAAAAAAATCACCGACAAAAACGACTAATTTTCTAAATATTTCAAATTTGAAATAACAATTTTTTAATGAAAAGAATAAAATAGAACACTGAAAACTACATTGAAACTGATTTAAAATCGTAAATTGTTTTCTTTATTTAATTTTGAAATAACTTGAGCTAATAATTAATCAATTCAAAAAATCATTTTTAAAGATTTTATTTAGATCAATTTTATAGATGCAACTTTTCAACTACTGACCTATGTTCATACTTTAATCGCGTTAACTTTTACGTGAAATTATTTATAAGCTATACGCAATAAAAAATTTTTAGTTTCTCTTTTTTGTCAAATTTCTTTGAAACTATCAAATTTTCAGAAAATGTCTTTAAAAGTGATGGTCGCATGCAAACGAGTGATCGATTACGCTGTCAAGGTAGGTTTTTGAAATACCGAATAAATTTATTTACTTCTTAAACATTCACAATGAATAAAACAACAGCCGAAAACTCAAAGTTTAAATTATGAAACAAAGTTAACTAAGCTAAAAAACCTATATTTTCCACATTATAATAATAAACTTATTATTAAGAAAAAACATAATATCAAACTAACACGCACCATAAAATCAACACACCCATAAAACCTAAATCCCTGAAGATCCGAGTGCGACCTGACAAACTTGGAGTGGTGACTGATGGAGTGAAGCACAGTTTGAATCCATTTGATGAGATCGCTGTAGAGGAGGCTATCAGACTCAAGGAGAAGAAGGTGGGTGGATTTGTTGTGTAATGTTATGTTTCTTTTTCCAATATAATTGGGCATTTTTTTCATATTTCATGGGAGGCCCTCATAGCTCAGTGGTTGAGCATTAGACTAATAACCTAAAGATACCAGTTTGAATTTTGTCTGGGCCGATGATTAGTAGTTCACATGGAGTAGTACTCTGTGGAACCCATCAATTGTGTAACCAAAACCCCAGGTAGGGACAATCAAATGATACACATTTTTTTCCATGAATGGTATGCTTTGGGTTTTAAAGTTGAAGTTGATTTTTTCGAAAGCCAAACAATAAAATGAATATAATTTTAGAACACTTGTTAGTTTATTTAGATGCAAAACTTTCTGTTATGGAAGTAACATTTTCAAGGCACTTGAAAATGTTACTTTGTTAATGAAAAGCTTCATACCTAAATAAACTAACCAGTGTTTTGAAGTTATATTCATTTCGAAATTGAAGGTGTTAAATATGTCTAAAAATTAAATAGAAGATATCACATGGCTCAATATTCATAATAAAAATGGTGTCATACAGTTGGTGAAGGAGGTGGTAGCAGTTTCGTGTGGTCCAACCCAGTGCCAAGTTTGCTCATTATATTCTTTTCATTTAATATTGTAGATCAAGTTTCTTTCCTTATTATCTCTCATATGAATGGAACAAAATACATTAAAAAAGTAGAAATATCGCTATCACTATTATCATCAATAATCTTTCTCAGTCAAAGTAAATACTGCAAATTATTTGAACACTAAAGGTAATTTTGTTAAGTATGAAGTTTTTCAGTAACAAAGTAACATTATCAAGTACGTTAAAATTTTAACGTACTTGATAATGTTACTTTGTTACTGAAAAACTTCATACTTAACAAAATTACCTTTAGTGTTCAAATAATTTGCAGTATCATCAACCCATTCATCCATTTATCAAGCTATTTATTTGACCCAAAAACCATCTTTTGCACCAATCCACTCAGGAGACTTTGAGAACAGCACTAGCAATGGGAGCAGACAGGGCTATCCATGTAGAAATACCAGCAAAGGAATATGAAAACACACAACCTTTTCATATCTCCAAGATACTGTCACTTCTGGCTCAGAAGGAAGATGCCAATATGATCATCCTAGGAAAGCAAGTTGGTGGTGGGATGGGTTGATGGGTGGGGGAGTGATGAATTGGTGAGTGATGTGGCTTGTATGGATTTGAGTGTGTTGGGTGGGTTGATGGAGTGAGATAGTGTGGGGTGGTGTGAGTTGATGAGTGTAGAAGGCTGATAAGGAAGTTGTAATATTGAAGTTGGTTCATATGGTTGATGGAGTGAGTAGGTTAGAGATGAAGTGAGTGTTTACTGACATGGCACTGAGATAAATGGAATATTCTGGAAGGATGGGTGCTACAAAAATAGTATTGATGAGAAAAAAGATAATTTTTATCATTTTAATTACAAAATTTAGTTGGATAATACTATCACAAGGCCATTGATGATGATTGCAACCAGACTGGCCAGATGACTGCTGCCATTCTCAATTGGCCTCAGGTCTCATTTGAGCATTGTTCCATTTTTTGTATCATTAATTATTTATAATCTTCTTCCTTATTTGCACCATTCATCTTTCATCTTGGTCTTATTCATTCATTGATTCGTCTATCATTTTCTTCTCCTCCCACCTGTCTATCATAGATTTCTGCTCAGTATTCCAAGCAACCAATCATTTTTCTCAACATTGCCACCATTCATTCATCTCATCCATCGTTCAACGAACCATACCCACCACCATCCATCTTCTACCACCCACACTCTAAAACTCACCCATCTTACTTACCACCATCATTCCTTCACACTCATCCATCTACTCACTCACTTTTCCACTCAACCACCATTCATCTCCATCATCATCATTCACCCACCCACTCATCAACCCACATCTACCCACCACTTACATTATCAAGTTTAAAAACTTCAAAGTTTTGTATACTTGACAATGTAAGTTCAACTTACGAAAAACTTGGTATTTTTCAATTAATAAAAGTGTTTGATTCAAATCATTTTCTTTGCCACCTCTTCACTCACCCACCCACCACCACCATCTTTCTACCCAACACCAACATTCCAGGGCACATTTGCCTCCAAGTTGGAAGTATCAGATGATTCAGTGGTGACAACGAGGGAGGTTGATGGTGGCATGGAGACTATTAAGGTGGATTGCCATAATAATAATAAGAATATTATGATAATTTCAATAATAATAACAGTAATAATAAAATTGATAATCATTATAACGTTGAAAAAAAAACAAAAATTAAATATTAATAATATAATTATTAAAATTTAACAGCGCTTTCAACATTACAATATCCCTCTCAACAGCTGAAGTTGCCTGCAGTCATAACAACCGATCTGAGACTTAATGAACCTCGTTATGCTACTCTGCCTAATATTATGGTAGGTAGATGAGGGATGAGTGGGTGGGTGGTGGAGGGATATTGGGTAAATAGCGATTGGATGAGTAGGTGGTGATTTGGTGGCTTAATATGGATAGTTGGGGTTGAGTGTTAGATATGGGCAGATGATGAATGGGTAGGGAGATGGGGAGAAATGGGTGGGTATGTGTGCAGATGGATAGTTTTGAGTGGAGGTTTGTAGGAAGATAGTAAGTGTTGTATTATAGTAGGGAATAATAATAATGATAAGCTATTTATTTTTATTGTTTTTTTATTGTTAACATTTATATGAGTTTTATTGAAATTGTTTTATCATGTATTATATGAATTTAAATAATTATATTTCAATATTTGAAGAATTTCATTTTTTTTATTTATGTTTAGCATCATAGAATTAATATTAAGTTACGTTACCATGGCAGTTAGCAACGTCTTTAAGTTTGTATACTTGATAATGTGAGTTCAGCTTACGAAAAGCTTCGTGTTACTTAGTTAATAAAAGTGTTTGATTCAAATTGTTTTTATATTACTTTCATCAGCATGATAATTACATCAGAAACGCTCAAACATCATCACCCAATAACACCACTTTCTTCAACAGAAAGCCAAAAAGAAGCCTCTAACAAAGACCACGGCGGGAGAGTTAGGTGTGGACTTGGCACCCAGACACACAGTTTTATCGGTCGAGGAGCCCCCAGTGAGACAGGCTGGTATCAAGGTGGAAAGTGTAGAAGAGCTCGTTTCTAAGCTCAAGGAGGCTGGAGCTATATAGGGGTTGTTGTGCAGTGTGTGGAGGAGGATTTTATGGGGTGCTGTGTGGGTAGTTGTGCAGTATGAAGAGTGTTGGGTGCTGGTGTACAAGGATTTACTATTATTAGGTTAAGAGCGGCTAAAGTTTGATAAGTGTCCCACATTGATTTGAAGGCCAGGAAGGCGATGTAGTTATTACTTATCAAATCATGAGAGATTTTTTAGTTTACCTGTTATATGGTTCATTATTAATATTATAAATAAATTTGATCAATCCTTGATGCAAAAATCATGTTTTGTATATTAATTTTTCATACAATTTCTTTTCTTATTATCTTAAGTTCATTTTTTTCCTTCATCAAAGTTGAAAATGATTCTTGAAATGTTAATTTTTCGAATAATCCCCGTTACATTCTAATCAAAGATAACATATTATGTAAACTAAATTTATTTTTGATTATTAATTTTATCCAAATTACAATAAATCTTCCTTCACCTTTCTGACATCTTAATGGCACCTGATGTTTTATATCGTCTGTCACCCACGAGTTCAAGCTGTGGAGGTTTAAATAAAGGAACACTCGTACCCAATCCAACTTTTCAAAAAATTAAATAAAAGTTATGTGGCTTGGAAACAAAGAGAAAATAAAAAAATTTACGTCTTTGCATGTTTACCTGTTCAAATAGATACGTCACAGTGAGGTAAACAAACAAAAAGTGTTTATTAATTAACTTTTCAGACATCGTATGTATTTTTCGTTAATATTTTGTAACGAAAAACATCTATTTAAAAAATTTTTTTAGTACGTTTATACAATAAATGTAATAAAAATTCTTCTCAATAGATGTTTTGCAAAATATTTATGGATCTAAATCACAAAGCTTTTCATACGGCAAAAAAAATGTAAGTTAAAGTTACGAAAAGCTTCGTGATTGAGATTAATTAATACTTTGTGCTTGTTTATTTCACTAGTTCAGCTATTTTACGTCATCAAAAGGCGCCATATTTAATTAAAACAAAAAACAGATGCACATAGATCTTTTACAATGTTTAAATAATGCGAACTTTTTTATTCACTATAAAAGCAACAAAAACTATAACTCAATGTTTTCAGAGCTTCGCTGCAAATTAAAGAGAACAAATAAGTTTTGAGAGATTTGCAAAAGGAAAAGAGAAATAAGTTTCAGAAAAAAAGACCAGCATGTGAAATAGAAGATTTAGCATGATAATGAGAAAAAGAAATGATGTCAAATTGAGAGCAGGATGAAGATCTAAGACCTGGGCGATAAGGAGATTAGTTGATTCTGAGAGAAAGAGGAAGAGTTTGAGTTAATTGTTTCATACATGATACAACAGGTTTTAGAGCTATATTTGAGGAAAAACCAGAAAGAGTGATGTGAGAGAACTTAGATGTGCGAACGACAAAGCCAGCTGCACAAAAGCTTTGTTGAGTAAAACAAGAGTGGTACATTGAAGTGAAGAGATTTGCAGTAATCAACGCGGTAAGGAATAGGAGAACAGACGAAAATTTTGAGGAAAGACTCTTTGAAATCACTAAGGAAGAAAGAAGTTTTATCTCTTCGGTAATAAAAGAGAAAGCAATAGATTTTATTTAAGCTTTAAAACAGAAAAAAAAACAGTTGAACAGAATCAAAAATGAGATTCTACACTACTAATGTTATATAGCTGAAGAGTGAAATCAAGAGACGAATAGACATTTAGATTTGTTCAAGTATCTTAGATTGAATTTGCAATGTTGATTTTGAGATGAAGGCACTCTGAGAGATGATCGAGCTAGAAAGTCTCCATTGACATTATTTATAACCTTATATTTCTCTTTAAGTGTTTTAGTTACAAGTTATAATATTGGCTATATAAGGAAGTTCTATTTTTGACTCATCAGTTTCACCGGTCTTCTATCATTTTTCTCTTTCTTTCTTGCGTTTGCCATAAATTTTATTTAACTAGTTCTAATTTTGAATATGTTCTTTTTCTCAGTTTATATCTCTTTTATTTATCAATTTTTTAGTATTTATACTGTTTACTTTATCATTGCTAAGTCTACACCTGTATACTGTGGGATCAATGATTTTGTCGGTGTTGCATGGTTTTTCTAATGCATTTAGTGTTTGTAAGCAACTTCTTTATACTCTTTCTTGGTCTTGTCGTTTTTTTGTTATGCTTCGTAAAACCTAAAAGATTAGTTTTAGAAGGAAGTCTAGTATACTTGATAATGTGAGTTCAATTTTCGAAAAGCTTTGTGTTTTTATTCAGTTAATAAAAGTTTAATTCATTCGTTTTTGTTAATAGGCTAGTTTAGTTAATCAAAAAGAATTCTGTTTTTGAATTCTTTTAAATGATGGATTTGAAAAAAGTGAGGTCTAGTACTGTGTTTGGTCCTTTTTAAACCACGAGAAGTGAACACAAGTGGTCAAGCCATTGTTGTTGTTTCTTTAAAAAGATATTTCTCATTATACAAATTGGATTCATTTTACAGTTTATCGTGAATCTTTCTAGTTGCATTTTAAAACCTTTTTTTATATTTAACTCTATTAACATCAAATATTTCTAAGTATTTGTATTTCCCACGACATTATTAGTTTTACCATCGTAGTGGTCTTGAAGACTTAATCAGTTTCAGGCCACTGTAATAATATTCGTTATTTGTTTGTTTTATCAAAAAACTCAACATAAAATTAGTCTACTACCGCCGAATTTTAACTCTCACTTGAACTATTTTCAATCAATTATTTTTTTTATCATAATAATTGAAATTTTAATCCTTTCAAATAAATTCAATTTTTTAATTTTAATTGAGCTGCATTTCTGCTCTTTGGTGGTTCTAATATGGCCGTCAAGTCAAAACAGTCGCCATTGTTTCTTCGAAAAATAGTTTTAAAACTGGGAAGTACTGCGGTAGGAAAAATATAATTACCAAAGTTTCCGCAAATTAATTTTTTCCACAAGTTGACTCCTTCAAAAGTCACACAAGGTTTTGCTTCCCAGAGTTGGTAGGGAAAAAACATTCATTTGGATTAACAAGAAAATTTGGACTACTTTTTTTTATCGCTCTATATTAGGGTTTCTTTAGCATAACAGATGTTTCACAGAGCGCTATTCTTTGTTTTTTTTTTCTCATGTAAGACCTCAGCCGCTCTCACGGGGTCGGTCCACAGACTCTCGGGGTCCAGTGTGGTACTTATTTTGTGGCAAGTGAAGAGGTGAAGGGTGTCAGAGTGGGCATGAAGGTGGAGGATTAGATGAGGGTGAGATTTTGTTGAGGTATGAGAGGATGAAAGGTGATTTGTTTGATCTGAGTTAGGCGAGAGTGCGGTGAGTGTGGTGGTCTAGGGTGTTCTCTGATTCATGAATGAGTGGGGGTTGCTTGCTGAAGATTTTGTTGTGATAGATCATATGTAGTCATGTACTAATTTTTTGTGTATTGTTTTCATATTGTTTTTTATTTGTGTGTGAGAGGTGGTCTGGGTGGAGGAGGGTATGTTTAGGGTGTAGTTGATGTTGTTGTTGAATGTGGATTGTTTTTTGTACCTGGGGTGGGCTTCTTATGTGGTGAGTGGGTGTAGGGGATGAGTGGGGTGGGAGGCTTTTTGTATGAGTTTTGATGCGTGAAGTTTGGGATGGTTTTGGAGTGGGAGGATTTTGGTTTTTGAGTGGAGGTGTTGGGTGTTGGTGTCTAGGGTGCAGCCAGTGATTGTTCTTAAGGCTGCGTTTTTGATTTTTTGGAGTTTGTTGAGGGAGGTAGATGAGATGATGGGTGACCAGATGGTGTTGGCGTATTCGATGATGGGAAGGAGTAATGTTTTGTATGTGGTGATGAGTGTTTCCTTGCTTTTTCCCCAGTGTGTTGATGTGAGGAGTTTAAGGAGATTGAGTGTTTTTTGCTTTGGTGATGGTGTTGTCTGTGTGGGTGGAGTATTTTAGTTTGGGGTCAAAAGTTAAGCCAAGGATGGTAGGGTTGGAGGTGGTGGGGATGCGAGTGTTGTTGATGTGGATGTTCAGGGGTTTGTTGTATTCTGATGGGTTAGGGGTCATGAGAGTTGATGTAGTTTTGGTTGATTTGTAGGTTGTCATTGTGAGCCCATGTGTGTATTTCATTGAGATATGGGAGGAGATTCTGGGTGGCTGTGTTGGTGTTGGAGTGGGATGATGTTATGGTGATGTCGTTTGCGTAGATGATGAGGTTGAGTGAGCTGATTTTGGAGAGTGGTATGTCTGAGAGGTATATGTTGAATAGAGTGGGTGATAGGACGCCTCCTTGGAGAACACCTGCTTTGATGTTTGTGTGTTTGGATGTGTGATTGTTGTATGAGGTGTATTGTCGGCGGACTTTTCGCTATTCTTTGTGTACTTAAATGTCGGCCCGCGCGGGATTGAACCTGGTTAATTTAGATTATTAGTCTAATGCTCTACCAACTGAGCTAAGTTGACCAACCAATTTTGTAATAATGCTCAACTTGCGAGTTTTGAGCTTTAGAACAAATTTTATTCAAATTTTGTAAACAAAATTTTTTCTACATTTTGTTTTATCTTACAAACTGAAACACAATGATGAGCCACAGGATAACTTAAAATACATATTTAGCCATTCCACTGAAAAAGATTGGTCTGTCATTTTTTGAATTTCTTAGCTTTGGTATTTATTAGTTTTATTTTATATGACAAGGTTTTTTAAATAACCTCATACCAAAACAACTGGAGTTAAAGGATATTTTCCATTCATGTTATTGCTTCAGTTATCACCATGGTCCTTCAAAACTAGTGTTGTTATTGATAACTATGCACTCTGAAATATTTCAAAACCCGTGGTGAAAACTTTTCTGGATGGTTGAGGCATCCAGATTATTGAAGACTTGCACATCATCATCATCACTAACATCATCTTCGTTTTACGTCCGTTCTCATGCTAGTTACTGCATAAAATTACAATCATGAGAAAAACACAATAAAAATTGAATTCCAAAAACGTTTAATAAAGTCGAATATATAAATTTACAAGTTATCAAAATATCTCCGTTGTTGACTTCCAAGTCTTGTAACTATATTGTAAATGGGTTATGAATTGTAAATTAATTATTATTAGTAAATGTAATTATGATTTGTGAATTTAATTATGATTAGTAAATGTAATTATGATTTGTGAATTTAATTATGATTAGTAAATGTAATTATGATTTGTGAATTTAATTATGATTAGTAAATTTAATTATGATTTGTTAATGTAATTATGATTTGTAAATGTAATTATGATTTGTAAATGTAATTATGGTTTGTAAATGTAATTATGATTTTTAAATGTAATTATGGTTTGTAAATGTAATTATATATCTTAAATGATCGACAAATGTAATTAAAAAATGTGAATTGAAGTTTAGTTTAAATTATAAATTTTTAAATGAAAATAAAAATTGTAAATTATTTGTAAAAAAAACAAAAATTGCAAATTATTTGTAAATGAAACTGTAAATGTAATTATGAAAAGTATTTGTAAATGTAAATTGATCGTTTTACATCATGATTAATTCAATGCAATTTTGCAACAACAGTCAATAGATTCGGTGTGTTAACGAAAGAAAATGTGAAGCAGCGAAGAAACAAAAGTTTTCAGTTACTGAAACCATGAAAAAGTTTCGAAAACCATTAGAATAATGAACAAAACATACTCATTTATAAAAAATGAATATATGTAGTTTTATATACTTCAAATGAATTTTTAATACAAGCATATTAATTGATCAATATAACCTAATTTAAATTGAACCATCAGCATCATCATCACCACTACCATCATCATCATCACTCTTACCATAATCATTCTCACCACCATCATCATCATCACTTTTTTCTTCAAGCTAGCATCCAAATAATACACTCCAAATATAAGTATAGGACAGCTTACTATTACTAATAAATCGTTTAAAAGCAAAATCGATCAAAAAGGTGCAGAAGATAATGGAGACTTAAGCCACGTATGTTCTACAATGCATCTATAGTACAGTATAAGTTGGTATAAAAAGGACAATAATAATTATTATTTCTATTATAGGTAATAATAATAACTATAATTATTATAATAAACAATGATCATAATAATTATATTAACAAGAATAACTATGATGATATTATAAAAAGTAGTAATAAAAAAATCAATAGATTTAATGAAGCGTGAAGTAGTAGTAGTACGTAAGAGAACTTGGAGATACACAAAGCCATAAACACGATATTTCATAACTGATCTATTATTAGCATTCATATTTTTTATAATGTTTTATTATCCACCAATCACCATCGATCTAGATGATATATTAATATCCACCAATCACCATCCACCTACGTGGTCTGTTATTATCCACCAATCACCATTCACCATTGATCTACGTGGTCTGTTATTATCTACCAATCACCATTCACCATTGATCTACCTATTTTGAAGGTAATGATTATCAGATTTAAATCTTTTTAAAGTGATGGTATTTAAATATTTTGGTGGTCTTGAAACTCACTGGGTTGAGCGCCACTATAAAACACTCCTCAAAGTATTATTATTTTTGTTGTTCTTATTATTATTATTATTATCAATATTATTATTTTTATTATTAATGACATAGCAAATACTTCCTGAAGTTTTTAAACAAAAATTTTTATAATGTTGAATTTATTGCAAATGTTTCCACCTATGATTATCAAGTAATTTCAATTCCACTTCACCGTTGTATAAAACTTACTACTTATTGAAAATATCCAACCTTTATATAAAAATCTCATCCAATCACATTTCTTTTACTTAAATAGCATTCTATTTATAGTTTTCTCATCTAATAACAAAATTAAAAAATATTAAGTCATTGAAAAGTATAAAAGCATTTGTATTAATACTATAAATATAGTTATCACTGTTATTACCATCCATGTGAAATATATTTTATCAATTTGCAGAAAACTGTGATTATACCATATGAAATAGATACAAAAGTCTTTCATGAAATATAACAAATAATAAACTTCAAGAATAAATGAAAAAAAAATTTTGAATATTTATTATTATAACTTTTATTTATTAAAGATTTATTTTAATAAATCTTTTGTGTTTGTTTTTTGGGAACATTTGTGTCAGAATACTACATTAGATACAAGATGCATAACCATGCTTCATGCTTTAGAGCACAAGATCAAGTGCAAAACTTTGAATCAATTAAGCCAATTAGCTTATATTTCTGTACATGTCCCAGTAACTGGGGATGACAGCAGTCGGTCTAGATTATTGTTACTATCTTGGAGAAATCGATACAAAATAGGTAATAATATGAACTTTGGGCAGAAAATAATTAAATTATAATATATTGAGATTTTGAAATATAATCATTAACAATCAAATTGAACTTCAATTGAATGCATACAATGTAATAAGATTTTAAAATATACCTTATTGAAAGTATATAAATATAAAATGACTCATTTTTTAATCGTTTTGAATTTCAGATAACTTAAAACATACCAAGCTGTTTATAGAATTCAATGTCATAAGCGTAATCTAATTAACTTACCTCATGATGTGAGACAAAAGAAGTTAAATGAATAATAATGAAAACAATAATAATAACAATACTAATAATAATGTTTATAACAACAATAAAATTAATAAAGATAATGATAACATGAACCAGTGATAACCTATCAGACATAATAAAATAATATCTATTGTGACAACTAAAATCCACCAATCTGTCCCATTGGCGACACACCTAAACATACTCACACGAATACATCTATCAGTAAACCTTCTTCAACCATTGACGGCACATCTTAACAAAACTACATGGGTATTTCACTATATATAAAATTAATTATTATTAAGAATCTATAATAAGACCAATCAAAGCATTTACCAGTGAATACAGGCATCTTATGGGATAAAGTCACTGTCCTACCGATAGGTAGTATTGGTTTTTATAATTGGATATTTGGGTTGTTTTTATTTGTTATTATTATTATTGTTGTTCCTACTATTTTTTTTTTATAATATTAATAATAATATTATTACGATCCTTATTATTTTGTTGTTCTTCTCGTTCTTCTTATTATTAGTATTGTTTTTATTATTATAATTAATACTGAAGTGTTGTTTTTTTACTTTCGTTATCATTATTGCCACTATGAAATCAGCAATGAAAAGCATCAATATATACAATATAACATAAAACAATAAAAATAAAAATTCAAAAAAAAAAAAAAAGAATGACAGGAATAATAATAATAATACTAATAATAAACCATAATAATCTTAATAAAAAAATAATTATAAAAAAAAATCTAAAAAAAAGATTTAAATCAAATCAAATCAAATATAGTGGCCAAACACCATCGCAAATAAATTCCTTCAAATTGAGTAATTCGATTAACTTAATTTAAGTAATAAAAAAAACAAGACAACACTTAAAAAAAACAGAAAAAATGCGAAGCATGAAAATAAATCAAGAATAGAAACACTATTGGTAAAATAATAACAAGATGAAATGTAGGAAATAGTAAAAAAAATCAATAATAGAAAAAAAAATGAAAAATAATAACAATAAAAAAATAACAAGAATAAAATAATAATGATAATAATAATAAAGATAATAATAAATTCAAATCAAAACATAACAATGAACTATTGTGTTTTGGCATCAAAAAGATATGAGTTGGATGGATAGATAGATAGATGGATAGATAGATAGATGAATAGATGGGAAGATAGCTAGATAGATGGATGGATGGATAGATAATTGGTTGGATGTATGGATAGATAGATGGATGGATGGATCAATGGGTAGATAAGTTAATGGGTAGATGAAATAATGAATAAATAGAGATAAATAAATTGAAAAATAAATAGATAGATAAATAAATAGATAGATAATGGATGGATGCATTTAGAAATTTCTGATGAGACAAATAATTATGATAGACAATCAGTCAAAAAAACTTTTTTGGAAATATATGTACATATATTATAATAAAAGAACAATAATAAAGCTTTTTTATTATTATTATTGAAAAGCTTTCGAAAACAAAAAAAATTTATTACTATTATTACTGTTGTTATTCTGATTATTATTGTTGTTCTTATCATTATTGTTATTATTTTTTTGTTATTCAGAACATCAAAGTCGTTTTTTAGCAAATTCAGGCCACCACCATTACCTCAACTACTGCTACTTATAGCAACAAAATTATTCTTAATATTATTATTATTGTTATATTTCTACATAATTTATTTAATATTTATTCAATTGAACTTATCTAGTATTCTTTCTATTAGTATTAAAATTATTATTTTTTTTTTTATTATTATTTTTATTATTATCACCAAGAACCTTCAAACTACTTTTACTATCATCATCACCACCACAACTACTACTACCATTAACAAAACCTTCATCATCTTCATCATCATCATCATCATCATCATCATTAACATTGAGGTCTCTGAATACATCATGCCATAGTTTGTTCTGAGATGAGGATGATGACACTCCTGATGATGATACTCCCGATGAAGAGGAAGAGGAGTAGGAAGAAGAAGAGAAGAAGGAAGAGGAGTTAGGAATCGGTGTATATCCTAACTTTCCTTCTAATTCTAAGAGTTGACCTAGATTAGAATATGTTTATTGGTTTAAAATATCTAATAAGAATTGACCTAGATTGGATTACGTCTATTAGTTGTGGTTTTAAAAAGCTAATAAAACTGAAACATGAATTCATTACATTAAGTAGATAAAAATATCATCTTATGAATAAAAAGCAACAGTATAAACAGAAACATCTGACCTAGAAAGTTGAAATTTGGAGCTACGATTGGTCGAATACTCTTGACCCACTTGAAAGCCTTTTTTGTTATTGTTTCATTCAATCACCCACGTCTACATTTTTGACCATTCATCCCCTCATCCACTTATCCTTCATCAATCCACCCACCTATGCACCAACTCACTACCTACACATTTCTGCACCAACTTATCCATTGAATTAATCACCTACCTACCCATCAAACCACAAACACTCGCTCCAACACACCAACCCACAAACACCCGCACCAACACACCAACCCACAAACATCCGCTCCAACACACCAACCCACAAACACTTTCCGCCATTCACAGCCTTCCCCTCCACCCACCTGCATCATAGGCATACGATACTTCTGCATGAGGTATGACATGGCGATCGATGCCGATCTGTGATATTATTATTATTATTATTATTATTATTATTATTATTATTATTATTATTATTACTATTGTGATTATCGGTATTATTATTTTGATTATTATCATGATTATTTTTGTTATTATTACTCCAACATCATCCCACCTCGACACTCCAGCTTGACAATGAACCAGAACTTTCCCTCCCTTCATCCTTGCATCCTCTGATAAAAAAAATAATAAGCATCATTATAAAAATTAGTAGTAGTACCCACCACATAGCAACACAACCCCCACACAACAATATAACTCACCACACAACAACATGGCCCCCACACAACAACACAGCCCACAGAACAACACAACCACCACACAGCAACACAACCCCCACACAACAACAACACAACCCCCACAACAACATAACCCCCACACAACAACACAACTCCCCTGGTCCTGGGCATGACGTTAAAAGGCACCTGTCCAAGGCATGACATTAAAAGACATCTACGCCCTAGCATTTAGGCCTGCTAGTTGGTGGCGCTGCTATCCTTTCAGGGTACAAAGCTGAACAACTCTTCTCTGTCCTCCAGTAATCCTTTGGGCTTACTTATTTTATCTTGTTATAAGATAATTTTTTTGAGAAAATATTCTTAATCTTTTTTCTACTGAATTCTTTATAAGGTTGAGAATGATGGGATAAAAGAAGAAGCAAAGACCCCAAAAAACTTTGGAAGAAACAAGAAAATGGAGATACAAATTTGATGATGAGGTCTGTGAAGGTCCTGGGCATAACGTTAAGACACCTGTCTAGGGCATGACATTAAAAGGCATCTACGCCCCAGCGTTTAGGCCTGCTAGTTGGTGAGGCTGCTACCCTTTCAGGGTACAAACCTAAGCAACATTTCCCTGTCCTCCAGTAATCCTTTATGTTCATTAATTTCATCTTGTTTCAAGATAATTTTTTTGGAGAACCTCACACAGACTGTTTCATCAGGCTAGGTTCTTGGGAAAAGTTTTTAATATGCAAAGAAAACATCCTAAGACCAACACTAGCAGCCTGATGATGAAGATAGAGTACGTTCCTAACCTAAACGGCAGAACATGGGGGATAATAATAAAAAAATAAAAAAAAACAACCCCCACACAACAACACAACCCAACACATAACAACACAACCCAAAAAATAACAACACAACCACACACTGACCTATAAACTTGTAAGCCATTTCAAAGTATTGCTTAAGATTCTGACCGCCATTGTCCAATGCAGGCAGTCGTAAATAGGTCAAGTGTTGTATAGGCATTTGGATGTGACGTGTGACGTTGAGGATGTGTGTAATTCCTTCTTTTTGTAGTAGTGCTTGGTTTAGTGAGTCTTGTTCGTTGCCTGTGTGTGTGTGTGTTTTCATGTGAGATAAAATCTACAAAAAGTACTACATACAGGACATAAATAATTACTGACTTTAACCAGTGGTGTAAGATGGTGATGTAATGAAGAGGGAAATTTATTGAGGCATTTGAGTAGAATTGTAAAACGATGTGAGAGTGGCTTTATAAAAATGCTTTTGATAGAAATAACAATAAAATCAAATTCACCACTACAACTAATCTGTTATTATAGTTGTTATTATTATTATTACTATTATTATTATTATTATTACTTACGTTTTCCTTATTGCCAATAATAAATTAAAACCAAAACTATTTGCAGTGGAGGTACTAGTCACAAAAATCTAGATTTTAAAATTCCAATATTACCCGTTCATTTTTGAAGCTGGTTGGTCTGTTATTACAACTAAGAATATTTTCGTTATTTTTATTAATAATTTTATTTTTGTTAGCATTAATATTAATTTTATTTATAATATCACAATTCTATTTTTCAAACTATCTCTTCTTAATTTTTCTTCACTAAAACTAATATTTTACTAGTAATATCAAAATTATCGGAAAAATTATTATTATGTTTATGATCAGTTTTGTGATCATTATTTTTATTATTATTCAAGCAGTAAAGTAGATGATTCATAGCAGCATATGTAGAAGTTAAAAAAAAAAAATAATAACAGAATAAAAATAATAATATTGAAAATTGCAATACTGTGATTATCATTATCTGTATCATAACTATTGCTTTCATAGTTTAAATGATTATTCATTCATTATTATTATTATTTTTTAATATTTTCGAAACTCGTTTGGTTTAAATTGTGATGATAAACTAGTGCTTTGTTCAATCTATTGATCTAATCTTATTATTACTATTTTTATGATTGAATATTTATTATCCTTCTTATTATTATTATTGTTATTATCATCAAAATTGTTAAATTTATCATTCAAGTACTCTTAATGGTTTTATCTTCATTTTTATTGTTATTATTATTTTTATTATTATTTTATTATTGGTATTATTATTGTTGCTTCGTTTATTAATATACAAATATAACTATTACTCTTTTTATTCAACTTAATATTAATATTATTTTATTATTGTTGTTGCTTCATTTATTGGTGGTAACAAACTCTTACAATAAAAGTGACAAAGATTATAAAAGATAATAAAAAACGAAAATAGAAACAATAAAAAATATTTGAGCGATAAAATATTACAAGTTTTTCCGTACTGATGCATTACAAATGCTAGCAGTAGTATATAAT
The DNA here is from genome assembly GCA_964035795.1 of Pterobdella sp. o SKG-2022. Taxonomy (NCBI): domain Eukaryota; kingdom Metazoa; phylum Annelida; class Clitellata; order Hirudinida; family Piscicolidae; genus Pterobdella; species Pterobdella occidentalis. The sequence continues at coordinate 4,861,336 of OZ038327.1, forward strand.
TTGAAATATTTTCCATTGCTGTCATTCAATGATGATACAAATGAATGAATTTATGAATTACCTTGATAATAATAATAATAATGAAAAGAATAAAAATAATAATAAAAATATATATGATAATAAAGAAATAACAAAAATAAATAATGAAAACTATAATAAAAGCATATAATAATAATAATAATAATAATAATAATAATAATAATAATAATGAACAATAAAAACAAAAATTTTATAATGTTATTATTCTATATTTGTAGAAGCAGATAAAATTCTTCAGATGCTGGTAAAACTTCATTTGCTGTTGGTGCATACTTCTATTGTTATTGGTATTCCCTTTTATTGATATGGTTTTATATATTATTTTTATTATTAATATCGAAAAGATTATTATTGTTATTGTTAATATTAAGATTGTTATTCTTATTATTAAAATTATTCTTATTCTTAAGATAAATATTGTTATTATTAGTATTATTATTGCTTTTATTAAAATTATTATTGTTATTACCAATATTATTTTTGTTGTTAGTGAGATTACTATTATTTTTATTTTTATTATTATTCTTTTTATTATTTCTATTTTTATGGAAACATTCATTAATATTATTATACCTTAATTATTCTTCCATAACAAAAATATTTAATCAGAACAATAATATAATTATTTTTATTTATTAATATTATTTTTTTATCATTACTATTATTAAATTTATTGTTTTCGCGATGAATTTTTTTTGTTCCTAATTACTATAATTGTGAAGTCTTTTATCCGAAGTTAGAAATACGTAAAGAAAACGATAATACTAATAAAAATAAAAATAATAATAATAACAATGGATAGCAACAAAAAATTTAAATATTTCGCTACTTATTATTCTTTTTATAACAATTAATACACAAAAAAAACAAGAACAATAATAATATAAATAACAATAGATAAGTTTATTTTTATTATTTCTATTATAAGTATTATTCCTATTATTACGATTTAAATGAAACACTTTTATTAACTGAATAATAACCCGAAGCTGAATGTAATTTCAACTCACATTATCAAGTATACAAACTTAGTTAAGCATTATTATTTATTATTATTATGATTATTATTATTATTTATTATTATTATTATTATTATTATTATCATCATTACCACCACCCAAACTCACCAATGTACAAAAAAGGCAGTAGGATAGAGATAGTAGCGTTATCTATATCGTTGGTGGAAGAGGAGGAGGAAGAGGATAATTGGATGGGGTCAGAGGGATGAGATAAGTTGTGGACACATAAGTGTTGATGTTTTTGTTGGAAGTGTTTGATGCCGCCTGGTGGGTGGGTGGATGGATGTGGGTGAGTTGGAGGTGATAGATGGTGGGTGGAGAGGGTGGTGGGTAGATGGAGGTAGGTGAGTTGGAAATGTTTTATTGATAGATAGGTACAAGAGAAGTGGATGGGTAAAAAATGGATACTTGGGTAGTTTGGAGACAGTGGGAGATTAATGGATGGTTAGAATGAAAAATAAAAAATAACTAAATAAAGACTTGATGAAGAGTTAGTTGGCTACAGTGCTGAATAAAAAAACAAATAGATGAAGATTAATGAATGAAGCAATCGATACTCAAGTAGGTATGGAACAACGAATGATATAACCTGCCGAAGTGATTAATTAAATCAACTACCAATTGCGGACGAATGAATATTGGAATGAGGTACATACAAAAACGATAGAAGAAATAAATGATCCAGAAATAGGACGAATATGAAGAAATGGAGTTTATGGAATAGCGTTTGATAATATAGGGTGGTGGATAAGTGAAAGAAAAAAAGTCAAGTCGATATTATACGTTGAATTAAACGATTTAATAAAAAAGAGTGAAAATATAACAAAAAATAAACAGATAGTTATAAAGATAAATAGATAGATAGATAAATAGATGGATAGATAGACAGACAGAGAAATAGATAGATGAAAAGATAGATAGATATGAATAGATAGATAGATAGATAAAAAATAAACAGATGGATAGATAGATAGATAGATAGATAGATAGATAGATAGATAGATAGATAGACAAGTAGATAGATAGATGAATGGATAGATAGATGGATAGATAGATGGATGGATAAATAAATAGATGGATAGATAGAAATATAGAAAGAAAGATAGATAGATAGATAGATAAAAAATAAATAGATGGATAGATAGATATAGATAGATAGATAGATAGATAGATAGATAGATAATTAGATAGATAGATAAATGGAGAGATAGATGGATAGATAGATAGATAGATAGATAGATAGATAGATAAATAAAAAGATAGATATATAGATAAATAGACAGACAGATAGATAAATAGATAGATAAAAAAAAAGACAGATGGATAGATAGATAGATAGATAAATAGATAGGTAGATATCTAGATATATAGTTAGAAAGTTATAGATATAAAGATAGATAGGTAGATAGAGAGATATAGATAGAGAGATAGATAGATAGATAGATAAATAGATGGCTAAATAGATAGATAGATAGATGAATAGATAGATAAAAAAATTGATAGATAGATAGAATGATAGATAGATAAATAGGTGGATAGGTAAATCTATAGATAGATAGATAGTTAGATAGATAGATGAATAAATAGATGGCTAGATAGAAAGATAGATAGATAAAAAAATAGATAGATTGATAGATAGATAAATAGATGGATAGATAAATCTATGGATAGATAGATAGGTAGATAGATAAACAGATGGATATATAAATATATATATAAACATATAGATAAATAGATAGATAGATAAATAAATAAATAGAAAGATATATATAGATAGATAGATAGATAGATAGACTGATATAAATATAAATAGATAAAAAGAAAGACAGATAAATAAATGGATAGAAAGATACATATATGGATAGATAAAGGGATACAGAGATAGATAGAAAGATAGAGGAATAGATAAATAGACTGACAGATATATATAGATAGAAAGATAGATAAATAGATGGATAGATAGATAGATTGATAGATAGATAAATAGATGGATAGATAGATCTATGGTTAGATAGCTAGAAAAATAATAAGATAAACAGATGGATAGATAAATATATATATATAGATAAATATATATATACAGATGAATATATTTATATCAATAAAGATATATATATATATATATATATATATATATATATATATATATATATATATATATATATATATATATATATATAGAAATATAAATATAGATAAATATATATATACAGATAAATAGATAGATAGATAAATAATATATATATATATAGATAGATAGATAGATAAGAAGATATATAGATGGGCAGATATAGATATATCAAAATTGATGGATAGACAGATACATAGATAGATAGCAAGATAGATAGATAGATGGATAGATAGATATAGCAAGAGATAGAGAGATAGACAGACAGATATATACATAGATAGATAGATAAATAGATAGATAGATAGATAGTTAGATGGATAGATAGATAGATAAATAGATAGATAGATAGATAGTTAGATGGATAGATAGATAGTTAGATGGATAGATAGATAGATAGATAAATAATTAGATAGATAGATAAATAGATCTATGGATATATATATATATATATATATATATATATATATATATATATATAAGAAGATAGACAGATATAGATATATAAATTGATGGATAGATACATAGATAGATGCATAGATAGATAGATTAAAAAATAGATAGATAGGTAGATAGATGGATAGATAGACAGACAGATATATAAGATAGATAGATAGATGAATAGATATATAAATAGACAGACAGATATATAAAGATAGATAGATAGATAGACAGATAGAAAGAGAGATATAAAGATAGATAGATAACTAAATAGATATAAATAGATAGCTAGTTAGATTGATAAATAGATAAATAAATAGCTGGATAGATAGATAGATATAAATAGATAGATAGTTAGATTGATAGATAGATAGATAAATAAATAGCTGGATAGATAGATAGATATAAATAGATAGATAGTTAGATTGATAGATAGATAGATAAATAAATAGCTGGATAGATCGATAGATATAAATAGATAGATAGTTAGATTCCTAGATAGATAGATAAATAAATAGCTGGATAGATAGATAGATATAAATAGATAGATAGTTAGATTGATAGATAAATAAATAGCTGGATAGATAGATAGATATAAATAGATAGATAGTTAGATTGATAGATAGATAGATAAATAGATAGATAGATAGATAAATAGATAGATAGATAGATAAATAGATAGATAGATAGATAGATAGATAGATAAATAGGAAGATAGATAGATAGATAATGAATCATACATCAGTAAACAACACACGTCAATCTTGACTTCAATTCTCTTCTTGGGTGTCCGTGTTTATAAAAAAATGTTTATTCCATATTATTTTTTTCATTATTTTTATTATTATCAAAATACTATTTTTATTTTGATTTTTGAAGATTAATATTTTTTTGTTTGTTTGATTATTATTTTAACATATATTATCATATTTATTTAAAATATTTTTTATTTATTTATTAATACACTTAAATTTTTTTTCAGCATTATTAAAAAATATATTAATAATCCCTATCTTTTAGTGTAAATAAAATTAATTTTACATTTTCAAGTACTTAAATAAAAAAATAATTGATGTAATTTTGAAATATTCAAATTTTTTCAATGTTTGAAAGTAATATTTCAAAAAACATTCATAAATGATTTATAGTCATAAATAATCGCCTCTATAAAAATAATAATACAAGTGTTCAAACAACAAAAACATTAAAACTAGAAGGGACAATTATTTATATAAGACAAATAATATCAAATACGAATAAAAAAATCCAAAACAAACACACGCACACACACACAAACCTGCTAGATAAAGGACATTGGGAGTGAGCTTACGAAGACTATTGAAGACGAGGACGAAGGGGTGATTGGGGTTGACTTCACTTACGTCATCTGTGTCATTATCGTACAACACGATCATCGGCTGGTGATTGTGGCGCGAAAAAATTCGTTTAAAAATTGATTTAGCGTCTTTAGGACCGGAAATAAGGTCGATCACGTCGATCTTTCCGTTTTTGAGCCTCTTGCGAGTGATACAGTCAGAACAAGAAAGATTGAATGAGCTGACAATGTGGTTGGTGTTGTAGTGGAAGAAAGTTCGACAATCTAATAAGATGTGGTGTGGACTGGGTGGAGCTTGTTTTGGGTTGGGTGGAGTTGGGGGAAGACTGTTTTGTTGCGTGTTGCTTTTAATGCTGTGTTGTTGATTCAGTTGTGAAAACTGGTAGTGTTGAATTGATTTCTCTTGTTGACCGACCTTTTATACTTGTTTCCTTTTCCGGCGAACCTTCTTCCGTAACATCATGTAATGTGATTTTAGATACACCGTTGGATAAATTATCGTTAGCCCACGTGGTTGCACCCTGGTCGATAATAAGTGACGCTAGCTTATCTGGGCTGATTGCTTTCAGCTCTTTGGTTATGGTATTCCCCTTTGATTCTTCAATTTCTTTGGTGTTAATATTTTTATTATGAATTTTTTCATTATTATTATTATTATTATTGTAAGGTGTAGCTTTTATACAAATTTCAGCTTTAGCATCATTTTGTAGGCTTTTAACGTTATTTTTATTTCTATTCCCACAGAAAAAGCTACATGTTAATGTATTCAAACAATCATTATTATCTTTATTATTATTGTTATTAGTATTACTATTGTTATTAGATTTTTTATTTATATTATCAATACTATTATTCTTATTGTCATTTTTTTCATTATCATTATTGATAGAAGTTTCTAGAACAATGTAAGTCAAATCTTTTTTTCTGCACCTCCCTCTTTCCAATGACGAAACGAGGTGATGGTGATGATGACGAAGAAGATGGTGGTTACGATGATGATACCTATTAGTATTAGTGTTTATATTAATGTTTTTGGAAATATTATTATCGCTATAGTTGTTATTTTGATAGCTTGATGAACTAATAACAATTTTTGGAGCTTTTAAGATTGTATTTTTGTTAACCATATTGTTAGTATTACTATTATTAGTTTCATTATAATTGTTATTTTTATTATTATTTTTATTTTCGTTATAGATTATGTTAGGGTTAGAGTTTGCTAAAAATGTAGCAAGATTACTGTTCAAATGCTTATTTAGAGTTTTCGAGGTATTATTAACATTGTTCTTAACAATTTTACAAAAACTATTATTGTTGTTGTTACTATATTTTATGTAACTTTTATTATTATTATTATACTTATTACCTTCTTTGCTATTATTATTATTGTTAATATTCTTGTTATTATTATTATTGCCACAGTGAGTGAAGTCTGAGAAGGATGAAGCTTTGACTGTGAGATGATGATTTTGAAGATGATAAGTATGAAAATGGTGGTGATGGTAGTAGTAGTCTAAGACCATTTCACCATGAGGAAATACAAATGAATTTTGCATTATGTTGGTCCTTGCGTTTGGGTGGAGAGATGGAAGAAAGGAGTTTGACCAAAAATGGAAAAAAATTTCATCCGAGTTTCATGGTTGATGATGGTGTTCTTTGGTTCAGTGTGTCTTCATTATTTTCTTCTTTATCCTGTGAGGGTGAAAAAGATTTTGCATGTTGAATTTGGTCAGTTTTTTAATATGAAAATCATGAATTTTGTCAGTAGAAAAATTTTATTGAATAATTTTTTGTTTTTACCAAATTCATAAAATAGGCATAAATTGATTTTTGAAACGTTGACAAATGTCGAGAAAAAGAAAATATAAAATTTTGATTTAATATGTTTGATTAATTATATTTGAAAACGAACAAAATAAACTTTTATTGTCAAAAATCTACTTATCTAACCTCCTTTTATATAGTTTCCGTAAGTTTGGCGAAAAGTTTGATTCGAAATATCTTTAAAATTGAAATTTATTAAAAGTAAAAAACTAATTAATGAATTTTCACTTTATTTTTAAATTTTTAAAATTTTTTTGTGTTTTAATTGAGAAATTATTATCATTTTCTTTTTAAAAGTTGAAAAGATCTTGAATCTTTTGTGTTTGTCGGTGTTCACAGTTCGTAGTTTTTTTATAAGTTGAAAAAAATTCTTTTGTTTATAATACAATTAGTTTTTTATATTTTTTTTTTTTCCAAAAATTTTAACTAAAATTTTTTTCCGGTTTTTTCGAGTTAACATCATCTTTTAGGTTTTTTTTATGATCAAAATTGATTTTTTTTCAATTGAATAACCCCAAATTTGAAATTATAAAAAAATAAAAAGTCTGTAAGTACTTTTAATTGAAATTCTCAAGTTATATTCCACTCGCTAGGTATTAATCATGCTTCTTAAGCGCATTAAAAACAAATTTTATTCAAAATAAAATTATAAACTTCTATCATATGTATCTCACAAAGTACTAACTTATATTAATGAAATGTTTGAACAAGCATATAAACAATATACAAATGATACATTGGTGAAGATGAAAATTGAGATATAGAAAAAAGAAAAAAAAAACTGCACTTAAGAGAAAGAGGAAAAAGAATGGAAACAGGAAAGAATGCTGGTAGCATTGCCACGGGCAATTGCAAAGGAAATCTTCAGACCCAACCATGCTTCCTCCAAAGGGTCTCTTGACGCCTCGATAACTTTTCTACCTAACTCCTCAACAAAGCTACTGGTTGAAAGTCCGCAGCAGCCCGTTGTCTCGAATGCAACGGGTTGAAAATGGAAGTTGTCCACCAAGCCCTGATATTTGCGGCTTTTTAATATTTCCGCACATTTTGCGCTAGATCCTGACTCGATGGAGCTGGCGATAATGTGGGACTTGGAAAAAGCATCGACAACTGTTGCGTCCCAGACCAAGCATTTTCCATGCTTCCAAGAGAAGGTCATTATGCCATCAAGATGACGTCCGTCACTCCTGTCGAGCCCTGATGGTTCGAGGATGCTAGGCAAGCCTATCTTTCCCAGGCATCTTTTAATAATGGAGTTGATCTCGGCGTGTCTGGGAAGTCTGCCTTCATTCAGTCGACACGAAAGGCCATAGTAGTCTATTGCATCCATTTTTACACCTCACTAGCAAAGGTATGTTGGGGCGCCAGAAATATTAGCCCCTACTCGAAGCGCCACCCGAAGCTCTTCTACAGCTAAAAAGTTTCATAAAACGAGAATTGGCACAGCTTTCGACCATGCGGCGGAGTGTGCCGACTTGGCAGCAAGAAGACGACAACTGTCCCACTGGTCTGCGTCTACCAGCAAATCGTTGAGAGCGACCTCGCACAAAAGATCATCCCATTTCCGTTGGCTTCCCAAAAGATCTATTGGCGCAACACTGCATTGTTTCTGCCAAGATTCTCTAGCTGAAACAACGTCACGGTCACTTCCTGAAGAACATCAGACCCGAGAGCGTCGGAAAAAGATGAAAGAAGGAGCCGAAAGAGACTCGAAGATGCATATGAGGAAGAGAGGAAGCATGGCAATGATAGGGCTCGCGCTGATCTAAAACCTAGACCACAGAAACGATTTGGAAGAGATACTTGCTTCCAGCTCTTGTCGGACAGAGAGACATTGAAAATGGACGAAAGAGCAGCACGAATGATAGAGTCGAACTCTAATAATATCATCATTGGCTCAACGAAAGTAGGACACGTTTCGAAGGATATAAACCAATTTGGGAATAGAGAAGCAGTTCCTCAGCAAAGTGAAAGCATGATGGGGGTCAACTTCTTCTAGCTTGGAGCAAAGCCGACGGATGTCTTCTAATTTTGAGCCAAGAATGGAAACTATGGCCTCGTGAGTGAGAGAAGAACCCAAGAGTGACGAGGAGGCAATGATACTGACGGCAAAATAGAAGAGAACTTTTTGACAGTGTCAACGTACATGTCCGCTGTATAGTTTAAAATGAACAGCTCAAATTTATTGAAGTTGATTTGAAGGCCGATCTCTTTGAAAGCGTTAATTATTTTTGTTGCATCGTTAAAGACAGAGCTAGCCTGACCACCAATTGTGGCATCGTCCAAGTACCAAATGTTCAACTCCGATGACACGTTCTTGGCAATTTTGTCGACGGCCAACGCGAAAAGTGCTGGACCCAGAGGGTCACCTTGTTGAATACCCCTTGAAGAAGGAATGCGGTGTTCGCCAGCAAAAAGAGTGGACGGATTGGAGAAGGCTTCGTTAATTAAAAAATACAAGGACTTGTAACGAGTGGCTATCTCGCCAATGAACGTTTTACGGTCGATAGAATTGAAGGCGTTAGAAACATCGAGTTTCAAAAGCACCTTGGGATCGACTGAGTGGTTAATAAATGATCGAGTAGCATGAACGGCTGACTCACATCCCATACGGACGCCGACGCCCAACTGACAAGGTAACAAATTCTCTCTGAGCGAGTTCATGACTGAATGCAGAGATAATTTGGAAAACAAACGACGAAAGGTGTTTCCAACAGCTATGGGACGTATACCACCACCTTTCTTATGAAGGACGTACAGATGGGCACCAAAGAGCAAGGGCATTATTTGTAATATCACAAGCCTACAAATTATTAAAAATATGCATAAAACTCAACACTCAAATTTCGAATTGGAAAACTCTCCAATACTCTCGTAAATTTTCAACATTTCAAAATATTCAAGCATAAAAATTTCCATATTTCGAGCTTTTTCAAAAAATTTCATTTGATATTTTTCAAACATTTTCACTTTTATAATATAATTAGTGTTTCAACCACTTTTTAAAAATTGATAAAGTAGATGATTACAACAACATTTTGTTGATGAAGCAGAGATTTTATGGTGTTTTGGAAGATACCTCTAAAGCTCTAACAGTTGCCTGGCGAGTGAACCCACTTCCTTGTATTGCTGAGTGTGCACTCCAACAAGAGTGTCGAAAAGGTCCTAAACCCCGTCAGCTTCCAACCAAAAAGCATTTCGAGAATCCATCCGTCATTTTTTTCAGTGCTCACTAAAAGTCACAAACAACTCGAAGATACAAGCTCCTTTCGGTACTCGCTCCAAGGAGTGTCGAAAGAGTCTTTAGAAGTTAGTGCTCAACAAAAACAACACTAACAACTACATTGAAAATTGAAAAGTTCACGTCTATTGAAAGTTTTTTCCTGAGAATAACTTGATTGAGTTCACTAGTGTGAAAAGTATTTGATGAAAACCTTTCTCTTTCACCAGATTATAATCTCTCTTTTAGGCTACCATTTAAACTCAAAAGACTGGATGCCATTTTCAATTTTCCTCATTTCATTTTCTTTTTTTTTTGTAAATACAGGAGAGCAATACGCTTCTCCTAGTTTTTGCTTGTTCAAACTTATAAGAGTTCATTTGGTCTGTCAATCTTTTTGTCACTAGAACTGTATTTAAAAATCTAAAAATATATTAAATCTAGCTTCCATTTTAGCTCTTAAATTCTCTTATTGTTTGCACTGTTGTTCAGAAATTCCATTTCAAAACATTTTGTTATGTTTGCTTTGCAACCCGTTTTCACAAACCAACTTACTTTTATAGAGCTTATAAAGAAAACCTGCTAGACAATCCTACAACGCACCCACATCATGCTAAAACTCAAAGGGATGTCTTGGAAACCACTCAATCTACGTACAATCTACATTGCTACGATGAAAAGCCTAGCCGAGTATGCTGCACCAGCCTGCTACTTTTGAGTCTCCATTACTAACCAGCAAAATTAAAGACAGCAAAACTGAATGCGGTCAGCTCAAACACTGGCTAAGTGCTTTTCACAGCCTCAAAAACCTTGCTAAAGAAAGCCAGGCTCACTGTGATATTGCTGCTTTAAAACCATGTCTCTATGAAAGGCAGATGACAGGGTCTTCCTTGTTCCCATGACTGACAAGGTCTAACTTATACACAGTAAGCTTCCCAAAAAGTTGAAAAGAAAGAACTGACGTTCCATTACATGTCGTTTTGCAGCTAAGCCTTATGACTGCCTCCACAAAAGATGTGCCATTTCTTTCCACCCTATGAACTCTGCCTCCACCGCTTTCCACCCCCGTACCTGAATCACCACTTCTCAACGAACAGTGAAGATTCTTTGAAACTCCTTGGCAGCCTCTGACTCTTTTGACCTTCCCTCCTACACTGATGGCTCTACCTCTAACGGGAACCTTGGTCTTGTTACCTGCAGTGAAAAAAAACTATTTTGCTTATAGAATTCTCCAACAAAACAGTTTAATAGTTCTCATCACTTCGATAAAGCTGCCCTTACATCATCCTCAACATCACAATCCCCACCACCATGGTCGTCTGTTTCTTTTTCCTTCAAATTTTTTTCATTTTTTTAAAATCTTATTTTTTTATTGTTTTCTCATCCTTATCATCTTCCATTTTTTCTGCTTCCTCTTCCTCATCCTCTCGCACTTCAAAGCATTTAATTAACCCACTTTCCACCCACGCCAAACTTGAACTGATTTTTAATCTAGTTTATTTATTGTTATTGTGTATTTATTTTGTTATTATACTTTATTGTTATTATCATATTTTTTGGTTATTATAAAAGTTTATTTTTATTAATTATTCAATAATATTTTTTTTTACTTTTTCAAAAAGAACTCATTCACTAAGTATTAACTCTTTCCATTTTTTATTTTTAATGCTCATTTTAACTCAAGTTTACAATATTTCAGACATTTTTTAATCTTTTATTTTACTTTTAAACTTCACAAAGTATTAAAAGATTCAAATTAAATAATAATACACAAATATTAATACTTGAGCATTCAATCAGCATTGTTTCCAGTTCTTTGGAAATTTAACATTGTTCTTCTGTGCACCCATTTGTTTGCACTTGTTATTATTATTATTATACTTATTGTTAGTATTTATTATTGTTATTTATTATTTTGTATTTTCATATTTATATAAATATATTTTTTTACTTTTTATATTACAAATGGATTTGATTTAAATATCATTTCATTTATTCAGATATATTTATTTTCAAAATAAATAATTCAAAGTTTAAAAAAATTTATATTTTAATCTGTTATTGTTATTTATATTGTTAGTACAATTTGTAATTATTCTTATTCGTTATTATTAACCCTTAATATTATTTTTCATCGTTCTTTATTCTCATTATTATATTTTCTTCAGTCGATCTAACCAACAAAAATTCATCTCAACCAACTTTGACAAAATATGACTTAACTAAACTTAGCATTTTGAAACTGTTTTGACTCCTAAACTCAACTTTATTGGAACTGGTATTACTCAACTACGTAAAATCATTAAGGAAATATAAATGAAATAAATATCCTTAATCTGTTCCGCTGCGGTTTTTAGTTAATCCCTTTATATTAATCGTTCAACTCTTCATTATATATTTTAATAAATATAAGATGATTTGAGTTCTGAAATAGTTTATTGATTATTATTGAGAAAAAATTATATAAATAATAAATATAAAAACAACAATAATTCAGAATAATAATGATTATTTTTATTATTAATTAATTTTTATTTATTTCTTCACATTTATCTAGCGCACTTTCACCATAACCACTATTATTATTAAAATGAAAATAATGAACAACAACAAACAACAACAACTAAAAACAAACGAATATTATTATAGTGGCATGAAACTGATTAAGTCTTAAGACCACTAATAATAATAGCGTTAACGTTTAAAATCAAGATGAAATCATATGAATATTAAAGATCCAGATACAGGTGCTCATTGAATTTGAGTTGGTAGTTGCATTTGAATGATATGAGATTAATAGATATTAGTTATTATGTATAAATAATAATAATAATAATAATAATAATAATAATAATAATAATAATAATAATAATAATAATAATAATAATAATAATAATAATAATAATAATAACAATAATAATAATAATAATAATAATAATAATAATAATAATAATAATAATAATAATAATAATAATAATAATAATAATAATAATAATAATAATAATAAAATAAACAACTCATATAGCGCCTCTTAGCATCGTTCAGAGACGCTGAATAAGTTCTAAAAATAACAATTTCAGCCGATAAAATACGAAATGTTGAAAGCCTTTTTATCACATATTATAATGAAATAATACATTTAATATAATGATCAAAACTAATTTAAATTATTACAATTTATACAAAAATACAATTTAAACAATAATAAAAACAATATAAGAGTACAATAATAAAAAAAAATTAATACAATCTACAAGTAATACAGCAATACAAATGATACAAAGATACAATTAATACAATCTACAACAATATAAATGATACAACTAATACATTAATACAAGTAATACGATAATACAATGAATAGAAAAACTAAAAATTAAAGATAATTGAAATAACTAAAAATAATTAATGTAATAATCGATTAATATGACTGAAGAATGTTATGCTGCAAGCTTATGATCCGAGTTTTGAGGTCAAATATTCACAATAATTTTTGAATAATAATAATAATAATAATAATAAAATGGCAATAAAAATAATGAAGAAGATTGAAAAATGAAACAAATGCAAAATGTCATAACTGATACTTTAAATAAAACCTCTTGCCTCCAAGTTCACTTTTCATTTTTTCTGAGCATCTTTTGTCTATTTCTCTCTAACTTTTCATATTTCTTTTCTATCAATGTCAATGTAGTTGTTAAAGTAACTCCATTCAAAATATAACAATTTTTCTCTGAGAAACGTCCTGTGAAGCCAACCATTTGTGCAAGCCCATTTAGGGCTATCCAACGGTCGACTTACTTTTTAAAAGAATTCATAATTCATGGCGTGACTCTATTTAAAATATTATGTAAGCATAGTTACCAGAGGAAATAATTATTTATTGCAAACGTCTCATAATGAGACCAAACTCATCCAAAACTATTGCTCATTGTTCTAATACACGTAGTCTTTAAAGTTTACATTTGAATTTCAAAAACTCAAAAAAACAAATATATTTTTCAAGAACTTTATTACTGGAAAAAAATATTATCCTTATAACAGAAACCACATTAATAAAAAAATTTATTCTTATTATTACTATTATCATTATTATTATTACTATAATTATAATTATAATTTTTTTTTTCAATTTTATTATTACTATTATCATTATTATTACTATAATTATAATTATAATTTTTTTTTTCAATTTTTATTAGTACTATTATTATTACAATTATTATTACTATTATTATCGCAATTCCTTCCAGAAGGGCATTACGCCCAATGTTGGTGGAAGGCCCCGAAAAGCACCGATATCTACACCACCAAATCCTACTTCTTCCGGTATGATGATGTCAAATGTTTTTGGTTTTTATAACGCTTCTCGAGTGAATTATAGGATTTGAAAATTTAACTTTTATGAAATTTTTTTCGTAATTTAACTAAATGCTCATCCTACCTTTCCACTTTATAGTAATATTCTAGTGAAAAATTTATTAGGTTGTAGGTTATAATATGAAACTGAAAAATGAGCGGGTTCCAAAAAAAATGAAAATACTCTGTGGCAAATCTCTGTGCTACCCACGCAAGTATTGTTATTGTAATGATGTCTGTTACTCATTTTCATCGATAATAAACACATCCCTAAACACACCACAGACTTTTGAATGTTCAGAAAATATTTCGCAGTCGAAGATAAATAAATCCCATAGCAAAACGAGAGCTGTGTGCAAGCCCTTCAAAAATACTTCTGCGGATTCACACATATGTCGGCCCCTATAGCTCAATGGTTGAGCATTAGACTAATTATTTAAAGTTACCGGGTTCAATCCCGCGTGGGCCGACAATTAGCACCTGTTCCGCAGTGTGTTTTCGTTACATTAAATTTGTAGCAAGCGTTTTGATCTATAAGGAAAAGCGCTTTATAAGTACCGCATTACATTATATGATGGCTCTCATAAAGAAATGCAGTTTTTCACCTGGTGAGGCAGGGTGTGGAATGTGGGATGAAGTGATAGGATGTTTTGGGGTAATGATTTGATTATATATACAGATTACCTACGTTTTTAACTGCTTTTGTAACCTTTCGAAACTAAAAAGATTTTGAAGATAATTTAAAAAGCTAATCATAAAAATTCTTCATACTTGTAACTAAACACGTTAGAAGCGTGACAGAGAGCATGCAAACTGCCATCAAACTAACTTACGAAAAACGTTTTTATAAATACCGCATTACATTACATCACATTGCCTTGAATTGCAATGAATTAAATTACATTACATTACCTTCAATTAAATTACATTACATTACATTGTAAATAAAAACATCAAATAAGAGAAACATATAAGACATTTATTGAGAATCAGAAACCATAATTTTCGATAAGTTTAACCTTATTTTATAATGGTGAAACGTAATTCAAATTTATTTAAAAATTCCCTTTAATTGATGTTTTTCGTTACAAAAGATGGAAGCAAAATACATACGATGTCTCTGAAAGGTTACCTTATGCTGCTTCACATTACATTACATTATATTGCATTGAACTACATTAAAATATCTTGAAAAATTTTCTAATTAAATTTCATAACGATAAAACGGATTTTTAGAATTTTTTTTTCAAGACCTGTGTGGAGGCGTGGTTACAGTTCGAGTTTTTCCGACATCTGTGCCCCGTGCTAATAAGGTCTGTGATCTCCCGATGAAGCCCGGTCTTTTTGAATGTGTCCACTGTGAAAGGTGAAACTAACCAATAGGAGTGAGAGAAGTTATCGGTGGCAGTGATGTGGAAGAACGGCATGTTCGCCATGATGAAGTACTCAGCCAAGGAGAAGACAGGGCTGCGTGGAAGTGTATAGGGGTATTATAGGATAGGTTGGGAGCTATCTATTTTTAAAAACATCGTGTGTTTTTGTTTATTACTTTTTGGTTTTATAAATAGAGATTGGAAATATACATTATAGTAACAATCTTTTGTGAATTGAGTTGACCTGACAACCCTAGGTGAAGGGGAGGTTCAACCAGATTTGAGATCTTGCTTTCTATCTCCTACTTCGAAAACAAAAATTTTTAAATTTTATTTTCTTATATAATTTTATTATTAGAATTTATTTTTTAATTTAAAATTTATTTTTTATTTATATTCTTTTTAATGAATTACATCATATATATTAATTTTATGATTTCATATCTATATATATATTCAATCCTTGTTCTTTTTTTAATTCATCACATAACTACATAACTAATTCATCCATATAACTAATTTAACTTTCCAGAGACATCTCATGCATCTTCAATATAGTAATTAGAACATCAATTTGAGAAATTTCAATACATTTATTAAAGATTAATCTATACTTTTCAGTAGTTAAGGTCTTACAATGAGACATCAGCATGAAATGATCATTTGTGTTATGGGTTTATATACTGATTGAAGTCAAAAGCATAAAGAAGATAATCTAGAGTATTATGAAGTCCACATAACTAATTTTCACCAATGATTCAATCCTCTTTCAAGGTCTTGAAGTCTAAACGATTCTTTTTCCTATGAACTATATTCTATATTATTTTTTTATTCTTATTTTTAAATTTATTGTTATTGTTTTACTTTAATTTTTTTGTTATATTTTGTATCATCATCATTTGTTTATTCAATCTATTATCATTACATCACATTACCAATACATCTGAACTCGATCTCCTTCTTTTGACTAATAAAGATAATCTATCTTTCATCCATCCATCCATCTATAGATCATCCATCCATCCATCCATCCATCTAACGATCATTCATCCATCCAGTCATTCAACTTAATTTTTTATTTACCACTTATTCATTTATTCGCTTTTTTTCATAATAATGATTTTATTCGAAGTTTTACTTTCATTCAGATATCTTTTCGTCTATCATTTTATTCTATTTAATTTATCTATTCATCCTTAATCTATCCATCCATCCAAATTTTCTCAATCCATCCTAAACCTTCGCTGAGTCATAGGGCGTCGGTTTCAAGTGACTTTAAAACGCGTGTTTGTGTGTGTGTGTGTGTGTGTGTGTGTGTGTGCGTGTGTGTGTGTGTGTGTGTGTGTGTGTGTGTGTGTGTGTGTGTGTGTGTGTGTGTGTGTGTGTGTGTGTGTGTGTGTGTGTGTGTGTGTGTGTGTGTGTGTGTGTGTGTGTGTGTGTGTGTGTGTGTGTGTATGTGTGTATTTATTTGTTTGTTTGTTTTTTTTTTGTTTTTTTGTTTTTTTGTTTTTTTATTTATTTATTTATTTATTTGTTTGTTTGTTTGTTTGTTTTTTGAACTTTTCAAAAAAAGCACACAGAAAAATAGATTTGCAACCAGTGTCTTTGAGTCATTCCACGTTCCATTGCATTCTCAAATGTTTCCTCACATTCATCTTCAATAATTGTTTGTCTTCTCAATAAAAATTTTTTGTTATCCTTACCAAAGTTTCTTTAGCAAGTAAAAGAATTATCCTTCATTGAAATTAATAATATTCATATTAATAATATTCTCAGATAATATTTTTTTTTAAATCATATTTTTCAAATTAATTATTTTGATGGAACCAATTCTAATTAATATCAACATCAACATTGTGATATTCAACAAAAGCTCTAGAAGAAACACTTTAATATCTTTTGCTTCAGCTATATGAATCCCAGCATCGTCTTCTTCGCTGGCAAACGACTCAGAAATTATAATAAGCATCTCAATCATGTAAAGATAATTATGGAAGATGAGTAACTATTGAAGTTAAGTAAATATAAAAGTTGATAAAATCTTTACAAAATCAAAATCAATAAAAACAGCTTTGAAATATCATTATTTATACAGATAATATGAACAATAACAACAATTAGACGTTATGAGTTGGTGTTTGAAATGAGCAAAATATTGTTTAGAACATATATTCAAACCGTTAATAATATAAATGATTTTTAAAACCAACTACGATTAAGAAGTAATATTGAAAAATATTGCTAGTGCCATCAACAATATCAAAATATGAAAATAGTTTTAATCAGAGAAATAAAGTTATGAATGATAACAATAATAATAAGAATATTGATAGAAAAATAATATGAACAACAATAATAAAAATGTAAATAACAAAAATAAATATTACTGGAAGTAATAACACTTCAAAAGTTCATAAAAATAAGTGTGAATAACAAAAAAACATATCAGTAATAACAAGAAAAACAATATAAAAAATGAAAATAACAATAATACAAACAATAAAAATAATGAAAATGTGAATAATAAAAATAAAAATAACAAGTCATAATTAAAAAAATAATGAGTCTAAATAATAAAAATAACAGCAGACAGCAAATTCTTGGTCGCAATCTTGCTTGCAGTCAGCTAAGCTGTGATGGGAAACTTTATCATTGTTATTATTCCTTTTATTATTCCTTTTATTATTCCTTTTATTATTCCTTTTATTATTCCTTTTATTATTCCTTTTATTATTCCTTTTATTATTCCTTTTATTATTCCTTTTATTATTCCTTTTATTATTCCTTTTATTATTCCTTTTATTATTCCTTTTATTATTCCTTTTATTATTCCTTTTATTATTCCTTTTATTATTCCTTTTATTATTCCTTTTATTATTCCTTTTATTATTCCTTTTATTATTACTATTATTATTCCTTTTATTATTCCTTTTATTATTCCTTTTATTATTCCTTTTATTATTCCTTTTATTATTACTATTATTATTAATTTTATTATCTTTTTTTTATTATTTTATTTGTATTATTTTTTAAACAAAATTTTTATTGCTTTTTTTCATGTTGTATGTATTGTTTTCATATAACTTTTCCTCTCTTATTTTTATCTGAAACGTTCATTTCATCCCAAGATTCTCATCCCAAGAGCTTGTAGGTTAATTTTCTGAAGCTTTTCCTCAGTGTGAACGTTTCTATTTTCTTTAAATTTTTCATATTATTATTAAGATTATTGATCTTGTTTATTCTCAAGTTGATCATTTCCATGTTATTTTTTGTTTATTGTTTTATTATTGATATTATTAATGTTTATATTTTTTTTCAAGTTAATTATTTTCAATTAATAATTAATTTTTTTTTTATTTATACTATTATTTATATTATTATTTATAATATTATTTATAATATTATTTATATTATTATTTATATTATTATTTATATTATTATTTGTATTATTATTTATATTATTATTTATATTATTATTTATATTATTATTTATATTATTATTTATATTATTATTTATATTATTATTTATATTATTATTGTTTATATATCACTTTCATGCCTAACACACATCTTATGCAGAGTTGTGATAAGTCCTCAAGGTCACAAATCAAAAAAAGCAAACAGAATCTTTGGTAAAGTGTTTTAGTTTTTATTGTTTCTATTAAGCATTTTTTGATGAAAAATTTTATTTTTTATCAAAATTTTTTTTTCTTCTTTCAACTTCAAAATCCAATGATATAATAGTTGTTATTTTCAATTATTATTGCATTCAGTATTTGATCAATATTATTAGTATTGTTGTTTTTTTTTATTATTGTCCATATTGTGATGTTTGTAATTTTTTTATTATTGTTTTTTTTAATTTTAATCTCTATTATTATTTTTTATTTAATATTTTGATTTCAATAATTTCATAATAATAAAGTAACCAGCATTTTGCCTCGGGCTAACTTGCCAGCCATGCAAACATAAAAATAAAAAAAACAGTTATTATTTTTGTTTTCATGATGGATAATATAAAAATTAAAAAAGAGATGAAATAATTTTTGATCAGAATTTTTTAAAGAATAATTTTTGGAAATGAAATTTTTAAATTGACAAAAATTGAAACAAATTTGGAAAATATTTTTAAATGATTGAAAAAATAACAAATAAAAATGAAAATAAGGATAATAACAATTTTAAAGAATAACAGAGTAACAATAACAAAAATTGAAAATAAGAAAAAAAATTAATAAAAATAATAACAATAATATTAATAATAACAATAATAATAAAAACAATAATAATTAGGATGGTATGGCTGCTTAAGTTGTAGTGAGAAGCAGATTGTCGCCTGTTGATAATGATGCTTGTTATTTTTGATATTATTATTATTATTTTTATTATTTCCATTATTGTTATTCAAATTTTTTTTATTTATTTATTAATTATTATTGTTATTGTTCCGTCTTCATAGTTATTTTAAAATAGTTCTAGAAAATCATTAAGCTTGCTAAAACACCCTTGAGTTTATTACTCCTCTATGAAGACATTTCATATCCCATTATGTGGTATTTATCACGATTCATTTTTTTCTTGGCCATTTCTTTCAATTCCTCGTTTCACTTTTTATCACTCAACCCAAGTTATTAAAAGCATTTGCTTCAAACCGTTTTTGTTAATAGTTTAGTTAAGTTACTCAAGTCATTATTTATTTAAACCACTCAGTTGTGTTGTCTATTATTATTTCTAATTTAATATTTTAAGATGCCCATATAAATTTTGTTCTTATATAAAGTTTCCTCTATATGCTTTCAAACAATAGTCCATCATTATCGCTTCTCTTATTATAACTCCCATAATTATTCTATATGTATTATACATATATTCTATTATACCATTATATTAATTCCCATATACTGTACGTGTTCTTCTATTGTTATATTAGCTTTCATGTTTTATATTCTAGGTATATTTTATCATATTTTTGCAACTTTTGATCTTTTTTCCAGTTTTTTTTGAGTTTATATATATATATCTATCGTTGATTTTATTTTTAATAAATAATTTAATTATTTATTGTTTTATTATAATTCAAGCGTTTTCTAAATTATTTTTTATTTTTTTTGTCTTTTTTACAGCTTTTTTATTGTTTTTATTATTTTTACTAATCTTGTTATGATTTTTCTAATGATGCTGTAATTATTTTTGGATCATTTATGTTTTTTATTTATTATTATTGATGTTGTTAATATTGTTCGAAATGACTGCAAAGCTGAGGAATGTTGCTGAAACAGAGCTGCCTTTGACTGTTTTATTATTATTATTATTATTATTATTTTTTTTTTTTATTGCTTTCTTTATTATTATTCCTGTTATTATTTTTATTGTTGTTCTTCTTTTATTAATATTCATATTTTTACATTTTTTTTTATTATTAATTTTTTTTTGCTTCCAACTGTTCTTTTTCTAATACTTCCTAATTTTTGTAGACATGATTATTATTGTTCACGAATTCCCACGTTTTAATAATAATAATAATAATCTACAAAGTTCTTTATAGTGATGTTCAACCCAGGGAGTTTCAAGATTACACACATATACTCAATAATAAGCACAACAAAAGCACATCCAACTATCACATAGACCACAAAGTTATGTGTATTGAAATTTAGATAGTACAAAAAAAGTACATCAAAATACATAGAAACAGCAAAAAATTATAAAACAAATGGTACCAAAATACCAAGGAAATAAAACACAGATGACTAAGCAAAATACCAAGCGACAAAACACCTAAAACATCTCACGTATTAACAGGTTCACT